>JAVLUX010000040.1:2500-347500 GCA_032164185.1 Moxostoma hubbsi
ACCCTAACCCTAACCCTAACCCTAACCCTAACCCTAACCCTAACCCTAACCCTAACCCTAACCCTAACCCTAACCCTAACCCTAACCCTAACCCTAACCCTAACCCTAACCCTAACCCTAACCCTAACCCTAACCCTAACCCTAACCCTAACCCTAACCCTAACCCTAACCCTAACCCTAACCCTAACCCTAACCCTAACCCTAACCCTAACCCTAACCCTAACCCTAACCCTAACCCTAACCCTAACCCTAACCCTAACCCTAACCCTAACCCTAACCCTAACCCTAACCCTAACCCTAACCCTAACCCTAACCCTAACCCTAACCCTAACCCTAACCCTAACCCTAACCCTAACCCTAACCCTAACCCTAACCCTAACCCTAACCCTAACCCTAACCCTAACCCTAACCCTAACCCTAACCCTAACCCTAACCCTAACCCTAACCCTAACCCTAACCCTAACCCTAACCCTAACCCTAACCCTAACCCTAACCCTAACCCTAACCCTAACCCTAACCCTAACCCTAACCCTAACCCTAACCCTAACCCTAACCCTAACCCTAACCCTAACCCTAACCCTAACCCTAACCCTAACCCTAACCCTAACCCTAACCCTAACCCTAACCCTAACCCTAACCCTAACCCTAACCCTAACCCTAACCCTAACCCTAACCCTAACCCTAACCCTAACCCTAACCCTAACCCTAACCCTAACCCTAACCCTAACCCTAACCCTAACCCTAACCCTAACCCTAACCCTAACCCTAACCCTAACCCTAACCCTAACCCTAACCCTAACCCTAACCCTAACCCTAACCCTAACCCTAACCCTAACCCTAACCCTAACCCTAACCCTAACCCTAACCCTAACCCTAACCCTAACCCTAACCCTAACCCTAACCCTAACCCTAACCCTAACCCTAACCCTAACCCTAACCCTAACCCTAACCCTAACCCTAACCCTAACCCTAACCCTAACCCTAACCCTAACCCTAACCCTAACCCTAACCCTAACCCTAACCCTAACCCTAACCCTAACCCTAACCCTAACCCTAACCCTAACCCTAACCCTAACCCTAACCCTAACCCTAACCCTAACCCTAACCCTAACCCTAACCCTAACCCTAACCCTAACCCTAACCCTAACCCTAACCCTAACCCTAACCCTAACCCTAACCCTAACCCTAACCCTAACCCTAACCCTAACCCTAACCCTAACCCTAACCCTAACCCTAACCCTAACCCTAACCCTAACCCTAACCCTAACCCTAACCCTAACCCTAACCCTAACCCTAACCCTAACCCTAACCCTAACCCTAACCCTAACCCTAACCCTAACCCTAACCCTAACCCTAACCCTAACCCTAACCCTAACCCTAACCCTAACCCTAACCCTAACCCTAACCCTAACCCTAACCCTAACCCTAACCCTAACCCTAACCCTAACCCTAACCCTAACCCTAACCCTAACCCTAACCCTAACCCTAACCCTAACCCTAACCCTAACCCTAACCCTAACCCTAACCCTAACCCTAACCCTAACCCTAACCCTAACCCTAACCCTAACCCTAACCCTAACCCTAACCCTAACCCTAACCCTAACCCTAACCCTAACCCTAACCCTAACCCTAACCCTAACCCTAACCCTAACCCTAACCCTAACCCTAACCCTAACCCTAACCCTAACCCTAACCCTAACCCTAACCCTAACCCTAACCCTAACCCTAACCCTAACCCTAACCCTAACCCTAACCCTAACCCTAACCCTAACCCTAACCCTAACCCTAACCCTAACCCTAACCCTAACCCTAACCCTAACCCTAACCCTAACCCTAACCCTAACCCTAACCCTAACCCTAACCCTAACCCTAACCCTAACCCTAACCCTAACCCTAACCCTAACCCTAACCCTAACCCTAACCCTAACCCTAACCCTAACCCTAACCCTAACCCTAACCCTAACCCTAACCCTAACCCTAACCCTAACCCTAACCCTAACCCTAACCCTAACCCTAACCCTAACCCTAACCCTAACCCTAACCCTAACCCTAACCCTAACCCTAACCCTAACCCTAACCCTAACCCTAACCCTAACCCTAACCCTAACCCTAACCCTAACCCTAACCCTAACCCTAACCCTAACCCTAACCCTAACCCTAACCCTAACCCTAACCCTAACCCTAACCCTAACCCTAACCCTAACCCTAACCCTAACCCTAACCCTAACCCTAACCCTAACCCTAACCCTAACCCTAACCCTAACCCTAACCCTAACCCTAACCCTAACCCTAACCCTAACCCTAACCCTAACCCTAACCCTAACCCTAACCCTAACCCTAACCCTAACCCTAACCCTAACCCTAACCCTAACCCTAACCCTAACCCTAACCCTAACCCTAACCCTAACCCTAACCCTAACCCTAACCCTAACCCTAACCCTAACCCTAACCCTAACCCTAACCCTAACCCTAACCCTAACCCTAACCCTAACCCTAACCCTAACCCTAACCCTAACCCTAACCCTAACCCTAACCCTAACCCTAACCCTAACCCTAACCCTAACCCTAACCCTAACCCTAACCCTAACCCTAACCCTAACCCTAACCCTAACCCTAACCCTAACCCTAACCCTAACCCTAACCCTAACCCTAACCCTAACCCTAACCCTAACCCTAACCCTAACCCTAACCCTAACCCTAACCCTAACCCTAACCCTAACCCTAACCCTAACCCTAACCCTAACCCTAACCCTAACCCTAACCCTAACCCTAACCCTAACCCTAACCCTAACCCTAACCCTAACCCTAACCCTAACCCTAACCCTAACCCTAACCCTAACCCTAACCCTAACCCTAACCCTAACCCTAACCCTAACCCTAACCCTAACCCTAACCCTAACCCTAACCCTAACCCTAACCCTAACCCTAACCCTAACCCTAACCCTAACCCTAACCCTAACCCTAACCCTAACCCTAACCCTAACCCTAACCCTAACCCTAACCCTAACCCTAACCCTAACCCTAACCCTAACCCTAACCCTAACCCTAACCCTAACCCTAACCCTAACCCTAACCCTAACCCTAACCCTAACCCTAACCCTAACCCTAACCCTAACCCTAACCCTAACCCTAACCCTAACCCTAACCCTAACCCTAACCCTAACCCTAACCCTAACCCTAACCCTAACCCTAACCCTAACCCTAACCCTAACCCTAACCCTAACCCTAACCCTAACCCTAACCCTAACCCTAACCCTAACCCTAACCCTAACCCTAACCCTAACCCTAACCCTAACCCTAACCCTAACCCTAACCCTAACCCTAACCCTAACCCTAACCCTAACCCTAACCCTAACCCTAACCCTAACCCTAACCCTAACCCTAACCCTAACCCTAACCCTAACCCTAACCCTAACCCTAACCCTAACCCTAACCCTAACCCTAACCCTAACCCTAACCCTAACCCTAACCCTAACCCTAACCCTAACCCTAACCCTAACCCTAACCCTAACCCTAACCCTAACCCTAACCCTAACCCTAACCCTAACCCTAACCCTAACCCTAACCCTAACCCTAACCCTAACCCTAACCCTAACCCTAACCCTAACCCTAACCCTAACCCTAACCCTAACCCTAACCCTAACCCTAACCCTAACCCTAACCCTAACCCTAACCCTAACCCTAACCCTAACCCTAACCCTAACCCTAACCCTAACCCTAACCCTAACCCTAACCCTAACCCTAACCCTAACCCTAACCCTAACCCTAACCCTAACCCTAACCCTAACCCTAACCCTAACCCTAACCCTAACCCTAACCCTAACCCTAACCCTAACCCTAACCCTAACCCTAACCCTAACCCTAACCCTAACCCTAACCCTAACCCTAACCCTAACCCTAACCCTAACCCTAACCCTAACCCTAACCCTAACCCTAACCCTAACCCTAACCCTAACCCTAACCCTAACCCTAACCCTAACCCTAACCCTAACCCTAACCCTAACCCTAACCCTAACCCTAACCCTAACCCTAACCCTAACCCTAACCCTAACCCTAACCCTAACCCTAACCCTAACCCTAACCCTAACCCTAACCCTAACCCTAACCCTAACCCTAACCCTAACCCTAACCCTAACCCTAACCCTAACCCTAACCCTAACCCTAACCCTAACCCTAACCCTAACCCTAACCCTAACCCTAACCCTAACCCTAACCCTAACCCTAACCCTAACCCTAACCCTAACCCTAACCCTAACCCTAACCCTAACCCTAACCCTAACCCTAACCCTAACCCTAACCCTAACCCTAACCCTAACCCTAACCCTAACCCTAACCCTAACCCTAACCCTAACCCTAACCCTAACCCTAACCCTAACCCTAACCCTAACCCTAACCCTAACCCTAACCCTAACCCTAACCCTAACCCTAACCCTAACCCTAACCCTAACCCTAACCCTAACCCTAACCCTAACCCTAACCCTAACCCTAACCCTAACCCTAACCCTAACCCTAACCCTAACCCTAACCCTAACCCTAACCCTAACCCTAACCCTAACCCTAACCCTAACCCTAACCCTAACCCTAACCCTAACCCTAACCCTAACCCTAACCCTAACCCTAACCCTAACCCTAACCCTAACCCTAACCCTAACCCTAACCCTAACCCTAACCCTAACCCTAACCCTAACCCTAACCCTAACCCTAACCCTAACCCTAACCCTAACCCTAACCCTAACCCTAACCCTAACCCTAACCCTAACCCTAACCCTAACCCTAACCCTAACCCTAACCCTAACCCTAACCCTAACCCTAACCCTAACCCTAACCCTAACCCTAACCCTAACCCTAACCCTAACCCTAACCCTAACCCTAACCCTAACCCTAACCCTAACCCTAACCCTAACCCTAACCCTAACCCTAACCCTAACCCTAACCCTAACCCTAACCCTAACCCTAACCCTAACCCTAACCCTAACCCTAACCCTAACCCTAACCCTAACCCTAACCCTAACCCTAACCCTAACCCTAACCCTAACCCTAACCCTAACCCTAACCTAACCCTAACCCTAACCCTAACCCTAACCCTAACCCTAACCCTAACCCTAACCCTAACCCTAACCCTAACCCTAACCCTAACCCTAACCCTAACCCTAACCCTAACCCTAACCCTAACCCTAACCCTAACCCTAACCCTAACCCTAACCCTAACCCTAACCCTAACCCTAACCCTAACCCTAACCCTAACCCTAACCCTAACCCTAACCCTAACCCTAACCCTAACCCTAACCCTAACCCTAACCCTAACCCTAACCCTAACCCTAACCCTAACCCTAACCCTAACCCTAACCCTAACCCTAACCCTAACCCTAACCCTAACCCTAACCCTAACCCTAACCCTAACCCTAACCCTAACCCTAACCCTAAACCTTACCCTAAACCTAACCCTTAACCCTTAACCCTTAACCGCTAACCCTTACCCTAAACCTTACCCTTAACCTAACCCTTAACCTAAACCTTACCCTAAACATTACCCTTAACCTAACCCTTAACCTAACCCTAACCCTTAACCTAACCCTTAACCTGACCCTTAACCTAACCCTTACCCTAAACCTTACCCTAAACCTAACCCTTAACCTAACCCTTAAACGCTAACCCTTACCCTAAACCTTACCCTAAACCTTACCCTAAACCTAACCCTTAACCTAACCCTTAACCTAACCCTTAACCTAACCCTTAACTGCTAACCCTTACTCTAAACCTAACCCTTAACCTAACCCTTAACCTAACCCTTAATCTAACCCTTTAACCTAACCCTTACCCTAAACCTTACCCTAAACCTAACCCTTAACCCTTAAACGCTAACCCTTACCCTAAACCTTACCCTTAACCTTACCCTTAACCTTACCCTTAACCTAACCCTTAACCTAAACCTTACCCTAAACCTTACCCTTAACCTAACCCTTAACCTAACCCTAACCCTTAACCTAACCCTTAACCTAACCCTTAACCTGACCCTTAACCTAACCCTTACACTAAACCTTACCAAAAACCTAACCCTTAAGCTAAACCTTAACCACTAACCCTTACCCTAAACCTTAACCTAACACTTAAACTAACCCATACCCTTAACCTAACCCTTAACCTAACACTTAACCTAACCCTTACCCTTAACCTAACCCTTAACCTAAACCTAACCCTTACCCTAAACCTTACCCTTAACCTAACCCTTAACCTAACCCTTAACCTAATCATTACACTAAACCTTACCCTAAACCTAACCCTTAACCTAACCCTTATCCGCTAACCCTTACCCTAAACCTTACCCTAACCCTAACCCTAACCCTAGCCCTACGTGCCTAATGCTTAAGTTGCATTTTTACAATTTGAAGGGTCGTTACAAATGTAGCTCTTTGTGCGCTCAATTTTGGAACAATTTCTTTAAATATTTATTGGACTCAAGTCTGCTCTGCTCGCAACAGAATAATCTCCTCCTCACAAGCATGGTCCGATACATTTCATGAAATGATAATAATAAAGGATTGAGTTCATCCCACCCAAACATTCCTACAAAAACATTTCAGGAGTGATACATGGATATGATACTGATTTCAGTTGCTCAACTGAAATATAAACAGTATTTAAATTAAACGCTATTATTGTTGCCCAAAGCTAACGTGCTGCAGGCCTACATGCTGCCAAAATGCGCAGGAAAGAAGAAACGTCGTTCTTGTGAAAAATGCGTTCATTACCACGTCTCCTCTACAGTCGTATTCATGCAAATCTTAAAGGCGTGCAGGTGACTTTTTCCACCACTCAAAACCTACATGCAAATGACTGTTTTCCTTTTTAAGTGCTACATTTCTAATGCTTTCTTTTTCTGTTCATCTCGCCCCGTCACATGAAGACAGACGGAATTCTGAGTTCGATGACACCAAGCTTGGCAAAATCGGACAGACCGTTCTAAAGATTGATCTGTGAAACAATCCAGCCAATCAGATTCAATATGCAAATGAGGGTGGAGATAATGAGGGTGAAACTCGTAATCACCTCTATACCTAACCCTAACCTAACCCTAACCCTAACCCTAACACTAACCCTAACCCTTTACCCTAACCCTAACCCTAACCCTAACCCTAACCCTAACCCTAACCCTAACCCTAACCCTAACCCTAACCTGACCCTTAACCTAACCCTTACACTAAACCTTACCAAAAACCTAACCCTTAAGCTAAACCTTAACCACTAACCCTTACCCTAAACCTTAACCTAACACTTAAACTAACCAATACCCTTAACCTAACCCTTAACCTAACACTTAACCTAACCCTTACCCTTAACCTAACCCTTAACCTAAACCTAACCCTTAACCTAACCCTTACCCTAAACCTTACCCTTAACCTAACCCTTAACCTAACCCTTAACCTAATCATTACACTAAACCTTACCCTAAACCTAACCCTTAACCTAACCCTTATCCGCTAACCCTTACCCTAAACCTTACCCTAACCCTAACCCTAACCCTAGCCCTACGTGCCTAATGCTTAAGTTGCATTTTTACAATTTGAAGGGTCGTTACAAATGTAGCTCTTTGTGCGCTCAATTTTGGAACAATTTCTTTAAATATTTATTGGACTCAAGTCTGCTCTGCTCGCAACAGAATAATCTCCTCCTCACAAGCATGGTCCGATACATTTCATGAAATGATAATAATAAAGGATTGAGTTCATCCCACCCAAACATTCCTACAAAAACATTTCAGGAGTGATACATGGATATGATACTGATTTCAGTTGCTCAACTGAAATATAAACAGTATTTAAATTAAACGCTATTATTGTTGCCCAAAGCTAACGTGCTGCAGGCCTACATGCTGCCAAAATGCGCAGGTAAGAAGAAACGTCGTTCTTGTGAAAAATGCGTTCATTACCACGTCTCCTCTACAGTCGTATTCATGCAAATCTTAAAGGCGTGCAGGTGACTTTTTCCACCACTCAAAACCTACATGCAAATGACTGTTTTCCTTTTTAAGTGCTACATTTCTAATGCTTTCTTTTTCTGTTCATCTCGCCCCGTCACATGAAGACAGACGGAATTCTGAGTTCGATGACACCAAGCTTGGCAAAATCGGACAGACCGTTCTAAAGATTGATCTGTGAAACAATCCAGCCAATCAGATTCAATATGCAAATGAGGGTGGAGATAATGAGGGTGAAACTCGTAATCACCTCTATACCTAACCCTAACCCTAACCCTAACCCTAACCCTAACCTAACCCTAACCCTAACCCTAACCCTAACCCTAACCCTTAACCTAACCCTAACCCTTAACCTAACCCTTAACCTGACCCTTAACCTAACCCTTACCCTAAACCTTACCCTAAACCTAACCCTTAACCTAACCCTTAAACGCTAACCCTTACCCTAAACCTTACCCTAAACCTTACCCTAAACCTAACCCTTAACCTAACCCTTAACCTAACCCTTAACCTAACCCTTAACCTAACCCTTAACCGCTAACCCTTACTCTAAACCTAACCCTTAACCTAACCCTTAACCTAACCCTTAATCTAACCCTTTAACCTAACCCTTACCCTAAACCTTACCCTAAACCTAACCCTTAACCCTTAAACGCTAACCCTTACCCTAAACCTTACCCTTAACCTTACCCTTAACCTAACCCTTAACCTAACCCTTAACCTAAACCTTACCCTAAACCTTACCCTTAACCTAACCCTTAACCTAACCCTAACCCTTAACCTAACCCTTAACCTAACCCTTAACCTGACCCTTAACCTAACCCTTACACTAAACCTTACCAAAAACCTAACCCTTAAGCTAAACCTTAACCACTAACCCTTACCCTAAACCTTAACCTAACACTTAAACTAACCCATACCCTTAACCTAACCCTTAACCTAACCCTTAACCTAACCCTTACCCTTAACCTAACCCTTAACCTAAACCTAACCCTTAACCTAACCCTTACCCTAAACCTTACCCTTAACCTAACCCTTAACCTAACCCTTAACCTAATCATTACACTAAACCTTACCCTAAACCTAACCCTTAACCTAACCCTTATCCGCTAACCCTTACCCTAAACCTTACCCTAACCCTAACCCTAACCCTAGCCCTACGTGCCTAATGCTTAAGTTGCATTTTTACAATTTGAAGGGTCGTTACAAATGTAGCTCTTTGTGCGCTCAATTTTGGAACAATTTCTTTAAATATTTATTGGACTCAAGTCTGCTCTGCTCGCAACAGAATAATCTCCTCCTCACAAGCATGGTCCGATACATTTCATGAAATGATAATAATAAAGGATTGAGTTCATCCCACCCAAACATTCCTACAAAAACATTTCAGGAGTGATACATGGATATGATACTGATTTCAGTTGCTCAACTGAAATATAAACAGTATTTAAATTAAACGCTATTATTGTTGCCCAAAGCTAACGTGCTGCAGGCCTACATGCTGCCAAAATGCGCAGGAAAGAAGAAACGTCGTTCTTGTGAAAAATGCGTTCATTACCACGTCTCCTCTACAGTCGTATTCATGCAAATCTTAAAGGCGTGCAGGTGACTTTTTCCACCACTCAAAACCTACATGCAAATGACTGTTTTCCTTTTTAAGTGCTACATTTCTAATGCTTTCTTTTTCTGTTCATCTCGCCCCGTCACATGAAGACAGACGGAATTCTGAGTTCGATGACACCAAGCTTGGCAAAATCGGACAGACCGTTCTAAAGATTGATCTGTGAAACAATCCAGCCAATCAGATTCAATATGCAAATGAGGGTGGAGATAATGAGGGTGAAACTCGTAATCACCTCTATACCTACAGAGTTTTTAACCCCCGGGGCTAGGGGTTAGGGTCATCTAGCAATTTAACCCCAACTAACCCCAGCTGACTGGGGTTAGCCCTAGTGGACTGATGGAGAATTGCACTTTCCCACTTACAACTTTAAACCTATGGTAACTTTATTTTATAAAGTTATAAGGGCAATATTTGGTGCAGTTTGTTTTCTCACAACAACAACAACAAAATGTTTACAAGTCCACCTGTAATTTGTTTGAATCTACTTCATTTCTGGAAACATTTTTTTAATAAAATGAACTGGACTCCAAAACATCCTCCTCACAAACAAGTCAAATAAATGCAAAGGGTCTTGCTATATTTACTTGGGTTCATTTCTTTCATTTGTTATTAACAGTCTTACAGTAGGAATCAAATATAGCAGTCTGTTTGGGACTTTATTGAGTAGAATATGAAGTTGCTGTAAATGACCACCAGATGGAGACTCGATACCACAAAAACAAAACATCCTTCTGTTATTTGTTTTTTTATTTATTTCATTTTTGGAAACATTTCTTTGATACAATTAACTGGACTCAAAAATACTCCTCACATACAAGTAAAAGAAATATCAAATGAAATAATAATAATAATAATAATGATAGTAAAAAGTTTAAACTTTATTTAAAAGTTTCATTAGTTACAGACAGACACACAAACACAGACAGAGAAACAAATAGACACACATGCAGAAAGATAGACAGACAGACAGACATTTAGATAGATAGACAGACAGATAGTTAGATAGACAGACAGATAGTTAGATAGACAGACAGACAGACAGATAGTTAGATAGATAGACAGACAGACAGATAGTTAGATAGATAGACAGACAGACAGTTAGATAGATTGACAGACAGATAGTTCGATAGACAGATAGTTAGATAGACAGACAGACAGATAGTTAGATAGATAGACAGAAAGACAGATAGTTAGATAGATAGACAGATAGTTAGATAGACAGACAGAAAGATAGATAGACAGACAGACAGACAGGCAGATAGTGAGATACATAGACAGATAGACAGACAGACAGACAGACAGTCAGACAGATAGTTAGTTAGATAGACAGAAAGATAGATTTATGACTTACAGCTACAAATATATACACACATACACACACATACACAAAGTGGACATATTGAGATCTGCACTGTGCAAAACTGCTAAAATGTGGATTTTTTAACACAGAATCACAGACAGTTTCAATGCTGAGCCTTTAGGGGGCGTCCACTTAAGAACAGCCGTTCATTTGAAATATGAATGATTTATCAATAAAATTGAAGTTTACAAAAACTTGCAAAAGAAATCTAACAGGAAAAATACAAACTATGTTCCTGTTCATACTGTACAATGATTTTGAACGCAAGTTATGCTGCTTAAAACCTTTATATTACAGCAATGTTTTTAAAACATGCAGATTTTATATATATATATATATATATGGCCAGTTAAATTGGCAGCCTTTGCTGTGAATGTCGGTCTCTCATCCGTGTCTAGAAAAGCACTTCATAAATTAAATTAATTATTATAATTACTCATGTTATTATTATTATTTTCGTAATTCTTGTTATTATCCTTATTATTCCGTCAATAAAACTTTCCTTGTGTAATTGTATGATTCCACCTGAATTATTCACTTTAACACTTGCAAAATTCCGAATGACATTAAAAATAATTTCTGCAACAGAACACCTCAGATGTCAAAAACTCTTAGCATTTGTGAGCACTTTTCCATAGACTCACATTGTATAGACTGCCACCCAGTGGGGTTAAACAATAATGGTCCAATGTGAAACGAGTACGTTTTAGGCCGCCGTGTTGGCTACGAACGAGTGATCGTTCCCAAACTTTGCACAGACTATGGGGGTCTTTCCACGAGAAACATATTGCAGTTTTGTGTGCCTAGCCCCAGGGTAACCCGTTTTATTACACTAATAACATGTTTTATATAGTCGGCCTTCTATAAAGCCTCTGTGAAACGAGTACGTTTTAGGCCGCCGTGTTGGCTACGAACGAGCGATCGTTCCCAAACTTTACACACACTAGGGAGGTGTTTCCACAAGAAACATACTACACTTTTGTGTGCCCAGCCCCATGGGAACCCATTTTATTACAGTAAAAATATGCTTAATATAGTCGGCCTTCTATAAAGCCTCTGTGAAATAAGTACGTTTTAGGCCGCCGTGTTGGCTACGAACGAGTGATCGTTCCCAAACTTTGTACAGTCTATTGGGCTCTTTCCACGAGAAACATATTGCAGTTTTGTGTGCCTAGCCCCAGGGTAACCCGTTTTATTACAGTAAAAATATGCTTAATATATTCGGCCTTCCATAAAGCCTCTGTGAAAGGAGTACGTTTTAGGCCGCCGTGTTGGCTACGAACGAGCGATCGTTCCCAAACTTTGCACACACTATGGGGGTCTTTCCACGAGAAACATATTACACATTTGTGTACCTAGGGCAAGGAGAACCCATTTTATAACAGTAAAAATATGCTTAATATAGTCTGCCTTCTATAAAGCCTCTGTGTAACGAGTACGTTTTAGGCCGCCGTGTTGGCTACGAACGAGCGATCGTTCCCAAACTTTGCACACACTATGGGGGTCTTTCCACGAGAAACATATTACACTTTTGTGTGCCTAGCCCAATGGGAACCCATTTTATTACACTAATAACATGTTTTATATAGTCGGCCTTCTATAACGCCTCTGTGAAACGAGTACGTTTTAGGCCGCCGTGTTGGCTACGAACGAGCGATCGTTCCCAAACTTTGTACAGTCTATCGGGCTCTTTCCATGAGAAACATATTGCAGTTTTTTGTGCCTAGCCCCAGGGTAACCCGTTTTATTACAGTAAAAATATGCTTAATATAGTCAGCCTTCCATAAAGCCTCTGTGAAACGAGTACGTTTTAGGCCGCCGTGTTGGCTACGAACGAGCGATCGTTCCCAAACTTTACACACACTAGGGGGGTGTTTCCACAAGAAACATACTACACTTTTGTGTGCCCAGCCCCATGGGAACCCATTTTATTATAGTAAAAATATGCTTAATATAGTCGGCCTTCTATAAAGCCTCTGTGAAACGAGTACGTTTTAGGCCGCCGTGTTGGCTACGAACGAGTGATCGTTCCCAAACTTTGTACAGTCTATCGGGCTCTTTCCACGAGAAACATACTGCAGTTTTGTGTGCCTAGCCCCAGGGTAACCCGTTTTATTACAGTAAAAATATGCTTAATATAGTCAGCCTTCCATAAAGCCTCTGTGAAACGAGTACGTTTTAGGCCGCCGTGTTGGCTACGAACGAGCGATCGTTCCCAAACTTTGCACAAACTATGGGGGTCTTTCCACGAGAAACATATTACACTTTTGTGTACCTAGCCCAATGGGAACACGTTTTATTACACTAAAAATATGCTTAATATAGTCGGCCTTCCATAAAGCCTCTGTGAAACGAGTACGTTTTAGGCCGCTGTGTTGGCTACGATCGAGTGATCATTCCCAAACTTTGCACACTCTATCGGGCTCTTTCCACGAGAAACATATTGCAGTTTTGTGTGCCTAGCCCCAGGGTAACCCGTTTTATTACACTAATAACATGTTTTATATAGTCGGCCTTCTATAAAGCCTCTGTGAAACGAGTAAGTTTTAGGCCGCCGTGTTGGCTACGAACGAGCGATCGTTCCCAAACTTTGCACAAACTATGGGGGTCTTTCCACGAGAAACATATTACACTTTTGTGTACCTAGCCCAAGGGAACACGTTTTATTACACTAAAAATATGCTTAATATAGTCGGCCTTCCATAAAGCCTCTGTGAAACGAGTACGTTTTAGGCCGCTGTGTTGGCTACGATCGAGTGATCGTTCCCAAACTTTGCACACTCTATCGGGCTCTTTCCACGAGAAACATATTGCAGTTTTGTGTGCCTAGCCCCAGGGTAACCCGTTTTATTACACTAATAACATGTTTTATATAGTCGGCCTTCTATAAAGCCTCTGTGAAACGAGTAAGTTTTAGGCCGCCGTGTTGGCTACGAACGAGCGATCATTCCCAAACTTTGCACAAACTATGGGGGTCTTTCCACGAGAAACATATTACACTTTTGTGTACCTAGCCCACTGGGAACACGTTTTATTACACTAAAAATATGCTTAATATAGTCGGCCTTCCATAAAGCCTCTGTGAAACGAGTACGTTTTAGGCCGCTGTGTTGGCTACGATCGAGTGATCGTTCCCAAACTTTGCACACTCTATCGGGCTCTTTCCACGAGAAACATATTGCAGTTTTGTGTGCCTAGCCCCAGGGTAACCCGTTTTATTACACTAATAACATGTTTCATATAGTCGGCCTTCTATAAAGCCTCTGTGAAACGAGTAAGTTTTAGGCCGCCGTGTTGGCTACGAACGAGCGATCGTTCCCAAACTTTGCACAAACTATGGGGGTCTTTCCACGAGAAACATATTACACTTTTGTGTACCTAGCCCAATGGGAACACGTTTTATTACACTAAAAATATGCTTAATATAGTCGGCCTTCCATAAAGCCTCTGTGAAACGAGTACGTTTTAGGCCGCTGTGTTGGCTACGATCGAGCGATCGTTCCCAAACTTTGCACACTCTATCGGGCTCTTTCCACGAGAAACATATTGCAGTTTTGTGTGCCTAGCCCCAGGGTAACCCGTTTTATTACACTAATAACATGTTTTATATAGTCGGCCTTCTATAAAGCCTCTGTGAAACGAGTAAGTTTTAGGCCGCCGTGTTGGCTACGAACGAGCAATCGTTCCCAAACTTTGCACAAACTATGGGGGTCTTTCCACGAGAAACATATTACACTTTTGTGTACCTAGCCCAATGGGAACACGTTTTATTACACTAAAAATATGCTTAATATAGTCGGCCTTCCATAAAGCCTCTGTGAAACGAGTACGTTTTAGGCCGCTGTGTTGGCTACGATCGAGCGATCGTTCCCAAACTTTGCACACTCTATCGGGCTCTTTCCACGAGAAACATATTGCAGTTTTGTGTGCCTAGCCCCAGGGTAACCCGTTTTATTACACTAATAACATGTTTCATATAGTCGGCCTTCTATAAAGCCTCTGTGAAACGAGTAAGTTTTAGGCCGCCGTGTTGGCTACGAACGAGCGATCGTTCCCAAACTTTGCACAAACTATGGGGGTCTTTCCACGAGAAACATATTACACTTTTGTGTACCTAGCCCAATGGGAACACGTTTTATTACACTAAAAATATGCTTAATATAGTCGGCCTTCCATAAAGCCTCTGTGAAACGAGTACGTTTTAGGCCGCTGTGTTGGCTACGATCGAGCGATCGTTCCCAAACTTTGCACACTCTATCGGGCTCTTTCCACGAGAAACATATTGCAGTTTTGTGTGCCTAGCCCCAGGGTAACCCGTTTTATTACACTAATAACATGTTTTATATAGTCGGCCTTCTATAAAGCCTCTGTGAAACGAGTAAGTTTTAGGCCGCCGTGTTGGCTACGAACGAGCAATCGTTCCCAAACTTTGCACAAACTATGGGGGTCTTTCCACGAGAAACATATTACACTTTTGTGTACCTAGCCCAATGGGAACACGTTTTATTACACTAAAAATATGCTTAATATAGTCGGCCTTCCATAAAGCCTCTGTGAAACGAGTACGTTTTAGGCCGCTGTGTTGGCTACGATCGAGCGATCGTTCCCAAACTTTGCACACTCTATCGGGCTCTTTCCACGAGAAACATATTGCAGTTTTGTGTGCCTAGCCCCAGGGTAACCCGTTTTATTACAGTAAAGACACGGTAAATTGACATAGGCCTTTATAAATTTATCACAGTTCGCCGAAAGCCAGTTTATTCTATTAACCAAGAGAACCCATTGACTTCTACTGTCGTCCTGCCCAGGAAAGCATGGCATTTCTGCTTGGCACTGCTGCGGTCACGAAAGAGCTGCCGCTAGCATGTCAGGGATCACTTTACCTGATCGAGCTTCCTCACATTCTGTGTCTTACCGCATGGCTGCCTGTCGGTGCATCACAAAATGGGTGGTTTTCATCCCTATATCCCATAACCTAACCTAACCCTAACTAACCTTATTCTAACCTAACCTAACTTCTTAACCTAACCCAACTTCTAAGCTAATAAAAGTCAAAAGTATCAAAAAGATACCAGGCTTACACAAATTAAGATTGTATCACTTTATTCAACTTTAACTCTAAACATAACCAACTTCTGAACAGAACACATTTCCAAACTAAATACAAGTCACACTGATCAAGAAGACACAACATTTACACACTATAGAGCAAGTTAGACCATAAGAGAAGTATGTTTTTGAGACTAAATCAAACCTCTTAAGACTGATCGAGGACAAAGTCAATCAGATAGCTAGAGGATCACATATAGAACATGACATTTTTGTAAAAATCGGACCAGCGGAACCAAAGTTAAAGACGATGGCGTGTTCGCCGTCGGTAGTTTCTATCCTATATCCTGCTCTGACCTGACCTAAGGCTGCCACGGGCCCCCGAAAACACTCCACTCAAACCTACACCAATGGACTCCAAACGCCCCCAAATGCGCTCCTAGCACGGTCCCCCGGGACGTCAGCGGGGCAACCAACCACGCCGGACGGCTGTCAAATTCCGCTACAGCACGGACCACATAGGATGCGGGCCAAGCCCCGTATCTCCGCAAACGTACCTGCCAGAGTCACGGGGCCAACGCTGGTCTTCTCGGAAACCCGCAGGCCCACACCGCCAGCACCTTCAGAACAGCAGCCACCCACAGACAAACATTTTTCCATAGACTGACATTGTATGGACTGCCGCCCAGCGGCGGGGGCTAAGCTATTACCACGTGCTGGTGGTTGGGAGCAGAGGGATTCAAGCCTTTAAGTTGCATTTTTAAAATCTGAAGGGTCCTTACAAATGTAGCTCTTCGTGCGCTCAATTTGGAACAATTTCTTTAAATATTTACTGGACTCAAGTCTGCTCTGCTCGCAACAGAATAATCTCCTCCTCACAAGCATGGTCCGATACATTGAAATGATAATAATAAAGGATTGAGTTCATCCCACCCAAACATTCCTACAAAAACATTTCAGGAGTGATACATGGATATGATACTGATTTCAGTTGCTCAACTGAAATATAAACAGTATTTAAACCGCAATGGGCTGTTTACAAATCAAATTAAACGCTATTATTGTTGCCCAAAGCTAACGTGCTGCAGGCCTACATGCTGCCAAAATGCGCAGGAAAGAAGAAACGTCGTTCTTGTGAAAAATGCGTTCATTACCACGTCTCCTCTACAGTCGTATTCATGCAAATCTTAAAGGCGTGCAGGTGACTTTTTCCACCACTCAAAACCTACATGCAAATGACTTTTTTCCTTTTTAAGTGCTACATTTCTAATGCTTTCTTTTTCTGTTCATCTCGCTCCGTCACATGAAGACAGACGGAATTCTGAGTTCGATGACACCAAGCTTGGCAAAATCGGACAGACCGTTCTAAAGATTGATCTGTGAAACAATCCAGCCAATCAGATTCGATATGCAAATGAGGGTGGAGATAATGAGGGTGAAACTCGTAATCACCTCTATACCTACAGAGTTTTTAACCCCCGGGGCTAGGGGTTAGGGTCATCTAGCGATTTAACCCCAACTAACCCCAGCGGACTGGGGTTAGCCCTAGTGGACTGATGGAGAATTGCACTTTCCCACTTACAACTTTAAACCTATGGTAACTTTATTTTATAAAGTTATAAGGGCAATATTTGGTGCAGTTTGTTTTCTCACAACAACAACAACAAAATGTTTACAAGTCCACCTGTAATTTGTTTGAATCTACTTCATTTCTGGAAACATTTTTTTAATAAAATGAACTGGACTCCAAAACATCCTCCTCACAAACAAGTCAAATAAATGCAAAGGGTCTTGCTATATTTACTTGGGTTCATTTCTTTCATTTGTTATTAACAGTCTTACAGTAGGAATCAAATATAGCAGTCTGTTTGGGACTTTATTGAGTAGAATATGAAGTTGCTGTAAATGACCACCAGATGGAGACTCGATACCACAAAAACAAAACATCCTTCTGTTATTTGTTTTTTTATTTATTTCATTTTTGGAAACATTTCTTTGATACAATTAACTGGACTCAAAAATACTCCTCACATACAAGTAAAAGAAATATCAAATGAAATAATAATAATAATGATAGTAAAAAGTTTAAACTTTATTTAAAAGTTTCATTAGTTACAGACAGACACACAAACACAGACAGAGAAACAAATAGACACACATGCAGAAAGATAGACAGACAGACAGACAGACATTTAGATAGATAGACAGACAGATAGTTAGATAGACAGACAGATAGTTAGATAGACAGACAGACAGATAGTTAGATAGATAGACAGACAGACAGATAGTTAGATAGATAGACAGACAGACAGTTAGATAGATTGACAGACAGATAGTTAGATAGATAGACAGAAAGACAGATAGTTAGATAGATAGACAGATAGTTAGATAGACAGACAGAAAGATAGATAGACAGACAGACAGACAGGCAGATAGTGAGATACATAGACAGATAGACAGACAGACAGACAGACAGTCAGACAGATAGTTAGTTAGATAGACAGAAAGATAGATTTATGACTTACAGCTACAAATATATACACACATACACACACATACACAAAGTGGACATATTGAGATCTGCACTGTGCAAAACTGCTAAAATGTGGATTTTTTAACACAGAATCACAGACAGTTTCAATGCTGAGCCTTTAGGGGGCGTCCACTTAAGAACAGCCGTTCATTTGAAATATGAATGATTTATCAATAAAATTGAAGTTTACAAAAACTTGCAAAAGAAATCTAACAGGAAAAATACAAACTATGTTCCTGTTCATACTGTACAATGATTTTGAACGCAAGTTATGCTGCTTAAAACCTTTATATTACAGCAATGTTTTTAAAACATGCAGATTTTATATATATATATATATATATATGGCCAGTTAAATTGGCAGCCTTTGCTGTGAATGTCGGTCTCTCATCCGTGTCTAGAAAAGCACTTCATAAATTAAATGAATTATTATAATTACTCATGTTATTATTATTATTTTCGTAATTCTTGTTATTATCCTTATTATTCCGTCAATAAAACTTTCCTTGTGTAATTGTATGATTCCACCTGAATTATTCACTTTAACACTTGCAAAATTCCGAATGACATTAAAAATAATTTCTGCAACAGAACACCTCAGATGTCAAAAACTCTTAGCATTTGTGAGCACTTTTCCATAGACTCACATTGTATAGACTGCCACCCAGTGGGGTTAAACAATAATGGTCCAATGTGAAACGAGTACGTTTTAGGCCGCCGTGTTGGCTACGAACGAGTGATCGTTCCCAAACTTTGCACAGACTATGGGGGTCTTTCCACGAGAAACATATTGCAGTTTTGTGTGCCTAGCCCCAGGGTAACCCGTTTTATTACACTAATAACATGTTTTATATAGTCGGCCTTCTATAAAGCCTCTGTGAAACGAGTACGTTTTAGGCCGCCGTGTTGGCTACGAACGAGCGATCGTTCCCAAACTTTACACACACTAGGGAGGTGTTTCCACAAGAAACATACTACACTTTTGTGTGCCCAGCCCCATGGGAACCCATTTTATTACAGTAAAAATATGCTTAATATAGTCGGCCTTCTATAAAGCCTCTGTGAAATAAGTACGTTTTAGGCCGCCGTGTTGGCTACGAACGAGTGATCGTTCCCAAACTTTGTACAGTCTATTGGGCTCTTTCCACGAGAAACATATTGCAGTTTTGTGTGCCTAGCCCCAGGGTAACCCGTTTTATTACAGTAAAAATATGCTTAATATATTCGGCCTTCCATAAAGCCTCTGTGAAAGGAGTACGTTTTAGGCCGCCGTGTTGGCTACGAACGAGCGATCGTTCCCAAACTTTGCACACACTATGGGGGTCTTTCCACGAGAAACATATTACACATTTGTGTACCTAGGGCAAGGAGAACCCATTTTATAACAGTAAAAATATGCTTAATATAGTCTGCCTTCTATAAAGCCTCTGTGTAACGAGTACGTTTTAGGCCGCCGTGTTGGCTACGAACGAGCGATCGTTCCCAAACTTTGCACACACTATGGGGGTCTTTCCACGAGAAACATATTACACTTTTGTGTGCCTAGCCCAATGGGAACCCATTTTATTACACTAATAACATGTTTTATATAGTCGGCCTTCTATAACGCCTCTGTGAAACGAGTACGTTTTAGGCCGCCGTGTTGGCTACGAACGAGCGATCGTTCCCAAACTTTGTACAGTCTATCGGGCTCTTTCCATGAGAAACATATTGCAGTTTTTTGTGCCTAGCCCCAGGGTAACCCGTTTTATTACAGTAAAAATATGCTTAATATAGTCAGCCTTCCATAAAGCCTCTGTGAAACGAGTACGTTTTAGGCCGCCGTGTTGGCTACGAACGAGCGATCGTTCCCAAACTTTACACACACTAGGGGGGTGTTTCCACAAGAAACATACTACACTTTTGTGTGCCCAGCCCCATGGGAACCCATTTTATTATAGTAAAAATATGCTTAATATAGTCGGCCTTCTATAAAGCCTCTGTGAAACGAGTACGTTTTAGGCCGCCGTGTTGGCTACGAACGAGTGATCGTTCCCAAACTTTGTACAGTCTATCGGGCTCTTTCCACGAGAAACATACTGCAGTTTTGTGTGCCTAGCCCCAGGGTAACCCGTTTTATTACAGTAAAAATATGCTTAATATAGTCAGCCTTCCATAAAGCCTCTGTGAAACGAGTACGTTTTAGGCCGCCGTGTTGGCTACGAACGAGCGATCGTTCCCAAACTTTGCACAAACTATGGGGGTCTTTCCACGAGAAACATATTACACTTTTGTGTACCTAGCCCAATGGGAACACGTTTTATTACACTAAAAATATGCTTAATATAGTCGGCCTTCCATAAAGCCTCTGTGAAACGAGTACGTTTTAGGCCGCTGTGTTGGCTACGATCGAGTGATCGTTCCCAAACTTTGCACACTCTATCGGGCTCTTTCCACGAGAAACATATTGCAGTTTTGTGTGCCTAGCCCCAGGGTAACCCGTTTTATTACACTAATAACATGTTTTATATAGTCGGCCTTCTATAAAGCCTCTGTGAAACGAGTAAGTTTTAGGCCGCCGTGTTGGCTACGAACGAGCGATCGTTCCCAAACTTTGCACAAACTATGGGGGTCTTTCCACGAGAAACATATTACACTTTTGTGTACCTAGCCCACTGGGAACACGTTTTATTACACTAAAAATATGCTTAATATAGTCGGCCTTCCATAAAGCCTCTGTGAAACGAGTACGTTTTAGGCCGCTGTGTTGGCTACGATCGAGTGATCGTTCCCAAACTTTGCACACTCTATCGGGCTCTTTCCACGAGAAACATATTGCAGTTTTGTGTGCCTAGCCCCAGGGTAACCCGTTTTATTACACTAATAACATGTTTCATATAGTCGGCCTTCTATAAAGCCTCTGTGAAACGAGTAAGTTTTAGGCCGCCATGTTGGCTACGAACGAGCGATCGTTCCCAAACTTTGCACAAACTATGGGGGTCTTTCCACGAGAAACATATTACACTTTTGTGTACCTAGCCCAATGGGAACACGTTTTATTACACTAAAAATATGCTTAATATAGTCGGCCTTCCATAAAGCCTCTGTGAAACGAGTACGTTTTAGGCCGCTGTGTTGGCTACGATCGAGCGATCGTTCCCAAACTTTGCACACTCTATCGGGCTCTTTCCACGAGAAACATATTGCAGTTTTGTGTGCCTAGCCCCAGGGTAACCCGTTTTATTACACTAATAACATGTTTTATATAGTCGGCCTTCTATAAAGCCTCTGTGAAACGAGTAAGTTTTAGGCCGCCGTGTTGGCTACGAACGAGCGATCGTTCCCAAACTTTGCACAAACTATGGGGGTCTTTCCACGAGAAACATATTACACTTTTGTGTACCTAGCCCACTGGGAACACGTTTTATTACACTAAAAATATGCTTAATATAGTCGGCCTTCCATAAAGCCTCTGTGAAACGAGTACGTTTTAGGCCGCTGTGTTGGCTACGATCGAGTGATCGTTCCCAAACTTTGCACACTCTATCGGGCTCTTTCCACGAGAAACATATTGCAGTTTTGTGTGCCTAGCCCCAGGGTAACCCGTTTTATTACACTAATAACATGTTTCATATAGTCGGCCTTCTATAAAGCCTCTGTGAAACGAGTAAGTTTTAGGCCGCCGTGTTGGCTACGAACGAGCGATCGTTCCCAAACTTTGCACAAACTATGGGGGTCTTTCCACGAGAAACATATTACACTTTTGTGTACCTAGCCCAATGGGAACACGTTTTATTACACTAAAAATATGCTTAATATAGTCGGCCTTCCATAAAGCCTCTGTGAAACGAGTACGTTTTAGGCCGCTGTGTTGGCTACGATCGAGCGATCGTTCCCAAACTTTGCACACTCTATCGGGCTCTTTCCACGAGAAACATATTGCAGTTTTGTGTGCCTAGCCCCAGGGTAACCCGTTTTATTACAGTAAAGACACGGTAAATTGACATAGGCCTTTATAAATTTATCACAGTTCGCCGAAAGCCAGTTTATTCTATTAACCAAGAGAACCCATTGACTTCTACTGTCGTCCTGCCCAGGAAAGCATGGCATTTCTGCTTGGCACTGCTGCGGTCACGAAAGAGCTGCCGCTAGCATGTCAGGGATCACTTTACCTGATCGAGCTTCCTCACATTCTGTGTCTTACCGCATGGCTGCCTGTCGGTGCATCACAAAATGGGTGGTTTTCATCCCTATATCCCATAACCTAACCTAACCCTAACTAACCTTATTCTAACCTAACCTAACTTCTTAACCTAACCCAACTTCTAAGCTAATAAAAGTCAAAAGTATCAAAAAGATACCAGGCTTACACAAATTAAGATTGTATCACTTTATTCAACTTTAACTCTAAACATAACCAACTTCTGAACAGAACACATTTCCAAACTAAATACAAGTCACACTGATCAAGAAGACACAACATTTACACACTATAGAGCAAGTTAGACCATAAGAGAAGTATGTTTTTGAGACTAAATCAAACCTCTTAAGACTGATCGAGGACAAAGTCAATCAGATAGCTAGAGGATCACATATAGAACATGACATTTTTGTAAAAATCGGACCAGCGGAACCAAAGTTAAAGACGATGGCGTGTTCGCCGTCGGTAGTTTCTATCCTATATCCTGCTCTGACCTGACCTAAGGCTGCCACGGGCCCCCGAAAACACTCCACTCAAACCTACACCAATGGACTCCAAACGCCCCCAAATGCGCTCCTAGCACGGTCCCCCGGGACGTCAGCGGGGCAACCAACCACGCCGGACGGCTGTCAAATTCCGCTACAGCACGGACCACATAGGATGCGGGCCAAGCCCCGTATCTCCGCAAACGTACCTGCCAGAGTCACGGGGCCAACGCTGGTCTTCTCGGAAACCCGCAGGCCCACACCGCCAGCACCTTCAGAACAGCAGCCACCCACAGACAAACATTTTTCCATAGACTGACATTGTATGGACTGCCGCCCAGCGGCGGGGGCTAAGCTATTACCACGTGCTGGTGGTTGGGAGCAGAGGGATTCAAGCCTTTAAGTTGCATTTTTAAAATCTGAAGGGTCCTTACAAATGTAGCTCTTCGTGCGCTCAATTTTGGAACAATTTCTTTAAATATTTACTGGACTCAAGTCTGCTCTGCTCGCAACAGAATAATCTCCTCCTCACAAGCATGGTCCGATACATTGAAATGATAATAATAAAGGATTGAGTTCATCCCACCCAAACATTCCTACAAAAACATTTCAGGAGTGATACATGGATATGATACTGATTTCAGTTGCTCAACTGAAATATAAACAGTATTTAAACCGCAATGGGCTGTTTACAAATCAAATTAAACGCTATTATTGTTGCCCAAAGCTAACGTGCTGCAGGCCTACATGCTGCCAAAATGCGCAGGAAAGAAGAAACGTCGTTCTTGTGAAAAATGCGTTCATTACCACGTCTCCTCTACAGTCGTATTCATGCAAATCTTAAAGGCGTGCAGGTGACTTTTTCCACCACTCAAAACCTACATGCAAATGACTTTTTTCCTTTTTAAGTGCTACATTTCTAATGCTTTCTTTTTCTGTTCATCTCGCTCCGTCACATGAAGACAGACGGAATTCTGAGTTCGATGACACCAAGCTTGGCAAAATCGGACAGACCGTTCTAAAGATTGATCTGTGAAACAATCCAGCCAATCAGATTCGATATGCAAATGAGGGTGGAGATAATGAGGGTGAAACTCGTAATCACCTCTATACCTACAGAGTTTTTAACCCCCGGGGCTAGGGGTTAGGGTCATCTAGCGATTTAACCCCAACTAACCCCAGCGGACTGGGGTTAGCCCTAGTGGACTGATGGAGAATTGCACTTTCCCACTTACAACTTTAAACCTATGGTAACTTTATTTTATAAAGTTATAAGGGCAATATTTGGTGCAGTTTGTTTTCTCACAACAACAACAACAAAATGTTTACAAGTCCACCTGTAATTTGTTTGAATCTACTTCATTTCTGGAAACATTTTTTTAATAAAATGAACTGGACTCCAAAACATCCTCCTCACAAACAAGTCAAATAAATGCAAAGGGTCTTGCTATATTTACTTGGGTTCATTTCTTTCATTTGTTATTAACAGTCTTACAGTAGGAATCAAATATAGCAGTCTGTTTGGGACTTTATTGAGTAGAATATGAAGTTGCTGTAAATGACCACCAGATGGAGACTCGATACCACAAAAACAAAACATCCTTCTGTTATTTGTTTTTTTATTTATTTCATTTTTGGAAACATTTCTTTGATACAATTAACTGGACTCAAAAATACTCCTCACATACAAGTAAAAGAAATATCAAATGAAATAATAATAATAATGATAGTAAAAAGTTTAAACTTTATTTAAAAGTTTCATTAGTTACAGACAGACACACAAACACAGACAGAGAAACAAATAGACACACATGCAGAAAGATAGACAGACAGACAGACATTTAGATAGATAGACAGACAGATAGTTAGATAGACAGACAGATAGTTAGATAGACAGACAGACAGACAGATAGTTAGATAGATAGACAGACAGACAGATAGTTAGATAGATTGACAGACAGATAGTTCGATAGACAGATAGTTAGATAGACAGACAGACAGATAGTTAGATAGATAGACAGAAAGACAGATTTTTAGATAGATAGACAGATAGTTAGATAGACAGACAGAAAGATAGATAGACAGACAGACAGACAGGCAGATAGTGAGATACATAGACAGATAGACAGACAGACAGACAGACAGTCAGACAGATAGTTAGTTAGATAGACAGAAAGATAGATTTATGACTTACAGCTACAAATATATACACACATACACACACATACACAAAGTGGACATATTGAGATCTGCACTGTGCAAAACTGCTAAAATGTGGATTTTTTAACACAGAATCACAGACAGTTTCAATGCTGAGCCTTTAGGGGGCGTCCACTTAAGAACAGCCGTTCATTTGAAATATGAATGATTTATCAATAAAATTGAAGTTTACAAAAACTTGCAAAAGAAATCTAACAGGAAAAATACAAACTATGTTCCTGTTCATACTGTACAATGATTTTGAACGCAAGTTATGCTGCTTAAAACCTTTATATTACAGCAATGTTTTTAAAACATGCAGATTTTATATATATATATATATATGGCCAGTTAAATTGGCAGCCTTTGCTGTGAATGTCGGTCTCTCATCCGTGTCTAGAAAAGCACTTCATAAATTAAATGAATTATTATAATTACTCATGTTATTATTATTATTTTCGTAATTCTTGTTATTATCCTTATTATTCCGTCAATAAAACTTTCCTTGTGTAATTGTATGATTCCACCTGAATTATTCACTTTAACACTTGCAAAATTCCGAATGACATTAAAAATAATTTCTGCAACAGAACACCTCAGATGTCAAAAACTCTTAGCATTTGTGAGCACTTTTCCATAGACTCACATTGTATAGACTGCCACCCAGTGGGGTTAAACAATAATGGTCCAATGTGAAACGAGTACGTTTTAGGCCGCCGTGTTGGCTACGAACGAGTGATCGTTCCCAAACTTTGCACAGACTATGGGGGTCTTTCCATGAGAAACATATTGCAGTTTTGTGTGCCTAGCCCCAGGGTAACCCGTTTTATTACACTAATAACATGTTTTATATAGTCAGCCTTCCATAAAGCCTCTGTGAAACGAGTACGTTTTAGGCCGCCGTGTTGGCTACGAACGAGCGATCGTTCCCAAACTTTACACACACTAGGGAGGTGTTTCCACAAGAAACATACTACACTTTTGTGTGCCCAGCCCCATGGGAACCCATTTTATTATAGTAAAAATATGCTTAATATAGTCGGCCTTCTATAAAGCCTCTGTGAAACGAGTACGTTTTAGGCCGCCGTGTTGGCTACGAACGAGTGATCGTTCCCAAACTTTGTACAGTCTATCGGGCTCTTTCCACGAGAAACATACTGCAGTTTTGTGTGCCTAGCCCCAGGGTAACCCGTTTTATTACAGTAAAAATATGCTTAATATAGTCAGCCTTCCATAAAGCCTCTGTGAAACGAGTACGTTTTAGGCCGCCGTGTTGGCTACGAACGAGCGATCGTTCCCAAACTTTGCACAAACTATGGGGGTCTTTCCACGAGAAACATATTACACTTTTGTGTACCTAGCCCAATGGGAACACGTTTTATTACACTAAAAATATGCTTAATATAGTCGGCCTTCCATAAAGCCTCTGTGAAACGAGTACGTTTTAGGCCGCTGTGTTGGCTACGATCGAGTGATCGTTCCCAAACTTTGCACACTCTATCGGGCTCTTTCCACGAGAAACATATTGCAGTTTTGTGTGCCTAGCCCCAGGGTAACCCGTTTTATTACACTAATAACATGTTTTATATAGTCGGCCTTCTATAAAGCCTCTGTGAAACGAGTAAGTTTTAGGCCGCCGTGTTGGCTACGAACGAGCGATCGTTCCCAAACTTTGCACAAACTATGGGGGTCTTTCCACGAGAAACATATTACACTTTTGTGTACCTAGCCCACTGGGAACACGTTTTATTACACTAAAAATATGCTTAATATAGTCGGCCTTCCATAAAGCCTCTGTGAAACGAGTACGTTTTAGGCCGCTGTGTTGGCTACGATCGAGTGATCGTTCCCAAACTTTGCACACTCTATCGGGCTCTTTCCACGAGAAACATATTGCAGTTTTGTGTGCCTAGCCCCAGGGTAACCCGTTTTATTACACTAATAACATGTTTCATATAGTCGGCCTTCTATAAAGCCTCTGTGAAACGAGTAAGTTTTAGGCCGCCGTGTTGGCTACGAACGAGCGATCGTTCCCAAACTTTGCACAAACTATGGGGGTCTTTCCACGAGAAACATATTACACTTTTGTGTACCTAGCCCAATGGGAACACGTTTTATTACACTAAAAATATGCTTAATATAGTCGGCCTTCCATAAAGCCTCTGTGAAACGAGTACGTTTTAGGCCGCTGTGTTGGCTACGATCGAGCGATCGTTCCCAAACTTTGCACACTCTATCGGGCTCTTTCCACGAGAAACATATTGCAGTTTTGTGTGCCTAGCCCCAGGGTAACCCGTTTTATTACACTAATAACATGTTTTATATAGTCGGCCTTCTATAAAGCCTCTGTGAAACGAGTAAGTTTTAGGCCGCCGTGTTGGCTACGAACGAGCGATCGTTCCCAAACTTTGCACAAACTATGGGGGTCTTTCCACGAGAAACATATTACACTTTTGTGTACCTAGCCCAATGGGAACACGTTTTATTACACTAAAAATATGCTTAATATAGTCGGCCTTCCATAAAGCCTCTGTGAAACGAGTACGTTTTAGGCCGCTGTGTTGGCTACGATCGAGCGATCGTTCCCAAACTTTGCACACTCTATCGGGCTCTTTCCACGAGAAACATATTGCAGTTTTGTGTGCCTAGCCCCAGGGTAACCCGTTTTATTACAGTAAAGACACGGTAAATTGACATAGGCCTTTATAAATTTATCACAGTTCGCCGAAAGCCAGTTTATTCTATTAACCAAGAGAACCCATTGACTTCTACTGTCGTCCTGCCCAGGAAAGCATGGCATTTCTGCTTGGCACTGCTGCGGTCACGAAAGAGCTGCCGCTAGCATGTCAGGGATCACTTTACCTGATCGAGCTTCCTCACATTCTGTGTCTTACCGCATGGCTGCCTGTCGGTGCATCACAAAATGGGTGGTTTTCATCCCTATATCCCATAACCTAACCTAACCCTAACTAACCTAACTTCTTAACCTAACCCAACTTCTAAGCTAATAAAAGTCAAAAGTATCAAAAAGATACCAGGCTTACACAAATTAAGATTGTATCACTTTATTCAACTTTAACTCTAAACATAACCAACTTCTGAACAGAACACATTTCCAAACTAAATACAAGTCACACTGATCAAGAAGACACAACATTTACACACTATAGAGCAAGTTAGACCATAAGAGAAGTATGTTTTTGAGACTAAATCAAACCTCTTAAGACTGATCGAGGACAAAGTCAATCAGATAGCTAGAGGATCACATATAGAACATGACATTTTTGTAAAAATCGGACCAGCGGAACCAAAGTTAAAGACGATGGCGTGTTCGCCGTCGGTAGTTTCTATCCTATATCCTGCTCTGACCTGACCTAAGGCTGCCACGGGCCCCCGAAAACACTCCACTCAAACCTACACCAATGGACTCCAAACGCCCCCAAATGCGCTCCTAGCACGGTCCCCCGGGACGTCAGCGGGGCAACCAACCACGCCGGACGGCTGTCAAATTCCGCTACAGCACGGACCACATAGGATGCGGGCCAAGCCCCGTATCTCCGCAAACGTACCTGCCAGAGTCACGGGGCCAACGCTGGTCTTCTCGGAAACCCGCAGGCCCACACCGCCAGCACCTTCAGAACAGCAGCCACCCACAGACAAACATTTTTCCATAGACTGACATTGTATGGACTGCCGCCCAGCGGCGGGGGCTAAGCTATTACCACGTGCTGGTGGTTGGGAGCAGAGGGATTCAAGCCTTTAAGTTGCATTTTTAAAATCTGAAGGGTCCTTACAAATGTAGCTCTTCGTGCGCTCAATTTTGGAACAATTTCTTTAAATATTTACTGGACTCAAGTCTGCTCTGCTCGCAACAGAATAATCTCCTCCTCACAAGCATGGTCCGATACATTGAAATGATAATAATAAAGGATTGAGTTCATCCCACCCAAACATTCCTACAAAAACATTTCAGGAGTGATACATGGATATGATACTGATTTCAGTTGCTCAACTGAAATATAAACAGTATTTAAACCGCAATGGGCTGTTTACAAATCAAATTAAACGCTATTATTGTTGCCCAAAGCTAACGTGCTGCAGGCCTACATGCTGCCAAAATGCGCAGGAAAGAAGAAACGTCGTTCTTGTGAAAAATGCGTTCATTACCACGTCTCCTCTACAGTCGTATTCATGCAAATCTTAAAGGCGTGCAGGTGACTTTTTCCACCACTCAAAACCTACATGCAAATGACTTTTTTCCTTTTTAAGTGCTACATTTCTAATGCTTTCTTTTTCTGTTCATCTCGCTCCGTCACATGAAGACAGACGGAATTCTGAGTTCGATGACACCAAGCTTGGCAAAATCGGACAGACCGTTCTAAAGATTGATCTGTGAAACAATCCAGCCAATCAGATTCGATATGCAAATGAGGGTGGAGATAATGAGGGTGAAACTCGTAATCACCTCTATACCTACAGAGTTTTTAACCCCCGGGGCTAGGGGTTAGGGTCATCTAGCGATTTAACCCCAACTAACCCCAGCGGACTGGGGTTAGCCCTAGTGGACTGATGGAGAATTGCACTTTCCCACTTACAACTTTAAACCTATGGTAACTTTATAAAATAAAGTTATAAGGGCAATATTTGGTGCAGTTTGTTTTCTCACAACAACAACAACAAAATGTTTACAAGTCCACCTGTAATTTGTTTGAATCTACTTCATTTCTGGAAACATTTTTTTAATAAAATGAACTGGACTCCAAAACATCCTCCTCACAAACAAGTCAAATAAATGCAAAGGGTCTTGCTATATTTACTTGGGTTCATTTCTTTCATTTGTTATTAACAGTCTTACAGTAGGAATCAAATATAGCAGTCTGTTTGGGACTTTATTGAGTAGAATATGAAGTTGCTGTAAATGACCACCAGATGGAGACTCGATACCACAAAAACAAAACATCCTTCTGTTATTTGTTTTTTTATTTATTTCATTTTTGGAAACATTTCTTTGATACAATTAACTGGACTCAAAAATACTCCTCACATACAAGTAAAAGAAATATCAAATGAAATAATAATAATAATAATAATGATAGTAAAAAGTTTAAACTTTATTTAAAAGTTTCATTAGTTACAGACAGACACACAAACACAGACAGAGAAACAAATAGACACACATGCAGAAAGATAGACAGACAGACAGACATTTAGATAGATAGACAGACAGATAGTTAGATAGACAGACAGATAGTTAGATAGACAGACAGATAGTTAGATAGACAGACAGACAGACAGATAGTTAGATAGATAGACAGACAGACAGATAGTTAGATAGATAGACAGACAGACAGTTAGATAGTTCGATAGACAGATAGTTCGATAGACAGATAGTTAGATAGACAGACAGACAGATAGTTAGATAGATAGACAGAAAGACAGATAGTTAGATAGATAGACAGATAGTTAGATAGACAGACAGAAAGATAGATAGACAGACAGACAGACAGGCAGATAGTGAGATACATAGACAGATAGACAGACAGACAGACAGACAGTCAGACAGATAGTTAGTTAGATAGACAGAAAGATAGATTTATGACTTACAGCTACAAATATATACACACATACACACACATACACAAAGTGGACATATTGAGATCTGCACTGTGCAAAACTGCTAAAATGTGGATTTTTTAACACAGAATCACAGACAGTTTCAATGCTGAGCCTTTAGGGGGCGTCCACTTAAGAACAGCCGTTCATTTGAAATATGAATGATTTATCAATAAAATTGAAGTTTACAAAAACTTGCAAAAGAAATCTAACAGGAAAAATACAAACTATGTTCCTGTTCATACTGTACAATGATTTTGAACGCAAGTTATGCTGCTTAAAACCTTTATATTACAGCAATGTTTTTAAAACATGCAGATTTTATATATATATATATATATGGCCAGTTAAATTGGCAGCCTTTGCTGTGAATGTCGGTCTCTCATCCGTGTCTAGAAAAGCACTTCATAAATTAAATGAATTATTATAATTATTCATGTTATTATTATTATTTTCGTAATTCTTGTTATTATCCTTATTATTCCGTCAATAAAACTTTCCTTGTGTAATTGTATGATTCCACCTGAATTATTCACTTTAACACTTGCAAAATTCCGAATGACATTAAAAATAATTTCTGCAACAGAACACCTCAGATGTCAAAAACTCTTAGCATTTGTGAGCACTTTTCCATAGACTCACATTGTATAGACTGCCACCCAGTGGGGTTAAACAATAATGGTCCAATGTGAAACGAGTACGTTTTAGGCCGCCGTGTTGGCTACGAACGAGTGATCGTTCCCAAACTTTGCACAGACTATGGGGGTCTTTCCACGAGAAACATATTGCAGTTTTGTGTGCCTAGCCCCAGGGTAACCCGTTTTATTACACTAATAACATGTTTTATATAGTCGGCCTTCTATAAAGCCTCTGTGAAACGAGTACGTTTTAGGCAGCCGTGTTGGCTACGAACGAGCGATCGTTCCCAAACTTTACACACACTAGGGAGGTGTTTCCACAAGAAACATACTACACTTTTGTGTGCCCAGCCCCATGGGAACCCATTTTATTACAGTAAAAATATGCTTAATATAGTCGGCCTTCTATAAAGCCTCTGTGAAATAAGTACGTTTTAGGCCGCCGTGTTGGCTACGAACGAGTGATCGTTCCCAAACTTTGTACAGTCTATCGGGCTCTTTCCACGAGAAACATATTGCAGTTTTGTGTGCCTAGCCCCAGGGTAACCCGTTTTATTACAGTAAAAATATGCTTAATATATTCGGCCTTCCATAAAGCCTCTGTGAAAGGAGTACGTTTTAGGCCGCCGTGTTGGCTACGAACGAGCGATCGTTCCCAAACTTTGTACAGTCTATCGGGCTCTTTCCATGAGAAACATATTGCAGTTTTTTGTGCCTAGCCCCAGGGTAACCCGTTTTATTACAGTAAAAATATGCTTAATATAGTCAGCCTTCCATAAAGCCTCTGTGAAACGAGTACGTTTTAGGCCGCCGTGTTGGCTACGAACGAGCGATCGTTCCCAAACTTTACACACACTAGGGGGGTGTTTCCACAAGAAACATACTACACTTTTGTGTGCCCAGCCCCATGGGAACCCATTTTATTATAGTAAAAATATGCTTAATATAGTCGGCCTTCTATAAAGCCTCTGTGAAACGAGTACGTTTTAGGCCGCCGTGTTGGCTACGAACGAGTGATCGTTCCCAAACTTTGTACAGTCTATCGGGCTCTTTCCACGAGAAACATACTGCAGTTTTGTGTGCCTAGCCCCAGGGTAACCCGTTTTATTACAGTAAAAATATGCTTAATATAGTCAGCCTTCCATAAAGCCTCTGTGAAACGAGTACGTTTTAGGCCGCCGTGTTGGCTACGAACGAGCGATCGTTCCCAAACTTTGCACAAACTATGGGGGTCTTTCCACGAGAAACATATTACACTTTTGTGTACCTAGCCCAATGGGAACACGTTTTATTACACTAAAAATATGCTTAATATAGTCGGCCTTCCATAAAGCCTCTGTGAAACGAGTACGTTTTAGGCCGCTGTGTTGGCTACGATCGAGTGATCGTTCCCAAACTTTGCACACTCTATCGGGCTCTTTCCACGAGAAACATATTGCAGTTTTGTGTGCCTAGCCCCAGGGTAACCCGTTTTATTACACTAATAACATGTTTTATATAGTCGGCCTTCTATAAAGCCTCTGTGAAACGAGTAAGTTTTAGGCCGCCGTGTTGGCTACGAACGAGCGATCGTTCCCAAACTTTGCACAAACTATGGGGGTCTTTCCACGAGAAACATATTACACTTTTGTGTACCTAGCCCACTGGGAACACGTTTTATTACACTAAAAATATGCTTAATATAGTCGGCCTTCCATAAAGCCTCTGTGAAACGAGTACGTTTTAGGCCGCTGTGTTGGCTACGATCGAGTGATCGTTCCCAAACTTTGCACACTCTATCGGGCTCTTTCCACGAGAAACATATTGCAGTTTTGTGTGCCTAGCCCCAGGGTAACCCGTTTTATTACACTAATAACATGTTTCATATAGTCGGCCTTCTATAAAGCCTCTGTGAAACGAGTAAGTTTTAGGCCGCCGTGTTGGCTACGAACGAGCGATCGTTCCCAAACTTTGCACAAACTATGGGGGTCTTTCCACGAGAAACATATTACACTTTTGTGTACCTAGCCCAATGGGAACACGTTTTATTACACTAAAAATATGCTTAATATAGTCGGCCTTCCATAAAGCCTCTGTGAAACGAGTACGTTTTAGGCCGCTGTGTTGGCTACGATCGAGCGATCGTTCCCAAACTTTGCACACTCTATCGGGCTCTTTCCACGAGAAACATATTGCAGTTTTGTGTGCCTAGCCCCAGGGTAACCCGTTTTATTACACTAATAACATGTTTTATATAGTCGGCCTTCTATAAAGCCTCTGTGAAACGAGTAAGTTTTAGGCCGCCGTGTTGGCTACGAACGAGCGATCGTTCCCAATCTTTGCACAAACTATGGGGGTCTTTCCACGAGAAACATATTACACTTTTGTGTACCTAGCCCAATGGGAACACGTTTTATTACACTAAAAATATGCTTAATATAGTCGGCCTTCCATAAAGCCTCTGTGAAACGAGTACGTTTTAGGCCGCTGTGTTGGCTACGATCGAGCGATCGTTCCCAAACTTTGCACACTCTATCGGGCTCTTTCCACGAGAAACATATTGCAGTTTTGTGTGCCTAGCCCCAGGGTAACCCGTTTTATTACAGTAAAGACACGGTAAATTGACATAGGCCTTTATAAATTTATCACAGTTCGCCGAAAGCCAGTTTATTCTATTAACCAAGAGAACCCATTGACTTCTACTGTCGTCCTGCCCAGGAAAGCATGGCATTTCTGCTTGGCACTGCTGCGGTCACGAAAGAGCTGCCGCTAGCATGTCAGGGATCACTTTACCTGATCGAGCTTCCTCACATTCTGTGTCTTACCGCATGGCTGCCTGTCGGTGCATCACAAAATGGGTGGTTTTCATCCCTATATCCCATAACCTAACCTAACCCTAACTAACCTTATTCTAACCTAACCTAACTTCTTAACCTAACCCAACTTCTAAGCTAATAAAAGTCAAAAGTATCAAAAAGATACCAGGCTTACACAAATTAAGATTGTATCACTTTATTCAACTTTAACTCTAAACATAACCAACTTCTGAACAGAACACATTTCCAAACTAAATACAAGTCACACTGATCAAGAAGACACAACATTTACACACTATAGAGCAAGTTAGACCATAAGAGAAGTATGTTTTTGAGACTAAATCAAACCTCTTAAGACTGATCGAGGACAAAGTCAATCAGATAGCTAGAGGATCACATATAGAACATGACATTTTTGTAAAAATCGGACCAGCGGAACCAAAGTTAAAGACGATGGCGTGTTCGCCGTCGGTAGTTTCTATCCTATATCCTGCTCTGACCTGACCTAAGGCTGCCACGGGCCCCCGAAAACACTCCACTCAAACCTACACCAATGGACTCCAAACGCCCCCAAATGCGCTCCTAGCACGGTCCCCCGGGACGTCAGCGGGGCAACCAACCACGCCGGACGGCTGTCAAATTCCGCTACAGCACGGACCACATAGGATGCGGGCCAAGCCCCGTATCTCCGCAAACGTACCTGCCAGAGTCACGGGGCCAACGCTGGTCTTCTCGGAAACCCGCAGGCCCACACCGCCAGCACCTTCAGAACAGCAGCCACCCACAGACAAACATTTTTCCATAGACTGACATTGTATGGACTGCCGCCCAGCGGCGGGGGCTAAGCTATTACCACGTGCTGGTGGTTGGGAGCAGAGGGATTCAAGCCTTTAAGTTGCATTTTTAAAATCTGAAGGGTCCTTACAAATGTAGCTCTTCGTGCGCTCAATTTTGGAACAATTTCTTTAAATATTTACTGGACTCAAGTCTGCTCTGCTCGCAACAGAATAATCTCCTCCTCACAAGCATGGTCCGATACATTGAAATGATAATAATAAAGGATTGAGTTCATCCCACCCAAACATTCCTACAAAAACATTTCAGGAGTGATACATGGATATGATACTGATTTCAGTTGCTCAACTGAAATATAAACAGTATTTAAACCGCAATGGGCTGTTTACAAATCAAATTAAACGCTATTATTGTTGCCCAAAGCTAACGTGCTGCAGGCCTACATGCTGCCAAAATGCGCAGGAAAGAAGAAACGTCGTTCTTGTGAAAAATGCGTTCATTACCACGTCTCCTCTACAGTCGTATTCATGCAAATCTTAAAGGCGTGCAGGTGACTTTTTCCACCACTCAAAACCTACATGCAAATGACTTTTTTCCTTTTTAAGTGCTACATTTCTAATGCTTTCTTTTTCTGTTCATCTCGCTCCGTCACATGAAGACAGACGGAATTCTGAGTTCGATGACACCAAGCTTGGCAAAATCGGACAGACCGTTCTAAAGATTGATCTGTGAAACAATCCAGCCAATCAGATTCGATATGCAAATGAGGGTGGAGATAATGAGGGTGAAACTCGTAATCACCTCTATACCTAACCCTAACCCTAACCCTAACCCTTAAACGCTAACCCTTACCCTAAACCTTACCCTTAACCTTACCCTTAACCTAACCCTTAACCTAACCCTTAACCTAACCCTTACCCTAAACCTTACCCTTAACCTAACCCTTAACCTAACCCTAACCCTTAACCTAACCCTTAACCTAACCCTTAACCTGACCCTTAACCTAACCCTTACACTAAACCTTACCAAAAACCTAACCCTTAAGCTAACCCTTAACCACTAACCCTTACCCTAAACCTTAACCTAACACTTAAACTAACCCATACCCTTAACCTAACCCTTAACCTAACACTTAACCTAACCCTTACCCTTAACCTAACCCTTAACCTAAACCTAACCCTTAACCTAACCCTTACCCTAAACCTTACCCTTAACCTAACCCTTAACCTAAACCTTAACCTAATCATTACACTAAACCTTACCCTAAACCTAACCCTTAACCTAACCCTTATCCGCTAACCCTTACCCTAAACCTTACCCTAACCCTAACCCTAACCCTAGCCCTACGTGCCTAATGCTTAAGTTGCATTTTTACAATTTGAAGGGTCGTTACAAATGTAGCTCTTTGTGCGCTCAATTTTGGAACAATTTCTTTAAATATTTATTGGACTCAAGTCTGCTCTGCTCGCAACAGAATAATCTCCTCCTCACAAGCATGGTCCGATACATTTCATGAAATGATAATAATAAAGGATTGAGTTCATCCCACCCAAACATTCCTACAAAAACATTTCAGGAGTGATACATGGATATGATACTGATTTCAGTTGCTCAACTGAAATATAAACAGTATTTAAATTAAACGCTATTATTGTTGCCCAAAGCTAACGTGCTGCAGGCCTACATGCTGCCAAAATGCGCAGGAAAGAAGAAACGTCGTTCTTGTGAAAAATGCGTTCATTACCACGTCTCCTCTACAGTCGTATTCATGCAAATCTTAAAGGCGTGCAGGTGACTTTTTCCACCACTCAAAACCTACATGCAAATGACTGTTTTCCTTTTTAAGTGCTACATTTCTAATGCTTTCTTTTTCTGTTCATCTCGCCCCGTCACATGAAGACAGACGGAATTCTGAGTTCGATGACACCAAGCTTGGCAAAATCGGACAGACCGTTCTAAAGATTGATCTGTGAAACAATCCAGCCAATCAGATTCAATATGCAAATGAGGGTGGAGATAATGAGGGTGAAACTCGTAATCACCTCTATACCTAACCCTAACCCTAACCCTAACCCTAACATATTGCAGTTTTTTGTGCCTAGCCCCAGGGTAACCCGTTTTATTACAGTAAAAATATGCTTAATATAGTCAGCCTTCCATAAAGCCTCTGTGAAACGAGTACGTTTTAGGCCGCCGTGTTGGCTACGAACGAGCGATCGTTCCCAAACTTTACACACACTAGGGGGGTGTTTCCACAAGAAACATACTACACTTTTGTGTGCCCAGCCCCATGGGAACCCATTTTATTATAGTAAAAATATGCTTAATATAGTCGGCCTTCTATAAAGCCTCTGTGAAACGAGTACGTTTTAGGCCGCCGTGTTGGCTACGAACGAGTGATCGTTCCCAAACTTTGTACAGTCTATCGGGCTCTTTCCACGAGAAACATATTGCAGTTTTGTGTGCCTAGCCCCAGGGTAACCCGTTTTATTACAGTAAAAATATGCTTAATATATTCGGCCTTCCATAAAGCCTCTGTGAAAGGAGTACGTTTTAGGCCGCCGTGTTGGCTACGAACGAGCGATCGTTCCCAAACTTTGCACACACTATGGGGGTCTTTCCACGAGAAATATATTACACATTTGTGTACCTAGGGCAAGGAGAACCCATTTTATAACAGTAAAAATATGCTTAATATAGTCTGCCTTCTATAAAGCCTCTGTGTAACGAGTACGTTTTAGGCCGCCGTGTTGGCTACGAACGAGCGATCGTTCCCAAACTTTGCACACACTATGGGGGTCTTTCCACGAGAAACATATTACACTTTTGTGTGCCTAGCCCAATGGGAACCCATTTTATTACACTAATAACATGTTTTATATAGTCGGCCTTCTATAACGCCTCTGTGAAACGAGTACGTTTTAGGCCGCCGTGTTGGCTACGAACGAGTGATCGTTCCCAAACTTTGTACAGTCTATCGGGCTCTTTCCATGAGAAACATATTGCAGTTTTGTGTGCCTAGCCCCAGGGTAACCCGTTTTATTACAGTAAAAATATGCTTAATATAGTCAGCCTTCCATAAAGCCTCTGTGAAACGAGTACGTTTTAGGCCGCCGTGTTGGCTACGAACGAGCGATCGTTCCCAAACTTTGCACAAACTATGGGGGTCTTTCCACGAGAAACATATTACACTTTTGTGTACCTAGCCCAATGGGAACACGTTTTATTACACTAAAAATATGCTTAATATAGTCGGCCTTCCATAAAGCCTCTGTGAAACGAGTACGTTTTAGGCCGCTGTGTTGGCTACGATCGAGTGATCGTTCCCAAACTTTGCACACTCTATCGGGCTCTTTCCACGAGAAACATATTGCAGTTTTGTGTGCCTAGCCCCAGGGTAACCCGTTTTATTACACTAATAACATGTTTTATATAGTCGGCCTTCTATAAAGCCTCTGTGAAACGAGTAAGTTTTAGGCCGCCGTGTTGGCTACGAACGAGCGATCGTTCCCAAACTTTGCACAAACTATGGGGGTCTTTCCACGAGAAACATATTACACTTTTGTGTACCTAGCCCACTGGGAACACGTTTTATTACACTAAAAATATGCTTAATATAGTCGGCCTTCCATAAAGCCTCTGTGAAACGAGTACGTTTTAGGCCGCTGTGTTGGCTACGATCGAGTGATCGTTCCCAAACTTTGCACACTCTATCGGGCTCTTTCCACGAGAAACATATTGCAGTTTTGTGTGCCTAGCCCCAGGGTAACCCGTTTTATTACACTAATAACATGTTTCATATAGTCGGCCTTCTATAAAGCCTCTGTGAAACGAGTAAGTTTTAGGCCGCCGTGTTGGCTACGAACGAGCGATCGTTCCCAAACTTTGCACAAACTATGGGGGTCTTTCCACGAGAAACATATTACACTTTTGTGTACCTAGCCCAATGGGAACACGTTTTATTACACTAAAAATATGCTTAATATAGTCGGCCTTCCATAAAGCCTCTGTGAAACGAGTACGTTTTAGGCCGCTGTGTTGGCTACGATCGAGCGATCGTTCCCAAACTTTGCACACTCTATCGGGCTCTTTCCACGAGAAACATATTGCAGTTTTGTGTGCCTAGCCCCAGGGTAACCCGTTTTATTACACTAATAACATGTTTTATATAGTCGGCCTTCTATAAAGCCTCTGTGAAACGAGTAAGTTTTAGGCCGCCGTGTTGGCTACGAACGAGCGATCGTTCCCAAACTTTGCACAAACTATGGGGGTCTTTCCACGAGAAACATATTACACTTTTGTGTACCTAGCCCAATGGGAACACGTTTTATTACACTAAAAATATGCTTAATATAGTCGGCCTTCCATAAAGCCTCTGTGAAACGAGTACGTTTTAGGCCGCTGTGTTGGCTACGATCGAGCGATCGTTCCCAAACTTTGCACACTCTATCGGGCTCTTTCCACGAGAAACATATTGCAGTTTTGTGTGCCTAGCCCCAGGGTAACCCGTTTTATTACAGTAAAGACACGGTAAATTGACATAGGCCTTTATAAATTTATCACAGTTCGCCGAAAGCCAGTTTATTCTATTAACCAAGAGAACCCATTGACTTCTACTGTCGTCCTGCCCAGGAAAGCATGGCATTTCTGCTTGGCACTGCTGCGGTCACGAAAGAGCTGCCGCTAGCATGTCAGGGATCACTTTACCTGATCGAGCTTCCTCACATTCTGTGTCTTACCGCATGGCTGCCTGTCGGTGCATCACAAAATGGGTGGTTTTCATCCCTATATCCCATAACCTAACCTAACCCTAACTAACCTTATTCTAACCTAACCTAACTTCTTAACCTAACCCAACTTCTAAGCTAATAAAAGTCAAAAGTATCAAAAAGATACCAGGCTTACACAAATTAAGATTGTATCACTTTATTCAACTTTAACTCTAAACATAACCAACTTCTGAACAGAACACATTTCCAAACTAAATACAAGTCACACTGATCAAGAAGACACAACATTTACACACTATAGAGCAAGTTAGACCATAAGAGAAGTATGTTTTTGAGACTAAATCAAACCTCTTAAGACTGATCGAGGACAAAGTCAATCAGATAGCTAGAGGATCACATATAGAACATGACATTTTTGTAAAAATCGGACCAGCGGAACCAAAGTTAAAGACGATGGCGTGTTCGCCGTCGGTAGTTTCTATCCTATATCCTGCTCTGACCTGACCTAAGGCTGCCACGGGCCCCCGAAAACACTCCACTCAAACCTACACCAATGGACTCCAAACGCCCCCAAATGCGCTCCTAGCACGGTCCCCCGGGACGTCAGCGGGGCAACCAACCACGCCGGACGGCTGTCAAATTCCGCGGCGGGGGCTAAGCTATTACCACGTGCTGGTGGTTGGGAGCAGAGGGATTCAAGCCTTTAAGTTGCATTTTTAAAATCTGAAGGGTCCTTACAAATGTAGCTCTTCGTGCGCTCAATTTTGGAACAATTTCTTTAAATATTTATTGGACTCAAGTCTGCTCTGCTCGCAACAGAATAATCTCCTCCTCACAAGCATGGTCCGATACATTTCATGAAATGATAATAATAAAGGATTGAGTTCATCCCTCCCAAACATTCCTACAAAAACATTTCAGGAGTGATACATGGATATGATACTGATTTCAGTTGCTCAACTGAAATATAAACAGTATTTAAACCGCAAAGGGCTGTTTACATATCAAATTAAACGCTATTATTGTTGCCCAAAGCTAACGTGCTGCAGGCCTACATGCTGCCAAAATGCGCAGGAAAGAAGAAACGTCGTTCTTGTGAAAAATGCGTTCATTACCACGTCTCCTCTACAGTCGTATTCATGCAAATCTTAAAGGCGTGCAGGTGACTTTTTCCACCACTCAAAACCTACATGCAAATGACTGTTTTCCTTTTTAAGTGCTACATTTCTAATGCTTTCTTTTTCTGTTCATCTCGCCCCGTCACATGAAGACAGACGGAATTCTGAGTTCGATGACACCAAGCTTGGCAAAATCGGACAGACCGTTCTAAAGATTGATCTGTGAAACAATCCAGCCAATCAGATTCAATATGCAAATGAGGGTGGAGATAATGAGGGTGAAACTCGTAATCACCTCTATACCTAACCATAACCCTAACCCTAACCTAACCCTAACCGCTAACCCTTACCCTAAACCTAACCCTAAACCTAACCCTTAACCTAACCCTTAACCTAACCCTTAACCTAACCCTTACCCTAAACCTTACCCTAAACCTAACCCTTAACCCTTAACCCTTAACCGCTAACCCTTACCCTAAACCTTACCCTTAACCTAACCCTTAACCTAAACCTTACCCTAAACATTACCCTTAACCTAACCCTTAACCTAACCCTAACCCTTAACCTAACCCTTAACCTGACCCTTAACCTAACCCTTACCCTAAACCTTACCCTAAACCTAACCCTTAACCTAACCCTTAAACGCTAACCCTTACCCTAAACCTTACCCTAAACCTTACCCTAAACCTAACCCTTAACCTAACCCTTAACCTAACCCTTAACCTAACCCTTAACTGCTAACCCTTACTCTAAACCTAACCCTTAACCTAACCCTTAACCTAACCCTTAATCTAACCCTTTAACCTAACCCTTACCCTAAACCTTACCCTAAACCTAACCCTTAACCCTTAAACGCTAACCCTTACCCTAAACCTTACCCTTAACCTTACCCTTAACCTTACCCTTAACCTAACCCTTAACCTAAACCTTACCCTAAACCTTACCCTTAACCTAACCCTTAACCTAACCCTAACCCTTAACCTAACCCTTAACCTAACCCTTAACCTGACCCTTAACCTAACCCTTACACTAAACCTTACCAAAAACCTAACCCTTAAGCTAAACCTTAACCACTAACCCTTACCCTAAACCTTAACCTAACACTTAAACTAACCCATACCCTTAACCTAACCCTTAACCTAACACTTAACCTAACCCTTACCCTTAACCTAACCCTTAACCTAAACCTAACCCTTACCCTAAACCTTACCCTTAACCTAACCCTTAACCTAACCCTTAACCTAATCATTACACTAAACCTTACCCTAAACCTAACCCTTAACCTAACCCTTATCCGCTAACCCTTACCCTAAACCTTACCCTAACCCTAACCCTAACCCTAGCCCTACGTGCCTAATGCTTAAGTTGCATTTTTACAATTTGAAGGGTCGTTACAAATGTAGCTCTTTGTGCGCTCAATTTTGGAACAATTTCTTTAAATATTTATTGGACTCAAGTCTGCTCTGCTCGCAACAGAATAATCTCCTCCTCACAAGCATGGTCCGATACATTTCATGAAATGATAATAATAAAGGATTGAGTTCATCCCACCCAAACATTCCTACAAAAACATTTCAGGAGTGATACATGGATATGATACTGATTTCAGTTGCTCAACTGAAATATAAACAGTATTTAAATTAAACGCTATTATTGTTGCCCAAAGCTAACGTGCTGCAGGCCTACATGCTGCCAAAATGCGCAGGAAAGAAGAAACGTCGTTCTTGTGAAAAATGCGTTCATTACCACGTCTCCTCTACAGTCGTATTCATGCAAATCTTAAAGGCGTGCAGGTGACTTTTTCCACCACTCAAAACCTACATGCAAATGACTGTTTTCCTTTTTAAGTGCTACATTTCTAATGCTTTCTTTTTCTGTTCATCTCGCCCCGTCACATGAAGACAGACGGAATTCTGAGTTCGATGACACCAAGCTTGGCAAAATCGGACAGACCGTTCTAAAGATTGATCTGTGAAACAATCCAGCCAATCAGATTCAATATGCAAATGAGGGTGGAGATAATGAGGGTGAAACTCGTAATCACCTCTATACCTAACCCTAACCTAACCCTAACCCTAACCCTAACACTAACCCTAACCCTTTACCCTAACCCTAACCCTAACCCTAACCCTAACCCTAACCCTAACCCTAACCCTAACCCTAACCCTAACCTGACCCTTAACCTAACCCTTACACTAAACCTTACCAAAAACCTAACCCTTAAGCTAAACCTTAACCACTAACCCTTACCCTAAACCTTAACCTAACACTTAAACTAACCAATACCCTTAACCTAACCCTTAACCTAACACTTAACCTAACCCTTACCCTTAACCTAACCCTTAACCTAAACCTAACCCTTAACCTAACCCTTACCCTAAACCTTACCCTTAACCTAACCCTTAACCTAACCCTTAACCTAATCATTACACTAAACCTTACCCTAAACCTAACCCTTAACCTAACCCTTATCCGCTAACCCTTACCCTAAACCTTACCCTAACCCTAACCCTAACCCTAGCCCTACGTGCCTAATGCTTAAGTTGCATTTTTACAATTTGAAGGGTCGTTACAAATGTAGCTCTTTGTGCGCTCAATTTTGGAACAATTTCTTTAAATATTTATTGGACTCAAGTCTGCTCTGCTCGCAACAGAATAATCTCCTCCTCACAAGCATGGTCCGATACATTTCATGAAATGATAATAATAAAGGATTGAGTTCATCCCACCCAAACATTCCTACAAAAACATTTCAGGAGTGATACATGGATATGATACTGATTTCAGTTGCTCAACTGAAATATAAACAGTATTTAAATTAAACGCTATTATTGTTGCCCAAAGCTAACGTGCTGCAGGCCTACATGCTGCCAAAATGCGCAGGTAAGAAGAAACGTCGTTCTTGTGAAAAATGCGTTCATTACCACGTCTCCTCTACAGTCGTATTCATGCAAATCTTAAAGGCGTGCAGGTGACTTTTTCCACCACTCAAAACCTACATGCAAATGACTGTTTTCCTTTTTAAGTGCTACATTTCTAATGCTTTCTTTTTCTGTTCATCTCGCCCCGTCACATGAAGACAGACGGAATTCTGAGTTCGATGACACCAAGCTTGGCAAAATCGGACAGACCGTTCTAAAGATTGATCTGTGAAACAATCCAGCCAATCAGATTCAATATGCAAATGAGGGTGGAGATAATGAGGGTGAAACTCGTAATCACCTCTATACCTAACCCTAACCCTAACCCTAACCCTAACCCTAACCTAACCCTAACCCTAACCCTAACCCTAACCCTAACCCTTAACCTAACCCTAACCCTTAACCTAACCCTTAACCTGACCCTTAACCTAACCCTTACCCTAAACCTTACCCTAAACCTAACCCTTAACCTAACCCTTAAACGCTAACCCTTACCCTAAACCTTACCCTAAACCTTACCCTAAACCTAACCCTTAACCTAACCCTTAACCTAACCCTTAACCTAACCCTTAACCTAACCCTTAACCGCTAACCCTTACTCTAAACCTAACCCTTAACCTAACCCTTAACCTAACCCTTAATCTAACCCTTTAACCTAACCCTTACCCTAAACCTTACCCTAAACCTAACCCTTAACCCTTAAACGCTAACCCTTACCCTAAACCTTACCCTTAACCTTACCCTTAACCTAACCCTTAACCTAACCCTTAACCTAAACCTTACCCTAAACCTTACCCTTAACCTAACCCTTAACCTAACCCTAACCCTTAACCTAACCCTTAACCTAACCCTTAACCTGACCCTTAACCTAACCCTTACACTAAACCTTACCAAAAACCTAACCCTTAAGCTAAACCTTAACCACTAACCCTTACCCTAAACCTTAACCTAACACTTAAACTAACCCATACCCTTAACCTAACCCTTAACCTAACCCTTAACCTAACCCTTACCCTTAACCTAACCCTTAACCTAAACCTAACCCTTAACCTAACCCTTACCCTAAACCTTACCCTTAACCTAACCCTTAACCTAACCCTTAACCTAATCATTACACTAAACCTTACCCTAAACCTAACCCTTAACCTAACCCTTATCCGCTAACCCTTACCCTAAACCTTACCCTAACCCTAACCCTAACCCTAGCCCTACGTGCCTAATGCTTAAGTTGCATTTTTACAATTTGAAGGGTCGTTACAAATGTAGCTCTTTGTGCGCTCAATTTTGGAACAATTTCTTTAAATATTTATTGGACTCAAGTCTGCTCTGCTCGCAACAGAATAATCTCCTCCTCACAAGCATGGTCCGATACATTTCATGAAATGATAATAATAAAGGATTGAGTTCATCCCACCCAAACATTCCTACAAAAACATTTCAGGAGTGATACATGGATATGATACTGATTTCAGTTGCTCAACTGAAATATAAACAGTATTTAAATTAAACGCTATTATTGTTGCCCAAAGCTAACGTGCTGCAGGCCTACATGCTGCCAAAATGCGCAGGAAAGAAGAAACGTCGTTCTTGTGAAAAATGCGTTCATTACCACGTCTCCTCTACAGTCGTATTCATGCAAATCTTAAAGGCGTGCAGGTGACTTTTTCCACCACTCAAAACCTACATGCAAATGACTGTTTTCCTTTTTAAGTGCTACATTTCTAATGCTTTCTTTTTCTGTTCATCTCGCCCCGTCACATGAAGACAGACGGAATTCTGAGTTCGATGACACCAAGCTTGGCAAAATCGGACAGACCGTTCTAAAGATTGATCTGTGAAACAATCCAGCCAATCAGATTCAATATGCAAATGAGGGTGGAGATAATGAGGGTGAAACTCGTAATCACCTCTATACCTACAGAGTTTTTAACCCCCGGGGCTAGGGGTTAGGGTCATCTAGCAATTTAACCCCAACTAACCCCAGCTGACTGGGGTTAGCCCTAGTGGACTGATGGAGAATTGCACTTTCCCACTTACAACTTTAAACCTATGGTAACTTTATTTTATAAAGTTATAAGGGCAATATTTGGTGCAGTTTGTTTTCTCACAACAACAACAACAAAATGTTTACAAGTCCACCTGTAATTTGTTTGAATCTACTTCATTTCTGGAAACATTTTTTTAATAAAATGAACTGGACTCCAAAACATCCTCCTCACAAACAAGTCAAATAAATGCAAAGGGTCTTGCTATATTTACTTGGGTTCATTTCTTTCATTTGTTATTAACAGTCTTACAGTAGGAATCAAATATAGCAGTCTGTTTGGGACTTTATTGAGTAGAATATGAAGTTGCTGTAAATGACCACCAGATGGAGACTCGATACCACAAAAACAAAACATCCTTCTGTTATTTGTTTTTTTATTTATTTCATTTTTGGAAACATTTCTTTGATACAATTAACTGGACTCAAAAATACTCCTCACATACAAGTAAAAGAAATATCAAATGAAATAATAATAATAATAATAATGATAGTAAAAAGTTTAAACTTTATTTAAAAGTTTCATTAGTTACAGACAGACACACAAACACAGACAGAGAAACAAATAGACACACATGCAGAAAGATAGACAGACAGACAGACATTTAGATAGATAGACAGACAGATAGTTAGATAGACAGACAGATAGTTAGATAGACAGACAGACAGACAGATAGTTAGATAGATAGACAGACAGACAGATAGTTAGATAGATAGACAGACAGACAGTTAGATAGATTGACAGACAGATAGTTCGATAGACAGATAGTTAGATAGACAGACAGACAGATAGTTAGATAGATAGACAGAAAGACAGATAGTTAGATAGATAGACAGATAGTTAGATAGACAGACAGAAAGATAGATAGACAGACAGACAGACAGGCAGATAGTGAGATACATAGACAGATAGACAGACAGACAGACAGACAGTCAGACAGATAGTTAGTTAGATAGACAGAAAGATAGATTTATGACTTACAGCTACAAATATATACACACATACACACACATACACAAAGTGGACATATTGAGATCTGCACTGTGCAAAACTGCTAAAATGTGGATTTTTTAACACAGAATCACAGACAGTTTCAATGCTGAGCCTTTAGGGGGCGTCCACTTAAGAACAGCCGTTCATTTGAAATATGAATGATTTATCAATAAAATTGAAGTTTACAAAAACTTGCAAAAGAAATCTAACAGGAAAAATACAAACTATGTTCCTGTTCATACTGTACAATGATTTTGAACGCAAGTTATGCTGCTTAAAACCTTTATATTACAGCAATGTTTTTAAAACATGCAGATTTTATATATATATATATATATATGGCCAGTTAAATTGGCAGCCTTTGCTGTGAATGTCGGTCTCTCATCCGTGTCTAGAAAAGCACTTCATAAATTAAATTAATTATTATAATTACTCATGTTATTATTATTATTTTCGTAATTCTTGTTATTATCCTTATTATTCCGTCAATAAAACTTTCCTTGTGTAATTGTATGATTCCACCTGAATTATTCACTTTAACACTTGCAAAATTCCGAATGACATTAAAAATAATTTCTGCAACAGAACACCTCAGATGTCAAAAACTCTTAGCATTTGTGAGCACTTTTCCATAGACTCACATTGTATAGACTGCCACCCAGTGGGGTTAAACAATAATGGTCCAATGTGAAACGAGTACGTTTTAGGCCGCCGTGTTGGCTACGAACGAGTGATCGTTCCCAAACTTTGCACAGACTATGGGGGTCTTTCCACGAGAAACATATTGCAGTTTTGTGTGCCTAGCCCCAGGGTAACCCGTTTTATTACACTAATAACATGTTTTATATAGTCGGCCTTCTATAAAGCCTCTGTGAAACGAGTACGTTTTAGGCCGCCGTGTTGGCTACGAACGAGCGATCGTTCCCAAACTTTACACACACTAGGGAGGTGTTTCCACAAGAAACATACTACACTTTTGTGTGCCCAGCCCCATGGGAACCCATTTTATTACAGTAAAAATATGCTTAATATAGTCGGCCTTCTATAAAGCCTCTGTGAAATAAGTACGTTTTAGGCCGCCGTGTTGGCTACGAACGAGTGATCGTTCCCAAACTTTGTACAGTCTATTGGGCTCTTTCCACGAGAAACATATTGCAGTTTTGTGTGCCTAGCCCCAGGGTAACCCGTTTTATTACAGTAAAAATATGCTTAATATATTCGGCCTTCCATAAAGCCTCTGTGAAAGGAGTACGTTTTAGGCCGCCGTGTTGGCTACGAACGAGCGATCGTTCCCAAACTTTGCACACACTATGGGGGTCTTTCCACGAGAAACATATTACACATTTGTGTACCTAGGGCAAGGAGAACCCATTTTATAACAGTAAAAATATGCTTAATATAGTCTGCCTTCTATAAAGCCTCTGTGTAACGAGTACGTTTTAGGCCGCCGTGTTGGCTACGAACGAGCGATCGTTCCCAAACTTTGCACACACTATGGGGGTCTTTCCACGAGAAACATATTACACTTTTGTGTGCCTAGCCCAATGGGAACCCATTTTATTACACTAATAACATGTTTTATATAGTCGGCCTTCTATAACGCCTCTGTGAAACGAGTACGTTTTAGGCCGCCGTGTTGGCTACGAACGAGCGATCGTTCCCAAACTTTGTACAGTCTATCGGGCTCTTTCCATGAGAAACATATTGCAGTTTTTTGTGCCTAGCCCCAGGGTAACCCGTTTTATTACAGTAAAAATATGCTTAATATAGTCAGCCTTCCATAAAGCCTCTGTGAAACGAGTACGTTTTAGGCCGCCGTGTTGGCTACGAACGAGCGATCGTTCCCAAACTTTACACACACTAGGGGGGTGTTTCCACAAGAAACATACTACACTTTTGTGTGCCCAGCCCCATGGGAACCCATTTTATTATAGTAAAAATATGCTTAATATAGTCGGCCTTCTATAAAGCCTCTGTGAAACGAGTACGTTTTAGGCCGCCGTGTTGGCTACGAACGAGTGATCGTTCCCAAACTTTGTACAGTCTATCGGGCTCTTTCCACGAGAAACATACTGCAGTTTTGTGTGCCTAGCCCCAGGGTAACCCGTTTTATTACAGTAAAAATATGCTTAATATAGTCAGCCTTCCATAAAGCCTCTGTGAAACGAGTACGTTTTAGGCCGCCGTGTTGGCTACGAACGAGCGATCGTTCCCAAACTTTGCACAAACTATGGGGGTCTTTCCACGAGAAACATATTACACTTTTGTGTACCTAGCCCAATGGGAACACGTTTTATTACACTAAAAATATGCTTAATATAGTCGGCCTTCCATAAAGCCTCTGTGAAACGAGTACGTTTTAGGCCGCTGTGTTGGCTACGATCGAGTGATCATTCCCAAACTTTGCACACTCTATCGGGCTCTTTCCACGAGAAACATATTGCAGTTTTGTGTGCCTAGCCCCAGGGTAACCCGTTTTATTACACTAATAACATGTTTTATATAGTCGGCCTTCTATAAAGCCTCTGTGAAACGAGTAAGTTTTAGGCCGCCGTGTTGGCTACGAACGAGCGATCGTTCCCAAACTTTGCACAAACTATGGGGGTCTTTCCACGAGAAACATATTACACTTTTGTGTACCTAGCCCAAGGGAACACGTTTTATTACACTAAAAATATGCTTAATATAGTCGGCCTTCCATAAAGCCTCTGTGAAACGAGTACGTTTTAGGCCGCTGTGTTGGCTACGATCGAGTGATCGTTCCCAAACTTTGCACACTCTATCGGGCTCTTTCCACGAGAAACATATTGCAGTTTTGTGTGCCTAGCCCCAGGGTAACCCGTTTTATTACACTAATAACATGTTTTATATAGTCGGCCTTCTATAAAGCCTCTGTGAAACGAGTAAGTTTTAGGCCGCCGTGTTGGCTACGAACGAGCGATCGTTCCCAAACTTTGCACAAACTATGGGGGTCTTTCCACGAGAAACATATTACACTTTTGTGTACCTAGCCCACTGGGAACACGTTTTATTACACTAAAAATATGCTTAATATAGTCGGCCTTCCATAAAGCCTCTGTGAAACGAGTACGTTTTAGGCCGCTGTGTTGGCTACGATCGAGTGATCGTTCCCAAACTTTGCACACTCTATCGGGCTCTTTCCACGAGAAACATATTGCAGTTTTGTGTGCCTAGCCCCAGGGTAACCCGTTTTATTACACTAATAACATGTTTCATATAGTCGGCCTTCTATAAAGCCTCTGTGAAACGAGTAAGTTTTAGGCCGCCGTGTTGGCTACGAACGAGCGATCGTTCCCAAACTTTGCACAAACTATGGGGGTCTTTCCACGAGAAACATATTACACTTTTGTGTACCTAGCCCAATGGGAACACGTTTTATTACACTAAAAATATGCTTAATATAGTCGGCCTTCCATAAAGCCTCTGTGAAACGAGTACGTTTTAGGCCGCTGTGTTGGCTACGATCGAGCGATCGTTCCCAAACTTTGCACACTCTATCGGGCTCTTTCCACGAGAAACATATTGCAGTTTTGTGTGCCTAGCCCCAGGGTAACCCGTTTTATTACACTAATAACATGTTTTATATAGTCGGCCTTCTATAAAGCCTCTGTGAAACGAGTAAGTTTTAGGCCGCCGTGTTGGCTACGAACGAGCAATCGTTCCCAAACTTTGCACAAACTATGGGGGTCTTTCCACGAGAAACATATTACACTTTTGTGTACCTAGCCCAATGGGAACACGTTTTATTACACTAAAAATATGCTTAATATAGTCGGCCTTCCATAAAGCCTCTGTGAAACGAGTACGTTTTAGGCCGCTGTGTTGGCTACGATCGAGCGATCGTTCCCAAACTTTGCACACTCTATCGGGCTCTTTCCACGAGAAACATATTGCAGTTTTGTGTGCCTAGCCCCAGGGTAACCCGTTTTATTACACTAATAACATGTTTCATATAGTCGGCCTTCTATAAAGCCTCTGTGAAACGAGTAAGTTTTAGGCCGCCGTGTTGGCTACGAACGAGCGATCGTTCCCAAACTTTGCACAAACTATGGGGGTCTTTCCACGAGAAACATATTACACTTTTGTGTACCTAGCCCAATGGGAACACGTTTTATTACACTAAAAATATGCTTAATATAGTCGGCCTTCCATAAAGCCTCTGTGAAACGAGTACGTTTTAGGCCGCTGTGTTGGCTACGATCGAGCGATCGTTCCCAAACTTTGCACACTCTATCGGGCTCTTTCCACGAGAAACATATTGCAGTTTTGTGTGCCTAGCCCCAGGGTAACCCGTTTTATTACACTAATAACATGTTTTATATAGTCGGCCTTCTATAAAGCCTCTGTGAAACGAGTAAGTTTTAGGCCGCCGTGTTGGCTACGAACGAGCAATCGTTCCCAAACTTTGCACAAACTATGGGGGTCTTTCCACGAGAAACATATTACACTTTTGTGTACCTAGCCCAATGGGAACACGTTTTATTACACTAAAAATATGCTTAATATAGTCGGCCTTCCATAAAGCCTCTGTGAAACGAGTACGTTTTAGGCCGCTGTGTTGGCTACGATCGAGCGATCGTTCCCAAACTTTGCACACTCTATCGGGCTCTTTCCACGAGAAACATATTGCAGTTTTGTGTGCCTAGCCCCAGGGTAACCCGTTTTATTACAGTAAAGACACGGTAAATTGACATAGGCCTTTATAAATTTATCACAGTTCGCCGAAAGCCAGTTTATTCTATTAACCAAGAGAACCCATTGACTTCTACTGTCGTCCTGCCCAGGAAAGCATGGCATTTCTGCTTGGCACTGCTGCGGTCACGAAAGAGCTGCCGCTAGCATGTCAGGGATCACTTTACCTGATCGAGCTTCCTCACATTCTGTGTCTTACCGCATGGCTGCCTGTCGGTGCATCACAAAATGGGTGGTTTTCATCCCTATATCCCATAACCTAACCTAACCCTAACTAACCTTATTCTAACCTAACCTAACTTCTTAACCTAACCCAACTTCTAAGCTAATAAAAGTCAAAAGTATCAAAAAGATACCAGGCTTACACAAATTAAGATTGTATCACTTTATTCAACTTTAACTCTAAACATAACCAACTTCTGAACAGAACACATTTCCAAACTAAATACAAGTCACACTGATCAAGAAGACACAACATTTACACACTATAGAGCAAGTTAGACCATAAGAGAAGTATGTTTTTGAGACTAAATCAAACCTCTTAAGACTGATCGAGGACAAAGTCAATCAGATAGCTAGAGGATCACATATAGAACATGACATTTTTGTAAAAATCGGACCAGCGGAACCAAAGTTAAAGACGATGGCGTGTTCGCCGTCGGTAGTTTCTATCCTATATCCTGCTCTGACCTGACCTAAGGCTGCCACGGGCCCCCGAAAACACTCCACTCAAACCTACACCAATGGACTCCAAACGCCCCCAAATGCGCTCCTAGCACGGTCCCCCGGGACGTCAGCGGGGCAACCAACCACGCCGGACGGCTGTCAAATTCCGCTACAGCACGGACCACATAGGATGCGGGCCAAGCCCCGTATCTCCGCAAACGTACCTGCCAGAGTCACGGGGCCAACGCTGGTCTTCTCGGAAACCCGCAGGCCCACACCGCCAGCACCTTCAGAACAGCAGCCACCCACAGACAAACATTTTTCCATAGACTGACATTGTATGGACTGCCGCCCAGCGGCGGGGGCTAAGCTATTACCACGTGCTGGTGGTTGGGAGCAGAGGGATTCAAGCCTTTAAGTTGCATTTTTAAAATCTGAAGGGTCCTTACAAATGTAGCTCTTCGTGCGCTCAATTTGGAACAATTTCTTTAAATATTTACTGGACTCAAGTCTGCTCTGCTCGCAACAGAATAATCTCCTCCTCACAAGCATGGTCCGATACATTGAAATGATAATAATAAAGGATTGAGTTCATCCCACCCAAACATTCCTACAAAAACATTTCAGGAGTGATACATGGATATGATACTGATTTCAGTTGCTCAACTGAAATATAAACAGTATTTAAACCGCAATGGGCTGTTTACAAATCAAATTAAACGCTATTATTGTTGCCCAAAGCTAACGTGCTGCAGGCCTACATGCTGCCAAAATGCGCAGGAAAGAAGAAACGTCGTTCTTGTGAAAAATGCGTTCATTACCACGTCTCCTCTACAGTCGTATTCATGCAAATCTTAAAGGCGTGCAGGTGACTTTTTCCACCACTCAAAACCTACATGCAAATGACTTTTTTCCTTTTTAAGTGCTACATTTCTAATGCTTTCTTTTTCTGTTCATCTCGCTCCGTCACATGAAGACAGACGGAATTCTGAGTTCGATGACACCAAGCTTGGCAAAATCGGACAGACCGTTCTAAAGATTGATCTGTGAAACAATCCAGCCAATCAGATTCGATATGCAAATGAGGGTGGAGATAATGAGGGTGAAACTCGTAATCACCTCTATACCTACAGAGTTTTTAACCCCCGGGGCTAGGGGTTAGGGTCATCTAGCGATTTAACCCCAACTAACCCCAGCGGACTGGGGTTAGCCCTAGTGGACTGATGGAGAATTGCACTTTCCCACTTACAACTTTAAACCTATGGTAACTTTATTTTATAAAGTTATAAGGGCAATATTTGGTGCAGTTTGTTTTCTCACAACAACAACAACAAAATGTTTACAAGTCCACCTGTAATTTGTTTGAATCTACTTCATTTCTGGAAACATTTTTTTAATAAAATGAACTGGACTCCAAAACATCCTCCTCACAAACAAGTCAAATAAATGCAAAGGGTCTTGCTATATTTACTTGGGTTCATTTCTTTCATTTGTTATTAACAGTCTTACAGTAGGAATCAAATATAGCAGTCTGTTTGGGACTTTATTGAGTAGAATATGAAGTTGCTGTAAATGACCACCAGATGGAGACTCGATACCACAAAAACAAAACATCCTTCTGTTATTTGTTTTTTTATTTATTTCATTTTTGGAAACATTTCTTTGATACAATTAACTGGACTCAAAAATACTCCTCACATACAAGTAAAAGAAATATCAAATGAAATAATAATAATAATAATAATGATAGTAAAAAGTTTAAACTTTATTTAAAAGTTTCATTAGTTACAGACAGACACACAAACACAGACAGAGAAACAAATAGACACACATGCAGAAAGATAGACAGACAGACAGACATTTAGATAGATAGACAGACAGATAGTTAGATAGACAGACAGATAGTTAGATAGACAGACAGACAGACAGATAGTTAGATAGATAGACAGACAGACAGATAGTTAGATAGATAGACAGACAGACAGTTAGATAGATTGACAGACAGATAGTTCGATAGACAGATAGTTAGATAGACAGACAGACAGATAGTTAGATAGATAGACAGAAAGACAGATATTTAGATAGATAGACAGATAGTTAGATAGACAGACAGAAAGATAGATAGACAGACAGACAGACAGGCAGATAGTGAGATACATAGACAGATAGACAGACAGACAGACAGACAGTCAGACAGATAGTTAGTTAGATAGACAGAAAGATAGATTTATGACTTACAGCTACAAATATATACACACATACACACACATACACAAAGTGGACATATTGAGATCTGCACTGTGCAAAACTGCTAAAATGTGGATTTTTTAACACAGAATCACAGACAGTTTCAATGCTGAGCCTTTAGGGGGCGTCCACTTAAGAACAGCCGTTCATTTGAAATATGAATGATTTATCAATAAAATTGAAGTTTACAAAAACTTGCAAAAGAAATCTAACAGGAAAAATACAAACTATGTTCCTGTTCATACTGTACAATGATTTTGAACGCAAGTTATGCTGCTTAAAACCTTTATATTACAGCAATGTTTTTAAAACATGCAGATTTTATATATATATATATATATGGCCAGTTAAATTGGCAGCCTTTGCTGTGAATGTCGGTCTCTCATCCGTGTCTAGAAAAGCACTTCATAAATTAAATGAATTATTATAATTACTCATGTTATTATTATTATTTTCGTAATTCTTGTTATTATCCTTATTATTCCGTCAATAAAACTTTCCTTGTGTAATTGTATGATTCCACCTGAATTATTCACTTTAACACTTGCAAAATTCCGAATGACATTAAAAATAATTTCTGCAACAGAACACCTCAGATGTCAAAAACTCTTAGCATTTGTGAGCACTTTTCCATAGACTCACATTGTATAGACTGCCACCCAGTGGGGTTAAACAATAATGGTCCAATGTGAAACGAGTACGTTTTAGGCCGCCGTGTTGGCTACGAACGAGTGATCGTTCCCAAACTTTGCACAGACTATGGGGGTCTTTCCACGAGAAACATATTGCAGTTTTGTGTGCCTAGCCCCAGGGTAACCCGTTTTATTACACTAATAACATGTTTTATATAGTCGGCCTTCTATAAAGCCTCTGTGAAACGAGTACGTTTTAGGCCGCCGTGTTGGCTACGAACGAGCGATCGTTCCCAAACTTTACACACACTAGGGAGGTGTTTCCACAAGAAACATACTACACTTTTGTGTGCCCAGCCCCATGGGAACCCATTTTATTACAGTAAAAATATGCTTAATATAGTCGGCCTTCTATAAAGCCTCTGTGAAATAAGTACGTTTTAAGCCGCCGTGTTGGCTACGAACGAGTGATCGTTCCCAAACTTTGTACAGTCTATTGGGCTCTTTCCACGAGAAACATATTGCAGTTTTGTGTGCCTAGCCCCAGGGTAACCCGTTTTATTACAGTAAAAATATGCTTAATATATTCGGCCTTCCATAAAGCCTCTGTGAAAGGAGTACGTTTTAGGCCGCCGTGTTGGCTACGAACGAGCGATCGTTCCCAAACTTTGCACACACTATGGGGGTCTTTCCACGAGAAACATATTACACATTTGTGTACCTAGGGCAAGGAGAACCCATTTTATAACAGTAAAAATATGCTTAATATAGTCTGCCTTCTATAAAGCCTCTGTGTAACGAGTACGTTTTAGGCCGCCGTGTTGGCTACGAACGAGCGATCGTTCCCAAACTTTGCACACACTATGGGGGTCTTTCCACGAGAAACATATTACACTTTTGTGTGCCTAGCCCAATGGGAACCCATTTTATTACACTAATAACATGTTTTATATAGTCGGCCTTCTATAACGCCTCTGTGAAACGAGTACGTTTTAGGCCGCCGTGTTGGCTACGAACGAGCGATCGTTCCCAAACTTTGTACAGTCTATCGGGCTCTTTCCATGAGAAACATATTGCAGTTTTTTGTGCCTAGCCCCAGGGTAACCCGTTTTATTACAGTAAAAATATGCTTAATATAGTCAGCCTTCCATAAAGCCTCTGTGAAACGAGTACGTTTTAGGCCGCCGTGTTGGCTACGAACGAGCGATCGTTCCCAAACTTTACACACACTAGGGGGGTGTTTCCACAAGAAACATACTACACTTTTGTGTGCCCAGCCCCATGGGAACCCATTTTATTATAGTAAAAATATGCTTAATATAGTCGGCCTTCTATAAAGCCTCTGTGAAACGAGTACGTTTTAGGCCGCCGTGTTGGCTACGAACGAGTGATCGTTCCCAAACTTTGTACAGTCTATCGGGCTCTTTCCACGAGAAACATACTGCAGTTTTGTGTGCCTAGCCCCAGGGTAACCCGTTTTATTACAGTAAAAATATGCTTAATATAGTCAGCCTTCCATAAAGCCTCTGTGAAACGAGTACGTTTTAGGCCGCCGTGTTGGCTACGAACGAGCGATCGTTCCCAAACTTTGCACAAACTATGGGGGTCTTTCCACGAGAAACATATTACACTTTTGTGTACCTAGCCCAATGGGAACACGTTTTATTACACTAAAAATATGCTTAATATAGTCGGCCTTCCATAAAGCCTCTGTGAAACGAGTACGTTTTAGGCCGCTGTGTTGGCTACGATCGAGTGATCGTTCCCAAACTTTGCACACTCTATCGGGCTCTTTCCACGAGAAACATATTGCAGTTTTGTGTGCCTAGCCCCAGGGTAACCCGTTTTATTACACTAATAACATGTTTTATATAGTCGGCCTTCTATAAAGCCTCTGTGAAACGAGTAAGTTTTAGGCCGCCGTGTTGGCTACGAACAAGCGATCGTTCCCAAACTTTGCACAAACTATGGGGGTCTTTCCACGAGAAACATATTACACTTTTGTGTACCTAGCCCACTGGGAACACGTTTTATTACACTAAAAATATGCTTAATATAGTCGGCCTTCCATAAAGCCTCTGTGAAACGAGTACGTTTTAGGCCGCTGTGTTGGCTACGATCGAGTGATCGTTCCCAAACTTTGCACACTCTATCGGGCTCTTTCCACGAGAAACATATTGCAGTTTTGTGTGCCTAGCCCCAGGGTAACCCGTTTTATTACACTAATAACATGTTTCATATAGTCGGCCTTCTATAAAGCCTCTGTGAAACGAGTAAGTTTTAGGCCGCCGTGTTGGCTACGAACGAGCGATCGTTCCCAAACTTTGCACAAACTATGGGGGTCTTTCCACGAGAAACATATTACACTTTTGTGTACCTAGCCCAATGGGAACACGTTTTATTACACTAAAAATATGCTTAATATAGTCGGCCTTCCATAAAGCCTCTGTGAAACGAGTACGTTTTAGGCCGCTGTGTTGGCTACGATCGAGCGATCGTTCCCAAACTTTGCACACTCTATCGGGCTCTTTCCACGAGAAACATATTGCAGTTTTGTGTGCCTAGCCCCAGGGTAACCCGTTTTATTACACTAATAACATGTTTTATATAGTCGGCCTTCTATAAAGCCTCTGTGAAACGAGTAAGTTTTAGGCCGCCGTGTTGGCTACGAACGAGCGATCGTTCCCAAACTTTGCACAAACTATGGGGGTCTTTCCACGAGAAACATATTACACTTTTGTGTACCTAGCCCAATGGGAACACGTTTTATTACACTAAAAATATGCTTAATATAGTCGGCCTTCCATAAAGCCTCTGTGAAACGAGTACGTTTTAGGCCGCTGTGTTGGCTACGATCGAGCGATCGTTCCCAAACTTTGCACACTCTATCGGGCTCTTTCCACGAGAAACATATTGCAGTTTTGTGTGCCTAGCCCCAGGGTAACCCGTTTTATTACAGTAAAGACACGGTAAATTGACATAGGCCTTTATAAATTTATCACAGTTCGCCGAAAGCCAGTTTATTCTATTAACCAAGAGAACCCATTGACTTCTACTGTCGTCCTGCCCAGGAAAGCATGGCATTTCTGCTTGGCACTGCTGCGGTCACGAAAGAGCTGCCGCTAGCATGTCAGGGATCACTTTACCTGATCGAGCTTCCTCACATTCTGTGTCTTACCGCATGGCTGCCTGTCGGTGCATCACAAAATGGGTGGTTTTCATCCCTATATCCCTTAACCTAACCTAACCCTAACTAACCTTATTCTAACCTAACCTAACTTCTTAACCTAACCCAACTTCTAAGCTAATAAAAGTCAAAAGTATCAAAAAGATACCAGGCTTACACAAATTAAGATTGTATCACTTTATTCAACTTTAACTCTAAACATAACCAACTTCTGAACAGAACACATTTCCAAACTAAATACAAGTCACACTGATCAAGAAGACACAACATTTACACACTATAGAGCAAGTTAGACCATAAGAGAAGTATGTTTTTGAGACTAAATCAAACCTCTTAAGACTGATCGAGGACAAAGTCAATCAGATAGCTAGAGGATCACATATAGAACATGACATTTTTGTAAAAATCGGACCAGCGGAACCAAAGTTAAAGACGATGGCGTGTTCGCCGTCGGTAGTTTCTATCCTATATCCTGCTCTGACCTGACCTAAGGCTGCCACGGGCCCCCGAAAACACTCCACTCAAACCTACACCAATGGACTCCAAACGCCCCCAAATGCGCTCCTAGCACGGTCCCCCGGGACGTCAGCGGGGCAACCAACCACGCCGGACGGCTGTCAAATTCCGCTACAGCACGGACCACATAGGATGCGGGCCAAGCCCCGTATCTCCGCAAACGTACCTGCCAGAGTCACGGGGCCAACGCTGGTCTTCTCGGAAACCCGCAGGCCCACACCGCCAGCACCTTCAGAACAGCAGCCACCCACAGACAAACATTTTTCCATAGACTGACATTGTATGGACTGCCGCCCAGCGGCGGGGGCTAAGCTATTACCACGTGCTGGTGGTTGGGAGCAGAGGGATTCAAGCCTTTAAGTTGCATTTTTAAAATCTGAAGGGTCCTTACAAATGTAGCTCTTCGTGCGCTCAATTTTGGAACAATTTCTTTAAATATTTACTGGACTCAAGTCTGCTCTGCTCGCAACAGAATAATCTCCTCCTCACAAGCATGGTCCGATACATTGAAATGATAATAATAAAGGATTGAGTTCATCCCACCCAAACATTCCTACAAAAACATTTCAGGAGTGATACATGGATATGATACTGATTTCAGTTGCTCAACTGAAATATAAACAGTATTTAAACCGCAATGGGCTGTTTACAAATCAAATTAAACGCTATTATTGTTGCCCAAAGCTAACGTGCTGCAGGCCTACATGCTGCCAAAATGCGCAGGAAAGAAGAAACGTCGTTCTTGTGAAAAATGCGTTCATTACCACGTCTCCTCTACAGTCGTATTCATGCAAATCTTAAAGGCGTGCAGGTGACTTTTTCCACCACTCAAAACCTACATGCAAATGACTTTTTTCCTTTTTAAGTGCTACATTTCTAATGCTTTCTTTTTCTGTTCATCTCGCTCCGTCACATGAAGACAGACGGAATTCTGAGTTCGATGACACCAAGCTTGGCAAAATCGGACAGACCGTTCTAAAGATTGATCTGTGAAACAATCCAGCCAATCAGATTCGATATGCAAATGAGGGTGGAGATAATGAGGGTGAAACTCGTAATCACCTCTATACCTACAGAGTTTTTAACCCCCGGGGCTAGGGGTTAGGGTCATCTAGCGATTTAACCCCAACTAACCCCAGCGGACTGGGGTTAGCCCTAGTGGACTGATGGAGAATTGCACTTTCCCACTTACAACTTTAAACCTATGGTAACTTTATTTTATAAAGTTATAAGGGCAATATTTGGTGCAGTTTGTTTTCTCACAACAACAACAACAAAATGTTTACAAGTCCACCTGTAATTTGTTTGAATCTACTTCATTTCTGGAAACATTTTTTTAATAAAATGAACTGGACTCCAAAACATCCTCCTCACAAACAAGTCAAATAAATGCAAAGGGTCTTGCTATATTTACTTGGGTTCATTTCTTTCATTTGTTATTAACAGTCTTACAGTAGGAATCAAATATAGCAGTCTGTTTGGGACTTTATTGAGTAGAATATGAAGTTGCTGTAAATGACCACCAGATGGAGACTCGATACCACAAAAACAAAACATCCTTCTGCTATTTGTTTTTTTATTTATTTCATTTTTGGAAACATTTCTTTGATACAATTAACTGGACTCAAAAATACTCCTCACATACAAGTAAAAGAAATATCAAATGAAATAATAATAATAATAATAATGATAGTAAAAAGTTTAAACTTTATTTAAAAGTTTCATTAGTTACAGACAGACACACAAACACAGACAGAGAAACAAATAGACACACATGCAGAAAGATAGACAGACAGACAGACATTTAGATAGATAGACAGACAGATAGTTAGATAGACAGACAGATAGTTAGATAGACAGACAGACAGACAGATAGTTAGATAGATAGACAGACAGACAGATAGTTAGATAGATAGACAGACAGACAGTTAGATAGATTGACAGACAGATAGTTCGATAGACAGATAGTTAGATAGACAGACAGACAGATAGTTAGATAGATAGACAGAAAGACAGATATTTAGATAGATAGACAGATAGTTAGATAGACAGACAGAAAGATAGATAGACAGACAGACAGACAGGCAGATAGTGAGATACATAGACAGATAGACAGACAGACAGACAGACAGTCAGACAGATAGTTAGTTAGATAGACAGAAAGATAGATTTATGACTTACAGCTACAAATATATACACACATACACACACATACACAAAGTGGACATATTGAGATCTGCACTGTGCAAAACTGCTAAAATGTGGATTTTTTAACACAGAATCACAGACAGTTTCAATGCTGAGCCTTTAGGGGGCGTCCACTTAAGAACAGCCGTTCATTTGAAATATGAATGATTTATCAATAAAATTGAAGTTTACAAAAACTTGCAAAAGAAATCTAACAGGAAAAATACAAACTATGTTCCTGTTCATACTGTACAATGATTTTGAACGCAAGTTATGCTGCTTAAAACCTTTATATTACAGCAATGTTTTTAAAACATGCAGATTTTATATATATATATATATGGCCAGTTAAATTGGCAGCCTTTGCTGTGAATGTCGGTCTCTCATCCGTGTCTAGAAAAGCACTTCATAAATTAAATGAATTATTATAATTACTCATGTTATTATTATTATTTTCGTAATTCTTGTTATTATCCTTATTATTCCGTCAATAAAACTTTCCTTGTGTAATTGTATGATTCCACCTGAATTATTCACTTTAACACTTGCAAAATTCCGAATGACATTAAAAATAATTTCTGCAACAGAACACCTCAGATGTCAAAAACTCTTAGCATTTGTGAGCACTTTTCCATAGACTCACATTGTATAGACTGCCACCCAGTGGGGTTAAACAATAATGGTCCAATGTGAAACGAGTACGTTTTAGGCCGCCGTGTTGGCTACGAACGAGTGATCGTTCCCAAACTTTGCACAGACTATGGGGGTCTTTCCACGAGAAACATATTGCAGTTTTGTGTGCCTAGCCCCAGGGTAACCCGTTTTATTACACTAATAACATGTTTTATATAGTCGGCCTTCTATAAAGCCTCTGTGAAACGAGTACGTTTTAGGCCGCCGTGTTGGCTACGAACGAGCGATCGTTCCCAAACTTTACACACACTAGGGAGGTGTTTCCACAAGAAACATACTACACTTTTGTGTGCCCAGCCCCATGGGAACCCATTTTATTACAGTAAAAATATGCTTAATATAGTCGGCCTTCTATAAAGCCTCTGTGAAATAAGTACGTTTTAGGCCGCCGTGTTGGCTACGAACGAGTGATCGTTCCCAAACTTTGTACAGTCTATTGGGCTCTTTCCACGAGAAACATATTGCAGTTTTGTGTGCCTAGCCCCAGGGTAACCCGTTTTATTACAGTAAAAATATGCTTAATATATTCGGCCTTCCATAAAGCCTCTGTGAAAGGAGTACGTTTTAGGCCGCCGTGTTGGCTACGAACGAGCGATCGTTCCCAAACTTTGCACACACTATGGGGGTCTTTCCACGAGAAACATATTACACATTTGTGTACCTAGGGCAAGGAGAACCCATTTTATAACAGTAAAAATATGCTTAATATAGTCTGCCTTCTATAAAGCCTCTGTGTAACGAGTACGTTTTAGGCCGCCGTGTTGGCTACGAACGAGCGATCGTTCCCAAACTTTGCACACACTATGGGGGTCTTTCCACGAGAAACATATTACACTTTTGTGTGCCTAGCCCAATGGGAACCCATTTTATTACACTAATAACATGTTTTATATAGTCGGCCTTCTATAACGCCTCTGTGAAACGAGTACGTTTTAGGCCGCCGTGTTGGCTACGAACGAGTGATCGTTCCCAAACTTTGTACAGTCTATCGGGCTCTTTCCACGAGAAACATACTGCAGTTTTGTGTGCCTAGCCCCAGGGTAACCCGTTTTATTACAGTAAAAATATGCTTAATATAGTCAGCCTTCCATAAAGCCTCTGTGAAACGAGTACGTTTTAGGCCGCCGTGTTGGCTACGAACGAGCGATCGTTCCCAAACTTTGCACAAACTATGGGGGTCTTTCCACGAGAAACATATTACACTTTTGTGTACCTAGCCCAATGGGAACACGTTTTATTACACTAAAAATATGCTTAATATAGTCGGCCTTCCATAAAGCCTCTGTGAAACGAGTACGTTTTAGGCCGCTGTGTTGGCTACGATCGAGTGATCGTTCCCAAACTTTGCACACTCTATCGGGCTCTTTCCACGAGAAACATATTGCAGTTTTGTGTGCCTAGCCCCAGGGTAACCCGTTTTATTACACTAATAACATGTTTTATATAGTCGGCCTTCTATAAAGCCTCTGTGAAACGAGTAAGTTTTAGGCCGCCGTGTTGGCTACGAACGAGCGATCGTTCCCAAACTTTGCACAAACTATGGGGGTCTTTCCACGAGAAACATATTACACTTTTGTGTACCTAGCCCACTGGGAACACGTTTTATTACACTAAAAATATGCTTAATATAGTCGGCCTTCCATAAAGCCTCTGTGAAACGAGTACGTTTTAGGCCGCTGTGTTGGCTACGATCGAGTGATCGTTCCCAAACTTTGCACACTCTATCGGGCTCTTTCCACGAGAAACATATTGCAGTTTTGTGTGCCTAGCCCCAGGGTAACCCGTTTTATTACACTAATAACATGTTTCATATAGTCGGCCTTCTATAAAGCCTCTGTGAAACGAGTAAGTTTTAGGCCGCCGTGTTGGCTACGAACGAGCGATCGTTCCCAAACTTTGCACAAACTATGGGGGTCTTTCCACGAGAAACATATTACACTTTTGTGTACCTAGCCCAATGGGAACACGTTTTATTACACTAAAAATATGCTTAATATAGTCGGCCTTCCATAAAGCCTCTGTGAAACGAGTACGTTTTAGGCCGCTGTGTTGGCTACGATCGAGCGATCGTTCCCAAACTTTGCACACTCTATCGGGCTCTTTCCACGAGAAACATATTGCAGTTTTGTGTGCCTAGCCCCAGGGTAACCCGTTTTATTACACTAATAACATGTTTTATATAGTCGGCCTTCTATAAAGCCTCTGTGAAACGAGTAAGTTTTAGGCCGCCGTGTTGGCTACGAACGAGCGATCGTTCCCAAACTTTGCACAAACTATGGGGGTCTTTCCACGAGAAACATATTACACTTTTGTGTACCTAGCCCACTGGGAACACGTTTTATTACACTAAAAATATGCTTAATATAGTCGGCCTTCCATAAAGCCTCTGTGAAACGAGTACGTTTTAGGCCGCTGTGTTGGCTACGATCGAGTGATCGTTCCCAAACTTTGCACACTCTATCGGGCTCTTTCCACGAGAAACATATTGCAGTTTTGTGTGCCTAGCCCCAGGGTAACCCGTTTTATTACACTAATAACATGTTTTATATAGTCGGCCTTCTATAAAGCCTCTGTGAAACGAGTAAGTTTTAGGCCGCCGTGTTGGCTACGAACGAGCGATCGTTCCCAAACTTTGCACAAACTATGGGGGTCTTTCCACGAGAAACATATTACACTTTTGTGTACCTAGCCCACTGGGAACACGTTTTATTACACTAAAAATATGCTTAATATAGTCGGCCTTCCATAAAGCCTCTGTGAAACGAGTACGTTTTAGGCCGCTGTGTTGGCTACGATCGAGTGATCGTTCCCAAACTTTGCACACTCTATCGGGCTCTTTCCACGAGAAACATATTGCAGTTTTGTGTGCCTAGCCCCAGGGTAACCCGTTTTATTACACTAATAACATGTTTCATATAGTCGGCCTTCTATAAAGCCTCTGTGAAACGAGTAAGTTTTAGGCCGCCGTGTTGGCTACGAACGAGCGATCGTTCCCAAACTTTGCACAAACTATGGGGGTCTTTCCACGAGAAACATATTACACTTTTGTGTACCTAGCCCAATGGGAACACGTTTTATTACACTAAAAATATGCTTAATATAGTCGGCCTTCCATAAAGCCTCTGTGAAACGAGTACGTTTTAGGCCGCTGTGTTGGCTACGATCGAGCGATCGTTCCCAAACTTTGCACACTCTATCGGGCTCTTTCCACGAGAAACATATTGCAGTTTTGTGTGCCTAGCCCCAGGGTAACCCGTTTTATTACACTAATAACATGTTTTATATAGTCGGCCTTCTATAAAGCCTCTGTGAAACGAGTAAGTTTTAGGCCGCCGTGTTGGCTACGAACGAGCGATCGTTCCCAAACTTTGCACAGACTATGGGGGTCTTTCCACGAGAAACATATTGCATTTTTGTGTGCCTAGCCCAATGGGAACCCATTTTATTACAGTAACAATATGCTTCATATAGTTCATATGCTTCATAAAGCCTCTGTGAAACGAGTACGTTTTAGGCCGCCGTGTTGGCTACGAACGAGCGATTGTTCCCAAACTTTGCACAGACTATGGGGGTCTTTCCACGAGAAACATATTACACTTTTGTGTGCCCAGCCCCATGGGAACCCATTTTATTACAGTAAAAATATGCTTAATAAAGTCTGCCTTCTATAAAGCCTCTGTGAAACGAGTACGTTTTAGGCCGCCGTGTTGGCTACGAAAGAGCGATCGTTCCCAAACTTTGCACACACTAGGGGGGTGTTTCCACAAGAAACATATTACACTTTTGTGTGCCCAGCCCCATGGGAACCCATTTTATTACAGTAAAAATATGCTTAATAAAGTCGGCCTTCTATAAAGCCTCTGTGAAACGAGTACGTTTTAGGCCGCCGTGTTGGCTACGAACGAGCAATCGTTCCCAAACTTTGCACAGACTATGGGGGTCTTTCCACAAGTGACATATTACACTTTTGTGTGCCCAGCCCCATGGGAACCCATTTTATTACAGTAAAAATATGCTTAATAAAGTCGGCCTTCTATAAAGCCTCTGTGAAACGAGTACGTTTTAGGCCGCCGTGTTGGCTACGAACGAGTGATCATTCCCAAACTTTGTACACTCTATCGGGCTCTTTCCACGAGAAACATATTGCAGTTTTGTGTGCCTAGCCCCAGGGTAACCCGTTTTATTACAGTAAAAATATGCTTAATAAAGTCTGCCTTCTAGAAAGCCTCTGTGAATCGAGTACGTTTTAGGCCGCCGTGTTGGCTACGAACGAGCAATCATTCCCAAACTTTGCACAGACTATGGGGGTCTTTCCACAAGTAACATATTACACTTTTGTGTGCCCAGCCCCATGGGAACCCATTTTATTACAGTAAAAATATGCTTAATAAAGTCGGCCTTCTATAAAGCGTCTGTGAAACGAGTACGTTTTAGGCCGCCGTGATGGCTACGAACGAGCGATCGTTCCCAAACTTTGCACACACTAGGGGGGTGTTTCCACAAGAAACATATTACACTTTTGTGTGCCCAGCCCCATGGGAACCCATTTTATTACAGTAAAAATATGCTTAATAAAGTCTGCCTTCTATAAAGCCTCTGTGAAACGAGTACGTTTTAGGCCGCCGTGTTGGCTACGAACGAGCAATCGTTCCCAAACTTTGCACAGACTATGGGGGTCTTTCCACGAGAAACATATTGCATTTTTGTGTGCCTAGCCCAATGGGAACCCATTTTATTACAGTAAAAATATGCTTCATATAGTCGGCCTTCTATAAAGCCTCTGTGAAACGAGTACGTTTTAGGCCGCCATGTTGGCTACGAACGAGCGATTGTTCCCAAACTTTGCAGAGAGTATGGGGGTCTTTCCACGAGAAACATATTACACTTTTGTGTGCCCAGCCCCATGGGAACCCATTTTATTACAGTAAAAATATGCTTAATAAAGTCGGCCTTCTATAAAGCGTCTGTGAAACGAGTACGTTTTAGGCCGCCGTGTTGGCTACGAACGAGCGATCGTTCCCAAACTTTGCACACACTAGGGGGGTGTTTCCACAAGAAACATATTACACTTTTGTGTGCCCAGCCCCATGAGAACCCATTTTATTACAGTAAAAATATGCTTAATAAAGTCTGCCTTCTATAAAGCCTCTGTGAAACGAGTACGTTTTAGGCCGCCGTGTTGGCTACGAACGAGCAATCGTTCCCAAACTTTGCACAGACTATGGGGGTCTTTCCACAAGTAACATATTACACTTTTGTGTGCCCAGCCCCATGGGAACCCATTTTATTACAGTAAAAATATGCTTAATAAAGTCGGCCTTCTATAAAGCGTCTGTGAAACGAGTACGTTTTAGGCCGCCGTGTTGGCTACGAACGAGCGATCGTTCCCAAACTTTGCACAGACTATGGGGGTCTTTCCACGAGAAACATATTACATTTTTGTGTGCCTAGCCCAATGGGAACCAATTTTATTACAGTAAAAATATGCTTCATATAGTTCATATGCTTCATAAAGCCTCTTTGAAACGAGTACGTTTTAGGCCGCCGTGTTGGCTACGAACGAGCGATTGTTCCCAAACTTTGCACAGACTATGGGGGTCTTTCCACGAGAAACATATTACACTTTTGTGTGCCCAGCCCCATGGGAACCCATTTTATTACAGTAAAAATATGCTTAATAAAGTCTGCCTTCTATAAAGCCTCTGTGAAACGAGTACGTTTTAGGCCGCCGTGTTGGCTACGAACGAGCGATCGTTCCCAAACTTTGCACACACTAGGGGGGTCTTTCCACAAGTAACATATTACACTTTTGTGTGCCCAGCCCCATGGGAACCCATTTTATTACAGTAAAAATATGCTTAATAAAGTCGGCCTTCTATAAAGCGTCTGTGAAACGAGTACGTTTTAGGCCGCCGTGTTGGCTACGAACGAGCGATCGTTCCCAAACTTTGCACACTCTATCGGGCTCTTTCCACGAGAAACATATTGCAGTTTTGTGTGCCTAGCCCCAGGGTAACCCGTTTTATTACAGTAAAGACACGGTAAATTGACATAGGCCTTTATAAATTTATCACAGTGCGCCGAAAGCCAGTTAATTCTATTAACCAAGAGAACCCATTGACTTCTACTGTCATCCTGCCCAGGAAAGCATGGCATTTCTGCTTGGCACTGCTGCGGTCACGAAGGAGCTGCCGCTAGCATGTCAGGGATCACTTTACCTGATCGAGCTTCCTCACATTCTCTGTCTTACCGCATGGCTGCCTGTCGGTGCATCACAAAATGGGTGGTTTTCATCCCTATATCCCATAACCTAACCTAACCCTAACTAACCTTATTCTAACCTAACCTAACTTCTTAACCTAACCCAACTTCTAAGCTAATAAAAGTCAAAAGTATCAAAAAGACACCAGGCTTACACAAATTAAGATTGTATCAGTTTATTCAACTTTAACTCTAAACATAACCAACTTCTGAACAGAACACATTTCCAAACTAAATACAAGTCACACTGATCAAGAAGACACAACATTTACACACTATAGAGCAAGTTAGACCATAAGAGAAGTATGTTTTTGAGACTAAAAACTCTTAAGACTGATCGATGACAAAGTCAATCAGATAGCTAGAGGATCACATATAGAACATAACATTTTTTTAAAAATCGGACCAGCGGAACCAAAGTTAAAGACGATGGCGTGTTCGCCGTCGGTAGTTTCTATCCTATATCCTGCTCTGACCTGACCTAAGGCTGCCACGGGCCCCCGAAAACACTCCACTCAAACCTACACCAATGGACTCCAAACGCCCCCAAATGCGCTCCTAGCACGGTCCCCCGGGACGCCAGCAGGGCAACCAACCACGCCGGACAGCTGTCAAATTCCGCTACAGCACGGACCACATAGGATGCGGGCCAAGCCCCGTATCTCCGCAAACGTACCTGCCAGAGTCACGGGGCCAACGCTGGTCTTCTCGGAAACCCGCAGGCCCACACCGCCAGCACCTTCAGAACGGCAGCCACCCACAGACAAACATTTTTCCATAGACTGACATTGTATGGACTGCCGCCCAGCGGCGGGGGCTAAGCTATTACCACGTGCTGGTGGTTGGGAGCAGAGGGATTCAAGCCTTTAAGTTGCATTTTTAAAATCTGAAGGGTCCTTACAAATGTAGCTCTTCGTGCGCTCAATTTTGGAACAATTTCTTTAAATATTTACTGGACTCAAGTCTGCTCTGCTCGCAACAGAATGATCTCCTCCTCACAAGCATGGTCCGATACATTTCATGAGATGATAATAATAAAAGGATTGAGTTCATCCCACCCAAAAATTCCTACAAAAACATTTCAGGAGTGATACATGGATATGATACTGATTTCAGTTGCTCAACTGAAATATAAACAGTATTTAAACCGCAAAGGGCTGTTTACAAATCAAATTAAATGCTATTATTGTTGCCCAAAGCTAACGTGCTGCAGGCCTACATGCTGCCAAAATGCGCAGGAAAGAAGAAACGTCGTTCTTGTGAAAAATGCGTTCATTACCACGTCTCCTCTATAGTCGTATTCATGCAAATCTTAAAGGCGTGCAGGTGACTTTTTCCACCACTCAAAACCTACATGCAAATGACTGTTTTCCTTTTTAAGTGCTACATTTCTAATGCTTTCTTTTTCTGTTCATCTCGCCCTGTCACATGAAGAACGACGGAATTCTGAGTTCGATGACACCAAGCTTGGCAAAATCGGACAGACCGTTCTAAAGATTGATCTGTGAAACAATCCAGCCAATCAGATTCGATATGCAAATGAGGGTGGAGATAATGAGGGTGAAACTCGTAATTACCTCTATACCTAACCCTAACCCTAACCCTAACCCTAACCTAACCCTAACCCTAACCCTAACCCTAACCCTAAACCCTAACCCTAACCCTAACCCTAACCCTAACCCTAACCCTAACCCCTAACCCTAACCCTAACCCTAACCCTAACCCTAACCTAACCCTAACCCTAACCCTAACCCTTAACCTAACCCTTAACCTAAACCTAACCCTTAACCTAACCCTTACCCTAAACCTTACCCTTAACCTAACCCTTAACCTAACCCTTAACCTAATCATTACACTAAACCTTACCCTAAACCTAACCCTTAACCTAACCCTTATCCGCTAACCCTTACCCTAAACCTTACCCTAACCCTAACCCTAACCCTAGCCCTACGTGCCTAATGCTTAAGTTGCATTTTTACAATTTGAAGGGTCGTTACAAATGTAGCTCTTTGTGCGCTCAATTTTGGAACAATTTCTTTAAATATTTATTGGACTCAAGTCTGCTCTGCTCGCAACAGAATAATCTCCTCCTCACAAGCATGGTCCGATACATTTCATGAAATGATAATAATAAAGGATTGAGTTCATCCCACCCAAACATTCCTACAAAAACATTTCAGGAGTGATACATGGATATGATACTGATTTCAGTTGCTCAACTGAAATATAAACAGTATTTAAATTAAACGCTATTATTGTTGCCCAAAGCTAACGTGCTGCAGGCCTACATGCTGCCAAAATGCGCAGGAAAGAAGAAACGTCGTTCTTGTGAAAAATGCGTTCATTACCACGTCTCCTCTACAGTCGTATTCATGCAAATCTTAAAGGCGTGCAGGTGACTTTTTCCACCACTCAAAACCTACATGCAAATGACTGTTTTCCTTTTTAAGTGCTACATTTCTAATGCTTTCTTTTTCTGTTCATCTCGCCCCGTCACATGAAGACAGACGGAATTCTGAGTTCGATGACACCAAGCTTGGCAAAATCGGTCAGACCGTTCTAAAGATTGATCTGTGAAACAATCCAGCCAATCAGATTCAATATGCAAATGAGGGTGGAGATAATGAGGGTGAAACTCGTAATCACCTCTATACCTACAGAGTTTTTAACCCCCGGGGCTAGGGGTTAGGGTCATCTAGCAATTTAACCCCAACTAACCCCAGCTGACTGGGGTTAGCCCTAGTGGACTGATGGAGAATTGCACTTTCCCACTTACAACTTTAAACCTATGGTAACTTTATTTTATAAAGTTATAAGGGCAATATTTGGTGCAGTTTGTTTTCTCACAACAACAACAACAAAATGTTTACAAGTCCACCTGTAATTTGTTTGAATCTACTTCATTTCTGGAAACATTTTTTTAATAAAATGAACTGGACTCCAAAACATCCTCCTCACAAACAAGTCAAATAAATGCAAAGGGTCTTGCTATATTTACTTGGGTTCATTTCTTTCATTTGTTATTAACAGTCTTACAGTAGGAATCAAATATAGCAGTCTGTTTGGGACTTTATTGAGTAGAATATGAAGTTGCTGTAAATGACCACCAGATGGAGACTCGATACCACAAAAACAAAACATCCTTCTGTTATTTGTTTTTTTATTTATTTCATTTTTGGAAACATTTCTTTGATACAATTAACTGGACTCAAAAATACTCCTCACATACAAGTAAAAGAAATATCAAATGAAATAATAATAATAATAATAATGATAGTAAAAAGTTTAAACTTTATTTAAAAGTTTCATTAGTTACAGACAGACACACAAACACAGACAGAGAAACAAATAGACACACATGCAGAAAGATAGACAGACAGACAGACATTTAGATAGATAGACAGACAGATAGTTAGATAGACAGACAGATAGTTAGATAGACAGACAGACAGACAGATAGTTAGATAGATAGACAGACAGACAGATAGTTAGATAGATAGACAGACAGACAGTTAGATAGATTGACAGACAGATAGTTCGATAGACAGATAGTTAGATAGACAGACAGACAGATAGTTAGATAGATAGACAGAAAGACAGATAGTTAGATAGATAGACAGATAGTTAGATAGACAGACAGAAAGATAGATAGACAGACAGACAGACAGGCAGATAGTGAGATACATAGACAGATAGACAGACAGACAGACAGACAGTCAGACAGATAGTTAGTTAGATAGACAGAAAGATAGATTTATGACTTACAGCTACAAATATATACACACATACACACACATACACAAAGTGGACATATTGAGATCTGCACTGTGCAAAACTGCTAAAATGTGGATTTTTTAACACAGAATCACAGACAGTTTCAATGCTGAGCCTTTAGGGGGCGTCCACTTAAGAACAGCCGTTCATTTGAAATATGAATGATTTATCAATAAAATTGAAGTTTACAAAAACTTGCAAAAGAAATCTAACAGGAAAAATACAAACTATGTTCCTGTTCATACTGTACAATGATTTTGAACGCAAGTTATGCTGCTTAAAACCTTTATATTACAGCAATGTTTTTAAAACATGCAGATTTTATATATATATATATATGGCCAGTTAAATTGGCAGCCTTTGCTGTGAATGTCGGTCTCTCATCCGTGTCTAGAAAAGCACTTCATAAATTAAATGAATTATTATAATTACTCATGTTATTATTATTATTTTCGTAATTCTTGTTATTATCCTTATTATTCCGTCAATAAAACTTTCCTTGTGTAATTGTATGATTCCACCTGAATTATTCACTTTAACACTTGCAAAATTCCGAATGACATTAAAAATAATTTCTGCAACAGAACACCTCAGATGTCAAAAACTCTTAGCATTTGTGAGCACTTTTCCATAGACTCACATTGTATAGACTGCCACCCAGTGGGGTTAAACAATAATGGTCCAATGTGAAACGAGTACGTTTTAGGCCGCCGTGTTGGCTACGAACGAGTGATCGTTCCCAAACTTTGCACAGACTATGGGGGTCTTTCCACGAGAAACATATTGCAGTTTTGTGTGCCTAGCCCCAGGGTAACCCGTTTTATTACACTAATAACATGTTTTATATAGTCGGCCTTCTATAAAGCCTCTGTGAAACGAGTACGTTTTAGGCCGCCGTGTTGGCTACGAACGAGCGATCGTTCCCAAACTTTACACACACTAGGGAGGTGTTTCCACAAGAAACATACTACACTTTTGTGTGCCCAGCCCCATGGGAACCCATTTTATTACAGTAAAAATATGCTTAATATAGTCGGCCTTCTATAAAGCCTCTGTGAAATAAGTACGTTTTAGGCCGCCGTGTTGGCTACGAACGAGTGATCGTTCCCAAACTTTGTACAGTCTATTGGGCTCTTTCCACGAGAAACATATTGCAGTTTTGTGTGCCTAGCCCCAGGGTAACCCGTTTTATTACAGTAAAAATATGCTTAATATATTCGGCCTTCCATAAAGCCTCTGTGAAAGGAGTACGTTTTAGGCCGCCGTGTTGGCTACGAACGAGCGATCGTTCCCAAACTTTGCACACACTATGGGGGTCTTTCCACGAGAAACATATTACACATTTGTGTACCTAGGGCAAGGAGAACCCATTTTATAACAGTAAAAATATGCTTAATATAGTCTGCCTTCTATAAAGCCTCTGTGTAACGAGTACGTTTTAGGCCGCCGTGTTGGCTACGAACGAGCGATCGTTCCCAAACTTTGCACACACTATGGGGGTCTTTCCACGAGAAACATATTACACTTTTGTGTGCCTAGCCCAATGGGAACCCATTTTATTACACTAATAACATGTTTTATATAGTCGGCCTTCTATAACGCCTCTGTGAAACGAGTACGTTTTAGGCCGCCGTGTTGGCTACGAACGAGCGATCGTTCCCAAACTTTGTACAGTCTATCGGGCTCTTTCCATGAGAAACATATTGCAGTTTTTTGTGCCTAGCCCCAGGGTAACCCGTTTTATTACAGTAAAAATATGCTTAATATAGTCAGCCTTCCATAAAGCCTCTGTGAAACGAGTACGTTTTAGGCCGCCGTGTTGGCTACGAACGAGCGATCGTTCCCAAACTTTACACACACTAGGGGGGTGTTTCCACAAGAAACATACTACACTTTTGTGTGCCCAGCCCCATGGGAACCCATTTTATTATAGTAAAAATATGCTTAATATAGTCGGCCTTCTATAAAGCCTCTGTGAAACGAGTACGTTTTAGGCCGCCGTGTTGGCTACGAACGAGTGATCGTTCCCAAACTTTGTACAGTCTATCGGGCTCTTTCCACGAGAAACATACTGCAGTTTTGTGTGCCTAGCCCCAGGGTAACCCGTTTTATTACAGTAAAAATATGCTTAATATAGTCAGCCTTCCATAAAGCCTCTGTGAAACGAGTACGTTTTAGGCCGCCGTGTTGGCTACGAACGAGCGATCGTTCCCAAACTTTGCACAAACTATGGGGGTCTTTCCACGAGAAACATATTACACTTTTGTGTACCTAGCCCAATGGGAACACGTTTTATTACACTAAAAATATGCTTAATATAGTCGGCCTTCCATAAAGCCTCTGTGAAACGAGTACGTTTTAGGCCGCTGTGTTGGCTACGATCGAGTGATCGTTCCCAAACTTTGCACACTCTATCGGGCTCTTTCCACGAGAAACATATTGCAGTTTTGTGTGCCTAGCCCCAGGGTAACCCGTTTTATTACACTAATAACATGTTTTATATAGTCGGCCTTCTATAAAGCCTCTGTGAAACGAGTAAGTTTTAGGCCGCCGTGTTGGCTACGAACGAGCGATCGTTCCCAAACTTTGCACAAACTATGGGGGTCTTTCCACGAGAAACATATTACACTTTTGTGTACCTAGCCCACTGGGAACACGTTTTATTACACTAAAAATATGCTTAATATAGTCGGCCTTCCATAAAGCCTCTGTGAAACGAGTACGTTTTAGGCCGCTGTGTTGGCTACGATCGAGTGATCGTTCCCAAACTTTGCACACTCTATCGGGCTCTTTCCACGAGAAACATATTGCAGTTTTGTGTGCCTAGCCCCAGGGTAACCCGTTTTATTACACTAATAACATGTTTCATATAGTCGGCCTTCTATAAAGCCTCTGTGAAACGAGTAAGTTTTAGGCCGCCGTGTTGGCTACGAACGAGCGATCGTTCCCAAACTTTGCACAAACTATGGGGGTCTTTCCACGAGAAACATATTACACTTTTGTGTACCTAGCCCAATGGGAACACGTTTTATTACACTAAAAATATGCTTAATATAGTCGGCCTTCCATAAAGCCTCTGTGAAACGAGTACGTTTTAGGCCGCTGTGTTGGCTACGATCGAGCGATCGTTCCCAAACTTTGCACACTCTATCGGGCTCTTTCCACGAGAAACATATTGCAGTTTTGTGTGCCTAGCCCCAGGGTAACCCGTTTTATTACACTAATAACATGTTTTATATAGTCGGCCTTCTATAAAGCCTCTGTGAAACGAGTAAGTTTTAGGCCGCCGTGTTGGCTACGAACGAGCGATCGTTCCCAAACTTTGCACAAACTATGGGGGTCTTTCCACGAGAAACATATTACACTTTTGTGTACCTAGCCCAATGGGAACACGTTTTATTACACTAAAAATATGCTTAATATAGTCGGCCTTCCATAAAGCCTCTGTGAAACGAGTACGTTTTAGGCCGCTGTGTTGGCTACGATCGAGCGATCGTTCCCAAACTTTGCACACTCTATCGGGCTCTTTCCACGAGAAACATATTGCAGTTTTGTGTGCCTAGCCCCAGGGTAACCCGTTTTATTACAGTAAAGACACGGTAAATTGACATAGGCCTTTATAAATTTATCACAGTTCGCCGAAAGCCAGTTTATTCTATTAACCAAGAGAACCCATTGACTTCTACTGTCGTCCTGCCCAGGAAAGCATGGCATTTCTGCTTGGCACTGCTGCGGTCACGAAAGAGCTGCCGCTAGCATGTCAGGGATCACTTTACCTGATCGAGCTTCCTCACATTCTGTGTCTTACCGCATGGCTGCCTGTCGGTGCATCACAAAATGGGTGGTTTTCATCCCTATATCCCATAACCTAACCTAACCCTAACTAACCTTATTCTAACCTAACCTAACTTCTTAACCTAACCCAACTTCTAAGCTAATAAAAGTCAAAAGTATCAAAAAGATACCAGGCTTACACAAATTAAGATTGTATCACTTTATTCAACTTTAACTCTAAACATAACCAACTTCTGAACAGAACACATTTCCAAACTAAATACAAGTCACACTGATCAAGAAGACACAACATTTACACACTATAGAGCAAGTTAGACCATAAGAGAAGTATGTTTTTGAGACTAAATCAAACCTCTTAAGACTGATCGAGGACAAAGTCAATCAGATAGCTAGAGGATCACATATAGAACATGACATTTTTGTAAAAATCGGACCAGCGGAACCAAAGTTAAAGACGATGGCGTGTTCGCCGTCGGTAGTTTCTATCCTATATCCTGCTCTGACCTGACCTAAGGCTGCCACGGGCCCCCGAAAACACTCCACTCAAACCTACACCAATGGACTCCAAACGCCCCCAAATGCGCTCCTAGCACGGTCCCCCGGGACGTCAGCGGGGCAACCAACCACGCCGGACGGCTGTCAAATTCCGCTACAGCACGGACCACATAGGATGCGGGCCAAGCCCCGTATCTCCGCAAACGTACCTGCCAGAGTCACGGGGCCAACGCTGGTCTTCTCGGAAACCCGCAGGCCCACACCGCCAGCACCTTCAGAACAGCAGCCACCCACAGACAAACATTTTTCCATAGACTGACATTGTATGGACTGCCGCCCAGCGGCGGGGGCTAAGCTATTACCACGTGCTGGTGGTTGGGAGCAGAGGGATTCAAGCCTTTAAGTTGCATTTTTAAAATCTGAAGGGTCCTTACAAATGTAGCTCTTCGTGCGCTCAATTTTGGAACAATTTCTTTAAATATTTACTGGACTCAAGTCTGCTCTGCTCGCAACAGAATAATCTCCTCCTCACAAGCATGGTCCGATACATTGAAATGATAATAATAAAGGATTGAGTTCATCCCACCCAAACATTCCTACAAAAACATTTCAGGAGTGATACATGGATATGATACTGATTTCAGTTGCTCAACTGAAATATAAACAGTATTTAAACCGCAATGGGCTGTTTACAAATCAAATTAAACGCTATTATTGTTGCCCAAAGCTAACGTGCTGCAGGCCTACATGCTGCCAAAATGCGCAGGAAAGAAGAAACGTCGTTCTTGTGAAAAATGCGTTCATTACCACGTCTCCTCTACAGTCGTATTCATGCAAATCTTAAAGGCGTGCAGGTGACTTTTTCCACCACTCAAAACCTACATGCAAATGACTTTTTTCCTTTTTAAGTGCTACATTTCTAATGCTTTCTTTTTCTGTTCATCTCGCTCCGTCACATGAAGACAGACGGAATTCTGAGTTCGATGACACCAAGCTTGGCAAAATCGGACAGACCGTTCTAAAGATTGATCTGTGAAACAATCCAGCCAATCAGATTCGATATGCAAATGAGGGTGGAGATAATGAGGGTGAAACTCGTAATCACCTCTATACCTACAGAGTTTTTAACCCCCGGGGCTAGGGGTTAGGGTCATCTAGCGATTTAACCCCAACTAACCCCAGCGGACTGGGGTTAGCCCTAGTGGACTGATGGAGAATTGCACTTTCCCACTTACAACTTTAAACCTATGGTAACTTTATTTTATAAAGTTATAAGGGCAATATTTGGTGCAGTTTGTTTTCTCACAACAACAACAACAAAATGTTTACAAGTCCACCTGTAATTTGTTTGAATCTACTTCATTTCTGGAAACATTTTTTTAATAAAATGAACTGGACTCCAAAACATCCTCCTCACAAACAAGTCAAATAAATGCAAAGGGTCTTGCTATATTTACTTGGGTTCATTTCTTTCATTTGTTATTAACAGTCTTACAGTAGGAATCAAATATAGCAGTCTGTTTGGGACTTTATTGAGTAGAATATGAAGTTGCTGTAAATGACCACCAGATGGAGACTCGATACCACAAAAACAAAACATCCTTCTGTTATTTGTTTTTTTATTTATTTCATTTTTGGAAACATTTCTTTGATACAATTAACTGGACTCAAAAATACTCCTCACATACAAGTAAAAGAAATATCAAATGAAATAATAATAATAATAATAATGATAGTAAAAAGTTTAAACTTTATTTAAAAGTTTCATTAGTTACAGACAGACACACAAACACAGACAGAGAAACAAATAGACACACATGCAGAAAGATAGACAGACAGACAGACATTTAGATAGATAGACAGACAGATAGTTAGATAGACAGACAGATAGTTAGATAGACAGACAGACAGACAGATAGTTAGATAGATAGACAGACAGACAGATAGTTAGATAGATAGACAGACAGACAGTTAGATAGATTGACAGACAGATAGTTCGATAGACAGATAGTTAGATAGACAGACAGACAGATAGTTAGATAGATAGACAGAAAGACAGATAGTTAGATAGATAGACAGATAGTTAGATAGACAGACAGAAAGATAGATAGACAGACAGACAGACAGGCAGATAGTGAGATACATAGACAGATAGACAGACAGACAGACAGACAGTCAGACAGATAGTTAGTTAGATAGACAGAAAGATAGATTTATGACTTACAGCTACAAATATATACACACATACACACACATACACAAAGTGGACATATTGAGATCTGCACTGTGCAAAACTGCTAAAATGTGGATTTTTTAACACAGAATCACAGACAGTTTCAATGCTGAGCCTTTAGGGGGCGTCCACTTAAGAACAGCCGTTCATTTGAAATATGAATGATTTATCAATAAAATTGAAGTTTACAAAAACTTGCAAAAGAAATCTAACAGGAAAAATACAAACTATGTTCCTGTTCATACTGTACAATGATTTTGAACGCAAGTTATGCTGCTTAAAACCTTTATATTACAGCAATGTTTTTAAAACATGCAGATTTTATATATATATATATATATATGGCCAGTTAAATTGGCAGCCTTTGCTGTGAATGTCGGTCTCTCATCCGTGTCTAGAAAAGCACTTCATAAATTAAATGAATTATTATAATTACTCATGTTATTATTATTATTTTCGTAATTCTTGTTATTATCCTTATTATTCCGTCAATAAAACTTTCCTTGTGTAATTGTATGATTCCACCTGAATTATTCACTTTAACACTTGCAAAATTCCGAATGACATTAAAAATAATTTCTGCAACAGAACACCTCAGATGTCAAAAACTCTTAGCATTTGTGAGCACTTTTCCATAGACTCACATTGTATAGACTGCCACCCAGTGGGGTTAAACAATAATGGTCCAATGTGAAACGAGTACGTTTTAGGCCGCCGTGTTGGCTACGAACGAGTGATCGTTCCCAAACTTTGCACAGACTATGGGGGTCTTTCCACGAGAAACATATTGCAGTTTTGTGTGCCTAGCCCCAGGGTAACCCGTTTTATTACACTAATAACATGTTTTATATAGTCGGCCTTCTATAAAGCCTCTGTGAAACGAGTACGTTTTAGGCCGCCGTGTTGGCTACGAACGAGCGATCGTTCCCAAACTTTACACACACTAGGGAGGTGTTTCCACAAGAAACATACTACACTTTTGTGTGCCCAGCCCCATGGGAACCCATTTTATTACAGTAAAAATATGCTTAATATAGTCGGCCTTCTATAAAGCCTCTGTGAAATAAGTACGTTTTAGGCCGCCGTGTTGGCTACAAACGAGTGATCGTTCCCAAACTTTGTACAGTCTATTGGGCTCTTTCCACGAGAAACATATTGCAGTTTTGTGTGCCTAGCCCCAGGGTAACCCGTTTTATTACAGTAAAAATATGCTTAATATATTCGGCCTTCCATAAAGCCTCTGTGAAAGGAGTACGTTTTAGGCCGCCGTGTTGGCTACGAACGAGCGATCGTTCCCAAACTTTGCACACACTATGGGGGTCTTTCCACGAGAAACATATTACACATTTGTGTACCTAGGGCAAGGAGAACCCATTTTATAACAGTAAAAATATGCTTAATATAGTCTGCCTTCTATAAAGCCTCTGTGTAACGAGTACGTTTTAGGCCGCCGTGTTGGCTACGAACGAGCGATCGTTCCCAAACTTTGCACACACTATGGGGGTCTTTCCACGAGAAACATATTACACTTTTGTGTGCCTAGCCCAATGGGAACCCATTTTATTACACTAATAACATGTTTTATATAGTCGGCCTTCTATAACGCCTCTGTGAAACGAGTACGTTTTAGGCCGCCGTGTTGGCTACGAACGAGCGATCGTTCCCAAACTTTGTACAGTCTATCGGGCTCTTTCCATGAGAAACATATTGCAGTTTTTTGTGCCTAGCCCCAGGGTAACCCGTTTTATTACAGTAAAAATATGCTTAATATAGTCAGCCTTCCATAAAGCCTCTGTGAAACGAGTACGTTTTAGGCCGCCGTGTTGGCTACGAACGAGCGATCGTTCCCAAACTTTACACACACTAGGGGGGTGTTTCCACAAGAAACATACTACACTTTTGTGTGCCCAGCCCCATGGGAACCCATTTTATTATAGTAAAAATATGCTTAATATAGTCGGCCTTCTATAAAGCCTCTGTGAAACGAGTACGTTTTAGGCCGCCGTGTTGGCTACGAACGAGTGATCGTTCCCAAACTTTGTACAGTCTATCGGGCTCTTTCCACGAGAAACATACTGCAGTTTTGTGTGCCTAGCCCCAGGGTAACCCGTTTTATTACAGTAAAAATATGCTTAATATAGTCAGCCTTCCATAAAGCCTCTGTGAAACGAGTACGTTTTAGGCCGCCGTGTTGGCTACGAACGAGCGATCGTTCCCAAACTTTGCACAAACTATGGGGGTCTTTCCACGAGAAACATATTACACTTTTGTGTACCTAGCCCAATGGGAACACGTTTTATTACACTAAAAATATGCTTAATATAGTCGGCCTTCCATAAAGCCTCTGTGAAACGAGTACGTTTTAGGCCGCTGTGTTGGCTACGATCGAGTGATCGTTCCCAAACTTTGCACACTCTATCGGGCTCTTTCCACGAGAAACATATTGCAGTTTTGTGTGCCTAGCCCCAGGGTAACCCGTTTTATTACACTAATAACATGTTTTATATAGTCGGCCTTCTATAAAGCCTCTGTGAAACGAGTAAGTTTTAGGCCGCCGTGTTGGCTACGAACGAGCGATCGTTCCCAAACTTTGCACAAACTATGGGGGTCTTTCCACGAGAAACATATTACACTTTTGTGTACCTAGCCCACTGGGAACACGTTTTATTACACTAAAAATATGCTTAATATAGTCGGCCTTCCATAAAGCCTCTGTGAAACGAGTACGTTTTAGGCCGCTGTGTTGGCTACGATCGAGTGATCGTTCCCAAACTTTGCACACTCTATCGGGCTCTTTCCACGAGAAACATATTGCAGTTTTGTGTGCCTAGCCCCAGGGTAACCCGTTTTATTACACTAATAACATGTTTCATATAGTCGGCCTTCTATAAAGCCTCTGTGAAACGAGTAAGTTTTAGGCCGCCGTGTTGGCTACGAACGAGCGATCGTTCCCAAACTTTGCACAAACTATGGGGGTCTTTCCACGAGAAACATATTACACTTTTGTGTACCTAGCCCAATGGGAACACGTTTTATTACACTAAAAATATGCTTAATATAGTCGGCCTTCCATAAAGCCTCTGTGAAACGAGTACGTTTTAGGCCGCTGTGTTGGCTACGATCGAGCGATCGTTCCCAAACTTTGCACACTCTATCGGGCTCTTTCCACGAGAAACATATTGCAGTTTTGTGTGCCTAGCCCCAGGGTAACCCGTTTTATTACACTAATAACATGTTTCATATAGTCGGCCTTCTATAAAGCCTCTGTGAAACGAGTAAGTTTTAGGCCGCCGTGTTGGCTACGAACGAGCGATCGTTCCCAAACTTTGCACAAACTATGGGGGTCTTTCCACGAGAAACATATTACACTTTTGTGTACCTAGCCCAATGGGAACACGTTTTATTACACTAAAAATATGCTTAATATAGTCGGCCTTCCATAAAGCCTCTGTGAAACGAGTACGTTTTAGGCCGCTGTGTTGGCTACGATCGAGCGATCGTTCCCAAACTTTGCACACTCTATCGGGCTCTTTCCACGAGAAACATATTGCAGTTTTGTGTGCCTAGCCCCAGGGTAACCCGTTTTATTACACTAATAACATGTTTTATATAGTCGGCCTTCTATAAAGCCTCTGTGAAACGAGTAAGTTTTAGGCCGCCGTGTTGGCTACGAACGAGCGATCGTTCCCAAACTTTGCACAAACTATGGGGGTCTTTCCACGAGAAACATATTACACTTTTGTGTACCTAGCCCAATGGGAACACGTTTTATTACACTAAAAATATGCTTAATATAGTCGGCCTTCCATAAAGCCTCTGTGAAACGAGTACGTTTTAGGCCGCTGTGTTGGCTACGATCGAGCGATCGTTCCCAAACTTTGCACACTCTATCGGGCTCTTTCCACGAGAAACATATTGCAGTTTTGTGTGCCTAGCCCCAGGGTAACCCGTTTTATTACAGTAAAGACACGGTAAATTGACATAGGCCTTTATAAATTTATCACAGTTCGCCGAAAGCCAGTTTATTCTATTAACCAAGAGAACCCATTGACTTCTACTGTCGTCCTGCCCAGGAAAGCATGGCATTTCTGCTTGGCACTGCTGCGGTCACGAAAGAGCTGCCGCTAGCATGTCAGGGATCACTTTACCTGATCGAGCTTCCTCACATTCTGTGTCTTACCGCATGGCTGCCTGTCGGTGCATCACAAAATGGGTGGTTTTCATCCCTATATCCCATAACCTAACCTAACCCTAACTAACCTTATTCTAACCTAACCTAACTTCTTAACCTAACCCAACTTCTAAGCTAATAAAAGTCAAAAGTATCAAAAAGATACCAGGCTTACACAAATTAAGATTGTATCACTTTATTCAACTTTAACTCTAAACATAACCAACTTCTGAACAGAACACATTTCCAAACTAAATACAAGTCACACTGATCAAGAAGACACAACATTTACACACTATAGAGCAAGTTAGACCATAAGAGAAGTATGTTTTTGAGACTAAATCAAACCTCTTAAGACTGATCGAGGACAAAGTCAATCAGATAGCTAGAGGATCACATATAGAACATGACATTTTTGTAAAAATCGGACCAGCGGAACCAAAGTTAAAGACGATGGCGTGTTCGCCGTCGGTAGTTTCTATCCTATATCCTGCTCTGACCTGACCTAAGGCTGCCACGGGCCCCCGAAAACACTCCACTCAAACCTACACCAATGGACTCCAAACGCCCCCAAATGCGCTCCTAGCACGGTCCCCCGGGACGTCAGCGGGGCAACCAACCACGCCGGACGGCTGTCAAATTCCGCTACAGCACGGACCACATAGGATGCGGGCCAAGCCCCGTATCTCCGCAAACGTACCTGCCAGAGTCACGGGGCCAACGCTGGTCTTCTCGGAAACCCGCAGGCCCACACCGCCAGCACCTTCAGAACAGCAGCCACCCACAGACAAACATTTTTCCATAGACTGACATTGTATGGACTGCCGCCCAGCGGCGGGGGCTAAGCTATTACCACGTGCTGGTGGTTGGGAGCAGAGGGATTCAAGCCTTTAAGTTGCATTTTTAAAATCTGAAGGGTCCTTACAAATGTAGCTCTTCGTGCGCTCAATTTTGGAACAATTTCTTTAAATATTTACTGGACTCAAGTCTGCTCTGCTCGCAACAGAATAATCTCCTCCTCACAAGCATGGTCCGATACATTGAAATGATAATAATAAAGGATTGAGTTCATCCCACCCAAACATTCCTACAAAAACATTTCAGGAGTGATACATGGATATGATACTGATTTCAGTTGCTCAACTGAAATATAAACAGTATTTAAACCGCAATGGGCTGTTTACAAATCAAATTAAACGCTATTATTGTTGCCCAAAGCTAACGTGCTGCAGGCCTACATGCTGCCAAAATGCGCAGGAAAGAAGAAACGTCGTTCTTGTGAAAAATGCGTTCATTACCACGTCTCCTCTACAGTCGTATTCATGCAAATCTTAAAGGCGTGCAGGTGACTTTTTCCACCACTCAAAACCTACATGCAAATGACTTTTTTCCTTTTTAAGTGCTACATTTCTAATGCTTTCTTTTTCTGTTCATCTCGCTCCGTCACATGAAGACAGACGGAATTCTGAGTTCGATGACACCAAGCTTGGCAAAATCGGACAGACCGTTCTAAAGATTGATCTGTGAAACAATCCAGCCAATCAGATTCGATATGCAAATGAGGGTGGAGATAATGAGGGTGAAACTCGTAATCACCTCTATACCTAACCCTAACCCTAACCCTAACCCTAACCCTTACCCTAACCCTTACCCTAAACCTTACCCTAAACCTAACCCTTAACCCTTAACCCTTAACCGCTAACCCTTACCCTAAACCTTACCCTTAACCTAACCCTTAACCTATACCTTACCCTAAACATTACCCTTAACCTAACCCTTAACCTAACCCTAACCCTTAACCTGACCCTTAACCTGACCCTTAACCTAACCCTTACCCTAAACCTTACCCTAAACCTAACCCTTAACCTAACCCTTAAACGCTAACCCTTACCCTAAACCTTACCCTAAACCTTACCCTAAACCTAACCCTTAACCTAACCCTTAACCTAACCCTTAACCTAACCCTTAACCGCTAACCCTTACTCTAAACCTAACCCTTAACCTAACCCTTAACCTAACCCTTAATCTAACCCTTTAACCTAACCCTTACCCTAAACCTTACCCTAAACCTAACCCTTAACCCTTAAACGCTAACCCTTACCCTAAACCTTACCCTTAACCTTACCCTTAACCTAACCCTTAACCTAACCCTTAACCTAAACCTTACCCTAAACCTTACCCTTAACCTAACCCTTAACCTAACCCTAACCCTTAACCTAACCCTTAACCTAACCCTTAACCTGACCCTTAACCTAACCCTTACACTAAACCTTACCAAAAACCTAACCCTTAAGCTAAACCTTAACCACTAACCCTTACCCTAAACCTTAACCTAACACTTAAACTAACCCATACCCTTAACCTAACCCTTAACCTAACACTTAACCTAACCCTTACCCTTAACCTAACCCTTAACCTAAACCTAACCCTTAACCTAACCCTTACCCTAAACCTTACCCTTAACCTAACCCTTAACCTAACCCTTAACCTAATCATTACACTAAACCTTACCCTAAACCTAACCCTTAACCTAACCCTTATCCGCTAACCCTTACCCTAAACCTTACCCTAACCCTAACCCTAACCCTAGCCCTACGTGCCTAATGCTTAAGTTGCATTTTTACAATTTGAAGGGTCGTTACAAATGTAGCTCTTTGTGCGCTCAATTTTGGAACAATTTCTTTAAATATTTATTGGACTCAAGTCTGCTCTGCTCGCAACAGAATAATCTCCTCCTCACAAGCATGGTCCGATACATTTCATGAAATGATAATAATAAAGGATTGAGTTCATCCCACCCAAACATTCCTACAAAAACATTTCAGGAGTGATACATGGATATGATACTGATTTCAGTTGCTCAACTGAAATATAAACAGTATTTAAATTAAACGCTATTATTGTTGCCCAAAGCTAACGTGCTGCAGGCCTACATGCTGCCAAAATGCGCAGGAAAGAAGAAACGTCGTTCTTGTGAAAAATGCGTTCATTACCACGTCTCCTCTACAGTCGTATTCATGCAAATCTTAAAGGCGTGCAGGTGACTTTTTCCACCACTCAAAACCTACATGCAAATGACTGTTTTCCTTTTTAAGTGCTACATTTCTAATGCTTTCTTTTTCTGTTCATCTCGCCCCGTCACATGAAGACAGACGGAATTCTGAGTTCGATGACACCAAGCTTGGCAAAATCGGACAGACCGTTCTAAAGATTGATCTGTGAAACAATCCAGCCAATCAGATTCAATATGCAAATGAGGGTGGAGATAATGAGGGTGAAACTCGTAATCACCTCTATACCTACAGAGTTTTTAACCCCCGGGGCTAGGGGTTAGGGTCATCTAGCAATTTAACCCCAACTAACCCCAGCTGACTGGGGTTAGCCCTAGTGGACTGATGGAGAATTGCACTTTCCCACTTACAACTTTAAACCTATGGTAACTTTATTTTATAAAGTTATAAGGGCAATATTTGGTGCAGTTTGTTTTCTCACAACAACAACAACAAAATGTTTACAAGTCCACCTGTAATTTGTTTGAATCTACTTCATTTCTGGAAACATTTTTTTAATAAAATGAACTGGACTCCAAAACATCCTCCTCACAAACAAGTCAAATAAATGCAAAGGGTCTTGCTATATTTACTTGGGTTCATTTCTTTCATTTGTTATTAACAGTCTTACAGTAGGAATCAAATATAGCAGTCTGTTTGGGACTTTATTGAGTAGAATATGAAGTTGCTGTAAATGACCACCAGATGGAGACTCGATACCACAAAAACAAAACATCCTTCTGTTATTTGTTTTTTTATTTATTTCATTTTTGGAAACATTTCTTTGATACAATTAACTGGACTCAAAAATACTCCTCACATACAAGTAAAAGAAATATCAAATGAAATAATAATAATAATAATAATGATAGTAAAAAGTTTAAACTTTATTTAAAAGTTTCATTAGTTACAGACAGACACACAAACACAGACAGAGAAACAAATAGACACACATGCAGAAAGATAGACAGACAGACAGACATTTAGATAGATAGACAGACAGATAGTTAGATAGACAGACAGATAGTTAGATAGACAGACAGACAGACAGATAGTTAGATAGATAGACAGACAGACAGATAGTTAGATAGATAGACAGACAGACAGTTAGATAGATTGACAGACAGATAGTTCGATAGACAGATAGTTAGATAGACAGACAGACAGATAGTTAGATAGATAGACAGAAAGACAGATAGTTAGATAGATAGACAGATAGTTAGATAGACAGACAGAAAGATAGATAGACAGACAGACAGACAGGCAGATAGTGAGATACATAGACAGATAGACAGACAGACAGACAGACAGTCAGACAGATAGTTAGTTAGATAGACAGAAAGATAGATTTATGACTTACAGCTACAAATATATACACACATACACACACATACACAAAGTGGACATATTGAGATCTGCACTGTGCAAAACTGCTAAAATGTGGATTTTTTAACACAGAATCACAGACAGTTTCAATGCTGAGCCTTTAGGGGGCGTCCACTTAAGAACAGCCGTTCATTTGAAATATGAATGATTTATCAATAAAATTGAAGTTTACAAAAACTTGCAAAAGAAATCTAACAGGAAAAATACAAACTATGTTCCTGTTCATACTGTACAATGATTTTGAACGCAAGTTATGCTGCTTAAAACCTTTATATTACAGCAATGTTTTTAAAACATGCAGATTTTATATATATATATATATATGGCCAGTTAAATTGGCAGCCTTTGCTGTGAATGTCGGTCTCTCATCCGTGTCTAGAAAAGCACTTCATAAATTAAATGAATTATTATAATTACTCATGTTATTATTATTATTTTCGTAATTCTTGTTATTATCCTTATTATTCCGTCAATAAAACTTTCCTTGTGTAATTGTATGATTCCACCTGAATTATTCACTTTAACACTTGCAAAATTCCGAATGACATTAAAAATAATTTCTGCAACAGAACACCTCAGATGTCAAAAACTCTTAGCATTTGTGAGCACTTTTCCATAGACTCACATTGTATAGACTGCCACCCAGTGGGGTTAAACAATAATGGTCCAATGTGAAACGAGTACGTTTTAGGCCGCCGTGTTGGCTACGAACGAGTGATCGTTCCCAAACTTTGCACAGACTATGGGGGTCTTTCCACGAGAAACATATTGCAGTTTTGTGTGCCTAGCCCCAGGGTAACCCGTTTTATTACACTAATAACATGTTTTATATAGTCGGCCTTCTATAAAGCCTCTGTGAAACGAGTACGTTTTAGGCCGCCGTGTTGGCTACGAACGAGCGATCGTTCCCAAACTTTACACACACTAGGGAGGTGTTTCCACAAGAAACATACTACACTTTTGTGTGCCTAGCCCCAGGGTAACCCGTTTTATTACAGTAAAAATATGCTTAATATAGTCGGCCTTCTATAAAGCCTCTGTGAAAGGAGTACGTTTTAGGCCGCCGTGTTGGCTACGAACGAGCGATCGTTCCCAAACTTTGCACACACTATGGGGGTCTTTCCACGAGAAACATATTACACATTTGTGTACCTAGGGCAAGGAGAACCCATTTTATAACAGTAAAAATATGCTTAATATAGTCTGCCTTCTATAAAGCCTCTGTGTAACGAGTACGTTTTAGGCCGCCGTGTTGGCTACGAACGAGCGATCGTTCCCAAACTTTGCACACACTATGGGGGTCTTTCCACGAGAAACATATTACACTTTTGTGTGCCTAGCCCAATGGGAACCCATTTTATTACACTAATAACATGTTTTATATAGTCGGCCTTCTATAACGCCTCTGTGAAACGAGTACGTTTTAGGCCGCCGTGTTGGCTACGAACGAGCGATCGTTCCCAAACTTTGTACAGTCTATCGGGCTCTTTCCATGAGAAACATATTGCAGTTTTTTGTGCCTAGCCCCAGGGTAACCCGTTTTATTACAGTAAAAATATGCTTAATATAGTCAGCCTTCCATAAAGCCTCTGTGAAACGAGTACGTTTTAGGCCGCCGTGTTGGCTACGAACGAGCGATCGTTCCCAAACTTTACACACACTAGGGGGGTGTTTCCACAAGAAACATACTACACTTTTGTGTGCCCAGCCCCATGGGAACCCATTTTATTATAGTAAAAATATGCTTAATATAGTCGGCCTTCTATAAAGCCTCTGTGAAACGAGTACGTTTTAGGCCGCCGTGTTGGCTACGAACGAGTGATCGTTCCCAAACTTTGTACAGTCTATCGGGCTCTTTCCACGAGAAACATACTGCAGTTTTGTGTGCCTAGCCCCAGGGTAACCCGTTTTATTACAGTAAAAATATGCTTAATATAGTCAGCCTTCCATAAAGCCTCTGTGAAACGAGTACGTTTTAGGCCGCCGTGTTGGCTACGAACGAGCGATCGTTCCCAAACTTTGCACAAACTATGGGGGTCTTTCCACGAGAAACATATTACACTTTTGTGTACCTAGCCCAATGGGAACACGTTTTATTACACTAAAAATATGCTTAATATAGTCGGCCTTCCATAAAGCCTCTGTGAAACGAGTACGTTTTAGGCCGCTGTGTTGGCTACGATCGAGTGATCGTTCCCAAACTTTGCACACTCTATCGGGCTCTTTCCACGAGAAACATATTGCAGTTTTGTGTGCCTAGCCCCAGGGTAACCCGTTTTATTACACTAATAACATGTTTTATATAGTCGGCCTTCTATAAAGCCTCTGTGAAACGAGTAAGTTTTAGGCCGCCGTGTTGGCTACGAACGAGCGATCGTTCCCAAACTTTGCACAAACTATGGGGGTCTTTCCACGAGAAACATATTACACTTTTGTGTACCTAGCCCACTGGGAACACGTTTTATTACACTAAAAATATGCTTAATATAGTCGGCCTTCCATAAAGCCTCTGTGAAACGAGTACGTTTTAGGCCGCTGTGTTGGCTACGATCGAGTGATCGTTCCCAAACTTTGCACACTCTATCGGGCTCTTTCCACGAGAAACATATTGCAGTTTTGTGTGCCTAGCCCCAGGGTAACCCGTTTTATTACACTAATAACATGTTTCATATAGTCGGCCTTCTATAAAGCCTCTGTGAAACGAGTAAGTTTTAGGCCGCCGTGTTGGCTACGAACGAGCGATCGTTCCCAAACTTTGCACAAACTATGGGGGTCTTTCCACGAGAAACATATTACACTTTTGTGTACCTAGCCCAATGGGAACACGTTTTATTACACTAAAAATATGCTTAATATAGTCGGCCTTCCATAAAGCCTCTGTGAAACGAGTACGTTTTAGGCCGCTGTGTTGGCTACGATCGAGCGATCGTTCCCAAACTTTGCACACTCTATCGGGCTCTTTCCACGAGAAACATATTGCAGTTTTGTGTGCCTAGCCCCAGGGTAACCCGTTTTATTACACTAATAACATGTTTTATATAGTCGGCCTTCTATAAAGCCTCTGTGAAACGAGTAAGTTTTAGGCCGCCGTGTTGGCTACGAACGAGCGATCGTTCCCAAACTTTGCACAAACTATGGGGGTCTTTCCACGAGAAACATATTACACTTTTGTGTACCTAGCCCAATGGGAACACGTTTTATTACACTAAAAATATGCTTAATATAGTCGGCCTTCCATAAAGCCTCTGTGAAACGAGTACGTTTTAGGCCGCTGTGTTGGCTACGATCGAGCGATCGTTCCCAAACTTTGCACACTCTATCGGGCTCTTTCCACGAGAAACATATTGCAGTTTTGTGTGCCTAGCCCCAGGGTAACCCGTTTTATTACAGTAAAGACACGGTAAATTGACATAGGCCTTTATAAATTTATCACAGTTCGCCGAAAGCCAGTTTATTCTATTAACCAAGAGAACCCATTGACTTCTACTGTCGTCCTGCCCAGGAAAGCATGGCATTTCTGCTTGGCACTGCTGCGGTCACGAAAGAGCTGCCGCTAGCATGTCAGGGATCACTTTACCTGATCGAGCTTCCTCACATTCTGTGTCTTACCGCATGGCTGCCTGTCGGTGCATCACAAAATGGGTGGTTTTCATCCCTATATCCCATAACCTAACCTAACCCTAACTAACCTTATTCTAACCTAACCTAACTTCTTAACCTAACCCAACTTCTAAGCTAATAAAAGTCAAAAGTATCAAAAAGATACCAGGCTTACACAAATTAAGATTGTATCACTTTATTCAACTTTAACTCTAAACATAACCAACTTCTGAACAGAACACATTTCCAAACTAAATACAAGTCACACTGATCAAGAAGACACAACATTTACACACTATAGAGCAAGTTAGACCATAAGAGAAGTATGTTTTTGAGACTAAATCAAACCTCTTAAGACTGATCGAGGACAAAGTCAATCAGATAGCTAGAGGATCACATATAGAACATGACATTTTTGTAAAAATCGGACCAGCGGAACCAAAGTTAAAGACGATGGCGTGTTCGCCGTCGGTAGTTTCTATCCTATATCCTGCTCTGACCTGACCTAAGGCTGCCACGGGCCCCCGAAAACACTCCACTCAAACCTACACCAATGGACTCCAAACGCCCCCAAATGCGCTCCTAGCACGGTCCCCCGGGACGTCAGCGGGGCAACCAACCACGCCGGACGGCTGTCAAATTCCGCTACAGCACGGACCACATAGGATGCGGGCCAAGCCCCGTATCTCCGCAAACGTACCTGCCAGAGTCACGGGGCCAACGCTGGTCTTCTCGGAAACCCGCAGGCCCACACCGCCAGCACCTTCAGAACAGCAGCCACCCACAGACAAACATTTTTCCATAGACTGACATTGTATGGACTGCCGCCCAGCGGCGGGGGCTAAGCTATTACCACGTGCTGGTGGTTGGGAGCAGAGGGATTCAAGCCTTTAAGTTGCATTTTTAAAATCTGAAGGGTCCTTACAAATGTAGCTCTTCGTGCGCTCAATTTTGGAACAATTTCTTTAAATATTTACTGGACTCAAGTCTGCTCTGCTCGCAACAGAATAATCTCCTCCTCACAAGCATGGTCCGATACATTGAAATGATAATAATAAAGGATTGAGTTCATCCCACCCAAACATTCCTACAAAAACATTTCAGGAGTGATACATGGATATGATACTGATTTCAGTTGCTCAACTGAAATATAAACAGTATTTAAACCGCAATGGGCTGTTTACAAATCAAATTAAACGCTATTATTGTTGCCCAAAGCTAACGTGCTGCAGGCCTACATGCTGCCAAAATGCGCAGGAAAGAAGAAACGTCGTTCTTGTGAAAAATGCGTTCATTACCACGTCTCCTCTACAGTCGTATTCATGCAAATCTTAAAGGCGTGCAGGTGACTTTTTCCACCACTCAAAACCTACATGCAAATGACTTTTTTCCTTTTTAAGTGCTACATTTCTAATGCTTTCTTTTTCTGTTCATCTCGCTCCGTCACATGAAGACAGACGGAATTCTGAGTTCGATGACACCAAGCTTGGCAAAATCGGACAGACCGTTCTAAAGATTGATCTGTGAAACAATCCAGCCAATCAGATTCGATATGCAAATGAGGGTGGAGATAATGAGGGTGAAACTCGTAATCACCTCTATACCTAACCCTAACCCTAACCCTAACCCTAACCCTTACCCTAACCCTTACCCTAAACCTTACCCTAAACCTAACCCTTAACCCTTAACCCTTAACCGCTAACCCTTACCCTAAACCTTACCCTTAACCTAACCCTTAACCTATACCTTACCCTAAACATTACCCTTAACCTAACCCTTAACCTAACCCTAACCCTTAACCTGACCCTTAACCTGACCCTTAACCTAACCCTTACCCTAAACCTTACCCTAAACCTAACCCTTAACCTAACCCTTAAACGCTAACCCTTACCCTAAACCTTACCCTAAACCTTACCCTAAACCTAACCCTTAACCTAACCCTTAACCTAACCCTTAACCTAACCCTTAACCTAACCCTTAACCGCTAACCCTTACTCTAAACCTAACCCTTAACCTAACCCTTAACCTAACCCTTAATCTAACCCTTTAACCTAACCCTTACCCTAAACCTTACCCTAAACCTAACCCTTAACCCTTAAACGCTAACCCTTACCCTAAACCTTACCCTTAACCTTACCCTTAACCTAACCCTTAACCTAACCCTTAACCTAAACCTTACCCTAAACCTTACCCTTAACCTAACCCTTAACCTAACCCTAACCCTTAACCTAACCCTTAACCTAACCCTTAACCTGACCCTTAACCTAACCCTTACACTAAACCTTACCAAAAACCTAACCCTTAAGCTAAACCTTAACCACTAACCCTTACCCTAAACCTTAACCTAACACTTAAACTAACCCATACCCTTAACCTAACCCTTAACCTAACACTTAACCTAACCCTTACCCTTAACCTAACCCTTAACCTAAACCTAACCCTTAACCTAACCCTTACCCTAAACCTTACCCTTAACCTAACCCTTAACCTAACCCTTAACCTAATCATTACACTAAACCTTACCCTAAACCTAACCCTTAACCTAACCCTTATCCGCTAACCCTTACCCTAAACCTTACCCTAACCCTAACCCTAACCCTAGCCCTACGTGCCTAATGCTTAAGTTGCATTTTTACAATTTGAAGGGTCGTTACAAATGTAGCTCTTTGTGCGCTCAATTTTGGAACAATTTCTTTAAATATTTATTGGACTCAAGTCTGCTCTGCTCGCAACAGAATAATCTCCTCCTCACAAGCATGGTCCGATACATTTCATGAAATGATAATAATAAAGGATTGAGTTCATCCCACCCAAACATTCCTACAAAAACATTTCAGGAGTGATACATGGATATGATACTGATTTCAGTTGCTCAACTGAAATATAAACAGTATTTAAATTAAACGCTATTATTGTTGCCCAAAGCTAACGTGCTGCAGGCCTACATGCTGCCAAAATGCGCAGGTAAGAAGAAACGTCGTTCTTGTGAAAAATGCGTTCATTACCACGTCTCCTCTACAGTCGTATTCATGCAAATCTTAAAGGCGTGCAGGTGACTTTTTCCACCACTCAAAACCTACATGCAAATGACTGTTTTCCTTTTTAAGTGCTACATTTCTAATGCTTTCTTTTTCTGTTCATCTCGCCCCGTCACATGAAGACAGACGGAATTCTGAGTTCGATGACACCAAGCTTGGCAAAATCGGACAGACCGTTCTAAAGATTGATCTGTGAAACAATCCAGCCAATCAGATTCGATATGCAAATGAGGGTGGAGATAATGAGGGTGAAACTCGTAATCACCTCTATACCTACAGAGTTTTTAACCCCCGGGGCTAGGGGTTAGGGTCATCTAGCGATTTAACCCCAACTAACCCCAGCGGACTGGGGTTAGCCCTAGTGGACTGATGGAGAATTGCACTTTCCCACTTACAACTTTAAACCTATGGTAACTTTATTTTATAAAGTTATAAGGGCAATATTTGGTGCAGTTTGTTTTCTCACAACAACAACAACAAAATGTTTACAAGTCCACCTGTAATTTGTTTGAATCTACTTCATTTCTGGAAACATTTTTTTAATAAAATGAACTGGACTCCAAAACATCCTCCTCACAAACAAGTCAAATAAATGCAAAGGGTCTTGCTATATTTACTTGGGTTCATTTCTTTCATTTGTTATTAACAGTCTTACAGTAGGAATCAAATATAGCAGTCTGTTTGGGACTTTATTGAGTAGAATATGAAGTTGCTGTAAATGACCACCAGATGGAGACTCGATACCACAAAAACAAAACATCCTTCTGTTATTTGTTTTTTTATTTATTTCATTTTTGGAAACATTTCTTTGATACAATTAACTGGACTCAAAAATACTCCTCACATACAAGTAAAAGAAATATCAAATGAAATAATAATAATAATAATAATGATAGTAAAAAGTTTAAACTTTATTTAAAAGTTTCATTAGTTACAGACAGACACACAAACACAGACAGAGAAACAAATAGACACACATGCAGAAAGATAGACAGACAGACAGACATTTAGATAGATAGACAGACAGATAGTTAGATAGACAGACAGATAGTTAGATAGACAGACAGACAGACAGATAGTTAGATAGATAGACAGACAGACAGATAGTTAGATAGATAGACAGACAGACAGTTAGATAGATTGACAGACAGATAGTTCGATAGACAGATAGTTAGATAGACAGACAGACAGATAGTTAGATAGATAGACAGAAAGACAGATATTTAGATAGATAGACAGATAGTTAGATAGACAGACAGAAAGATAGATAGACAGACAGACAGACAGGCAGATAGTGAGATACATAGACAGATAGACAGACAGACAGACAGACAGTCAGACAGATAGTTAGTTAGATAGACAGAAAGATAGATTTATGACTTACAGCTACAAATATATACACACATACACACACATACACAAAGTGGACATATTGAGATCTGCACTGTGCAAAACTGCTAAAATGTGGATTTTTTAACACAGAATCACAGACAGTTTCAATGCTGAGCCTTTAGGGGGCGTCCACTTAAGAACAGCCGTTCATTTGAAATATGAATGATTTATCAATAAAATTGAAGTTTACAAAAACTTGCAAAAGAAATCTAACAGGAAAAATACAAACTATGTTCCTGTTCATACTGTACAATGATTTTGAACGCAAGTTATGCTGCTTAAAACCTTTATATTACAGCAATGTTTTTAAAACATGCAGATTTTATATATATATATATATATGGCCAGTTAAATTGGCAGCCTTTGCTGTGAATGTCGGTCTCTCATCCGTGTCTAGAAAAGCACTTCATAAATTAAATGAATTATTATAATTACTCATGTTATTATTATTATTTTCGTAATTCTTGTTATTATCCTTATTATTCCGTCAATAAAACTTTCCTTGTGTAATTGTATGATTCCACCTGAATTATTCACTTTAACACTTGCAAAATTCCGAATGACATTAAAAATAATTTCTGCAACAGAACACCTCAGATGTCAAAAACTCTTAGCATTTGTGAGCACTTTTCCATAGACTCACATTGTATAGACTGCCACCCAGTGGGGTTAAACAATAATGGTCCAATGTGAAACGAGTACGTTTTAGGCCGCCGTGTTGGCTACGAACGAGTGATCGTTCCCAAACTTTGCACAGACTATGGGGGTCTTTCCACGAGAAACATATTGCAGTTTTGTGTGCCTAGCCCCAGGGTAACCCGTTTTATTACACTAATAACATGTTTTATATAGTCGGCCTTCTATAAAGCCTCTGTGAAACGAGTACGTTTTAGGCCGCCGTGTTGGCTACGAACGAGCGATCGTTCCCAAACTTTACACACACTAGGGAGGTGTTTCCACAAGAAACATACTACACTTTTGTGTGCCCAGCCCCATGGGAACCCATTTTATTACAGTAAAAATATGCTTAATATAGTCGGCCTTCTATAAAGCCTCTGTGAAATAAGTACGTTTTAGGCCGCCGTGTTGGCTACGAACGAGTGATCGTTCCCAAACTTTGTACAGTCTATTGGGCTCTTTCCACGAGAAACATATTGCAGTTTTGTGTGCCTAGCCCCAGGGTAACCCGTTTTATTACAGTAAAAATATGCTTAATATATTCGGCCTTCCATAAAGCCTCTGTGAAAGGAGTACGTTTTAGGCCGCCGTGTTGGCTACGAACGAGCGATCGTTCCCAAACTTTGCACACACTATGGGGGTCTTTCCACGAGAAACATATTACACATTTGTGTACCTAGGGCAAGGAGAACCCATTTTATAACAGTAAAAATATGCTTAATATAGTCTGCCTTCTATAAAGCCTCTGTGTAACGAGTACGTTTTAGGCCGCCGTGTTGGCTACGAACGAGCGATCGTTCCCAAACTTTGCACACACTATGGGGGTCTTTCCACGAGAAACATATTACACTTTTGTGTGCCTAGCCCAATGGGAACCCATTTTATTACACTAATAACATGTTTTATATAGTCGGCCTTCTATAACGCCTCTGTGAAACGAGTACGTTTTAGGCCGCCGTGTTGGCTACGAACGAGCGATCGTTCCCAAACTTTGTACAGTCTATCGGGCTCTTTCCATGAGAAACATATTGCAGTTTTTTGTGCCTAGCCCCAGGGTAACCCGTTTTATTACAGTAAAAATATGCTTAATATAGTCAGCCTTCCATAAAGCCTCTGTGAAACGAGTACGTTTTAGGCCGCCGTGTTGGCTACGAACGAGCGATCGTTCCCAAACTTTACACACACTAGGGGGGTGTTTCCACAAGAAACATACTACACTTTTGTGTGCCCAGCCCCATGGGAACCCATTTTATTATAGTAAAAATATGCTTAATATAGTCGGCCTTCTATAAAGCCTCTGTGAAACGAGTACGTTTTAGGCCGCCGTGTTGGCTACGAACAAGTGATCGTTCCCAAACTTTGTACAGTCTATCGGGCTCTTTCCACGAGAAACATACTGCAGTTTTGTGTGCCTAGCCCCAGGGTAACCCGTTTTATTACAGTAAAAATATGCTTAATATAGTCAGCCTTCCATAAAGCCTCTGTGAAACGAGTACGTTTTAGGCCGCCGTGTTGGCTACGAACGAGCGATCGTTCCCAAACTTTGCACAAACTATGGGGGTCTTTCCACGAGAAACATATTACACTTTTGTGTACCTAGCCCAATGGGAACACGTTTTATTACACTAAAAATATGCTTAATATAGTCGGCCTTCCATAAAGCCTCTGTGAAACGAGTACGTTTTAGGCCGCTGTGTTGGCTACGATCGAGTGATCGTTCCCAAACTTTGCACACTCTATCGGGCTCTTTCCACGAGAAACATATTGCAGTTTTGTGTGCCTAGCCCCAGGGTAACCCGTTTTATTACACTAATAACATGTTTTATATAGTCGGCCTTCTATAAAGCCTCTGTGAAACGAGTAAGTTTTAGGCCGCCGTGTTGGCTACGAACGAGCGATCGTTCCCAAACTTTGCACAAACTATGGGGGTCTTTCCACGAGAAACATATTACACTTTTGTGTACCTAGCCCACTGGGAACACGTTTTATTACACTAAAAATATGCTTAATATAGTCGGCCTTCCATAAAGCCTCTGTGAAACGAGTACGTTTTAGGCCGCTGTGTTGGCTACGATCGAGTGATCGTTCCCAAACTTTGCACACTCTATCGGGCTCTTTCCACGAGAAACATATTGCAGTTTTGTGTGCCTAGCCCCAGGGTAACCCGTTTTATTACACTAATAACATGTTTCATATAGTCGGCCTTCTATAAAGCCTCTGTGAAACGAGTAAGTTTTAGGCCGCCGTGTTGGCTACGAACGAGCGATCGTTCCCAAACTTTGCACAAACTATGGGGGTCTTTCCACGAGAAACATATTACACTTTTGTGTACCTAGCCCAATGGGAACACGTTTTATTACACTAAAAATATGCTTAATATAGTCGGCCTTCCATAAAGCCTCTGTGAAACGAGTACGTTTTAGGCCGCTGTGTTGGCTACGATCGAGCGATCGTTCCCAAACTTTGCACACTCTATCGGGCTCTTTCCACGAGAAACATATTGCAGTTTTGTGTGCCTAGCCCCAGGGTAACCCGTTTTATTACACTAATAACATGTTTTATATAGTCGGCCTTCTATAAAGCCTCTGTGAAACGAGTAAGTTTTAGGCCGCCGTGTTGGCTACGAACGAGCGATCGTTCCCAAACTTTGCACAAACTATGGGGGTCTTTCCACGAGAAACATATTACACTTTTGTGTACCTAGCCCAATGGGAACACGTTTTATTACACTAAAAATATGCTTAATATAGTCGGCCTTCCATAAAGCCTCTGTGAAACGAGTACGTTTTAGGCCGCTGTGTTGGCTACGATCGAGCGATCGTTCCCAAACTTTGCACACTCTATCGGGCTCTTTCCACGAGAAACATATTGCAGTTTTGTGTGCCTAGCCCCAGGGTAACCCGTTTTATTACAGTAAAGACACGGTAAATTGACATAGGCCTTTATAAATTTATCACAGTTCGCCGAAAGCCAGTTTATTCTATTAACCAAGAGAACCCATTGACTTCTACTGTCGTCCTGCCCAGGAAAGCATGGCATTTCTGCTTGGCACTGCTGCGGTCACGAAAGAGCTGCCGCTAGCATGTCAGGGATCACTTTACCTGATCGAGCTTCCTCACATTCTGTGTCTTACCGCATGGCTGCCTGTCGGTGCATCACAAAATGGGTGGTTTTCATCCCTATATCCCATAACCTAACCTAACCCTAACTAACCTTATTCTAACCTAACCTAACTTCTTAACCTAACCCAACTTCTAAGCTAATAAAAGTCAAAAGTATCAAAAAGATACCAGGCTTACACAAATTAAGATTGTATCACTTTATTCAACTTTAACTCTAAACATAACCAACTTCTGAACAGAACACATTTCCAAACTAAATACAAGTCACACTGATCAAGAAGACACAACATTTACACACTATAGAGCAAGTTAGACCATAAGAGAAGTATGTTTTTGAGACTAAATCAAACCTCTTAAGACTGATCGAGGACAAAGTCAATCAGATAGCTAGAGGATCACATATAGAACATGACATTTTTGTAAAAATCGGACCAGCGGAACCAAAGTTAAAGACGATGGCGTGTTCGCCGTCGGTAGTTTCTATCCTATATCCTGCTCTGACCTGACCTAAGGCTGCCACGGGCCCCCGAAAACACTCCACTCAAACCTACACCAATGGACTCCAAACGCCCCCAAATGCGCTCCTAGCACGGTCCCCCGGGACGTCAGCGGGGCAACCAACCACGCCGGACGGCTGTCAAATTCCGCTACAGCACGGACCACATAGGATGCGGGCCAAGCCCCGTATCTCCGCAAACGTACCTGCCAGAGTCACGGGGCCAACGCTGGTCTTCTCGGAAACCCGCAGGCCCACACCGCCAGCACCTTCAGAACAGCAGCCACCCACAGACAAACATTTTTCCATAGACTGACATTGTATGGACTGCCGCCCAGCGGCGGGGGCTAAGCTATTACCACGTGCTGGTGGTTGGGAGCAGAGGGATTCAAGCCTTTAAGTTGCATTTTTAAAATCTGAAGGGTCCTTACAAATGTAGCTCTTCGTGCGCTCAATTTTGGAACAATTTCTTTAAATATTTACTGGACTCAAGTCTGCTCTGCTCGCAACAGAATAATCTCCTCCTCACAAGCATGGTCCGATACATTGAAATGATAATAATAAAGGATTGAGTTCATCCCACCCAAACATTCCTACAAAAACATTTCAGGAGTGATACATGGATATGATACTGATTTCAGTTGCTCAACTGAAATATAAACAGTATTTAAACCGCAATGGGCTGTTTACAAATCAAATTAAACGCTATTATTGTTGCCCAAAGCTAACGTGCTGCAGGCCTACATGCTGCCAAAATGCGCAGGAAAGAAGAAACGTCGTTCTTGTGAAAAATGCGTTCATTACCACGTCTCCTCTACAGTCGTATTCATGCAAATCTTAAAGGCGTGCAGGTGACTTTTTCCACCACTCAAAACCTACATGCAAATGACTTTTTTCCTTTTTAAGTGCTACATTTCTAATGCTTTCTTTTTCTGTTCATCTCGCTCCGTCACATGAAGACAGACGGAATTCTGAGTTCGATGACACCAAGCTTGGCAAAATCGGACAGACCGTTCTAAAGATTGATCTGTGAAACAATCCAGCCAATCAGATTCGATATGCAAATGAGGGTGGAGATAATGAGGGTGAAACTCGTAATCACCTCTATACCTAACCCTAACCCTAACCCTAACCCTAACCCTAACCCTAACCCTAACCCTAACGAGTACGTTTTAGGCCGCTGTGTTGGCTACGATCGAGTGATCGTTCCCAAACTTTGCACACTCTATCGGGCTCTTTCCACGAGAAACATATTGCAGTTTTGTGTGCCTAGCCCCAGGGTAACCCGTTTTATTACACTAATAACATGTTTCATATAGTCGGCCTTCTATAAAGCCTCTGTGAAACGAGTAAGTTTTAGGCCGCCGTGTTGGCTACGAACGAGCGATCGTTCCCAAACTTTGCACAAACTATGGGGGTCTTTCCACGAGAAACATATTACACTTTTGTGTACCTAGCCCAATGGGAACACGTTTTATTACACTAAAAATATGCTTAATATAGTCGGCCTTCCATAAAGCCTCTGTGAAACGAGTACGTTTTAGGCCGCTGTGTTGGCTACGATCGAGCGATCGTTCCCAAACTTTGCACACTCTATCGGGCTCTTTCCACGAGAAACATATTGCAGTTTTGTGTGCCTAGCCCCAGGGTAACCCGTTTTATTACACTAATAACATGTTTTATATAGTCGGCCTTCTATAAAGCCTCTGTGAAACGAGTAAGTTTTAGGCCGCCGTGTTGGCTACGAACGAGCGATCGTTCCCAAACTTTGCACAAACTATGGGGGTCTTTCCACGAGAAACATATTACACTTTTGTGTACCTAGCCCAATGGGAACACGTTTTATTACACTAAAAATATGCTTAATATAGTCGGCCTTCCATAAAGCCTCTGTGAAACGAGTACGTTTTAGGCCGCTGTGTTGGCTACGATCGAGCGATCGTTCCCAAACTTTGCACACTCTATCGGGCTCTTTCCACGAGAAACATATTGCAGTTTTGTGTGCCTAGCCCCAGGGTAACCCGTTTTATTACAGTAAAGACACGGTAAATTGACATAGGCCTTTATAAATTTATCACAGTTCGCCGAAAGCCAGTTTATTCTATTAACCAAGAGAACCCATTGACTTCTACTGTCGTCCTGCCCAGGAAAGCATGGCATTTCTGCTTGGCACTGCTGCGGTCACGAAAGAGCTGCCGCTAGCATGTCAGGGATCACTTTACCTGATCGAGCTTCCTCACATTCTGTGTCTTACCGCATGGCTGCCTGTCGGTGCATCACAAAATGGGTGGTTTTCATCCCTATATCCCATAACCTAACCTAACCCTAACTAACCTTATTCTAACCTAACCTAACTTCTTAACCTAACCCAACTTCTAAGCTAATAAAAGTCAAAAGTATCAAAAAGATACCAGGCTTACACAAATTAAGATTGTATCACTTTATTCAACTTTAACTCTAAACATAACCAACTTCTGAACAGAACACATTTCCAAACTAAATACAAGTCACACTGATCAAGAAGACACAACATTTACACACTATAGAGCAAGTTAGACCATAAGAGAAGTATGTTTTTGAGACTAAATCAAACCTCTTAAGACTGATCGAGGACAAAGTCAATCAGATAGCTAGAGGATCACATATAGAACATGACATTTTTGTAAAAATCGGACCAGCGGAACCAAAGTTAAAGACGATGGCGTGTTCGCCGTCGGTAGTTTCTATCCTATATCCTGCTCTGACCTGACCTAAGGCTGCCACGGGCCCCCGAAAACACTCCACTCAAACCTACACCAATGGACTCCAAACGCCCCCAAATGCGCTCCTAGCACGGTCCCCCGGGACGTCAGCGGGGCAACCAACCACGCCGGACGGCTGTCAAATTCCGCTACAGCACGGACCACATAGGATGCGGGCCAAGCCCCGTATCTCCGCAAACGTACCTGCCAGAGTCACGGGGCCAACGCTGGTCTTCTCGGAAACCCGCAGGCCCACACCGCCAGCACCTTCAGAACAGCAGCCACCCACAGACAAACATTTTTCCATAGACTGACATTGTATGGACTGCCGCCCAGCGGCGGGGGCTAAGCTATTACCACGTGCTGGTGGTTGGGAGCAGAGGGATTCAAGCCTTTAAGTTGCATTTTTAAAATCTGAAGGGTCCTTACAAATGTAGCTCTTCGTGCGCTCAATTTTGGAACAATTTCTTTAAATATTTACTGGACTCAAGTCTGCTCTGCTCGCAACAGAATAATCTCCTCCTCACAAGCATGGTCCGATACATTGAAATGATAATAATAAAGGATTGAGTTCATCCCACCCAAACATTCCTACAAAAACATTTCAGGAGTGATACATGGATATGATACTGATTTCAGTTGCTCAACTGAAATATAAACAGTATTTAAACCGCAATGGGCTGTTTACAAATCAAATTAAACGCTATTATTGTTGCCCAAAGCTAACGTGCTGCAGGCCTACATGCTGCCAAAATGCGCAGGAAAGAAGAAACGTCGTTCTTGTGAAAAATGCGTTCATTACCACGTCTCCTCTACAGTCGTATTCATGCAAATCTTAAAGGCGTGCAGGTGACTTTTTCCACCACTCAAAACCTACATGCAAATGACTTTTTTCCTTTTTAAGTGCTACATTTCTAATGCTTTCTTTTTCTGTTCATCTCGCTCCGTCACATGAAGACAGACGGAATTCTGAGTTCGATGACACCAAGCTTGGCAAAATCGGACAGACCGTTCTAAAGATTGATCTGTGAAACAATCCAGCCAATCAGATTCGATATGCAAATGAGGGTGGAGATAATGAGGGTGAAACTCGTAATCACCTCTATACCTAACCCTAACCCTAACCCTAACCCTAACCCTTACCCTAACCCTTACCCTAAACCTTACCCTAAACCTAACCCTTAACCCTTAACCCTTAACCGCTAACCCTTACCCTAAACCTTACCCTTAACCTAACCCTTAACCTATACCTTACCCTAAACATTACCCTTAACCTAACCCTTAACCTAACCCTAACCCTTAACCTGACCCTTAACCTGACCCTTAACCTAACCCTTACCCTAAACCTTACCCTAAACCTAACCCTTAACCTAACCCTTAAACGCTAACCCTTACCCTAAACCTTACCCTAAACCTTACCCTAAACCTAACCCTTAACCTAACCCTTAACCTAACCCTTAACCTAACCCTTAACCGCTAACCCTTACTCTAAACCTAACCCTTAACCTAACCCTTAACCTAACCCTTAATCTAACCCTTTAACCTAACCCTTACCCTAAACCTTACCCTAAACCTAACCCTTAACCCTTAAACGCTAACCCTTACCCTAAACCTTACCCTTAACCTTACCCTTAACCTAACCCTTAACCTAACCCTTAACCTAAACCTTACCCTAAACCTTACCCTTAACCTAACCCTTAACCTAACCCTAACCCTTAACCTAACCCTTAACCTAACCCTTAACCTGACCCTTAACCTAACCCTTACACTAAACCTTACCAAAAACCTAACCCTTAAGCTAAACCTTAACCACTAACCCTTACCCTAAACCTTAACCTAACACTTAAACTAACCCATACCCTTAACCTAACCCTTAACCTAACACTTAACCTAACCCTTACCCTTAACCTAACCCTTAACCTAAACCTAACCCTTAACCTAACCCTTACCCTAAACCTTACCCTTAACCTAACCCTTAACCTAACCCTTAACCTAATCATTACACTAAACCTTACCCTAAACCTAACCCTTAACCTAACCCTTATCCGCTAACCCTTACCCTAAACCTTACCCTAACCCTAACCCTAACCCTAGCCCTACGTGCCTAATGCTTAAGTTGCATTTTTACAATTTGAAGGGTCGTTACAAATGTAGCTCTTTGTGCGCTCAATTTTGGAACAATTTCTTTAAATATTTATTGGACTCAAGTCTGCTCTGCTCGCAACAGAATAATCTCCTCCTCACAAGCATGGTCCGATACATTTCATGAAATGATAATAATAAAGGATTGAGTTCATCCCACCCAAACATTCCTACAAAAACATTTCAGGAGTGATACATGGATATGATACTGATTTCAGTTGCTCAACTGAAATATAAACAGTATTTAAATTAAACGCTATTATTGTTGCCCAAAGCTAACGTGCTGCAGGCCTACATGCTGCCAAAATGCGCAGGTAAGAAGAAACGTCGTTCTTGTGAAAAATGCGTTCATTACCACGTCTCCTCTACAGTCGTATTCATGCAAATCTTAAAGGCGTGCAGGTGACTTTTTCCACCACTCAAAACCTACATGCAAATGACTGTTTTCCTTTTTAAGTGCTACATTTCTAATGCTTTCTTTTTCTGTTCATCTCGCCCCGTCACATGAAGACAGACGGAATTCTGAGTTCGATGACACCAAGCTTGGCAAAATCGGACAGACCGTTCTAAAGATTGATCTGTGAAACAATCCAGCCAATCAGATTCAATATGCAAATGAGGGTGGAGATAATGAGGGTGAAACTCGTAATCACCTCTATACCTACAGAGTTTTTAACCCCCGGGGCTAGGGGTTAGGGTCATCTAGCAATTTAACCCCAACTAACCCCAGCTGACTGGGGTTAGCCCTAGTGGACTGATGGAGAATTGCACTTTCCCACTTACAACTTTAAACCTATGGTAACTTTATTTTATAAAGTTATAAGGGCAATATTTGGTGCAGTTTGTTTTCTCACAACAACAACAACAAAATGTTTACAAGTCCACCTGTAATTTGTTTGAATCTACTTCATTTCTGGAAACATTTTTTTAATAAAATGAACTGGACTCCAAAACATCCTCCTCACAAACAAGTCAAATAAATGCAAAGGGTCTTGCTATATTTACTTGGGTTCATTTCTTTCATTTGTTATTAACAGTCTTACAGTAGGAATCAAATATAGCAGTCTGTTTGGGACTTTATTGAGTAGAATATGAAGTTGCTGTAAATGACCACCAGATGGAGACTCGATACCACAAAAACAAAACATCCTTCTGTTATTTGTTTTTTTATTTATTTCATTTTTGGAAACATTTCTTTGATACAATTAACTGGACTCAAAAATACTCCTCACATACAAGTAAAAGAAATATCAAATGAAATAATAATAATAATAATAATGATAGTAAAAAGTTTAAACTTTATTTAAAAGTTTCATTAGTTACAGACAGACACACAAACACAGACAGAGAAACAAATAGACACACATGCAGAAAGATAGACAGACAGACAGACATTTAGATAGATAGACAGACAGATAGTTAGATAGACAGACAGATAGTTAGATAGACAGACAGACAGACAGATAGTTAGATAGATAGACAGACAGACAGATAGTTAGATAGATAGACAGACAGACAGTTAGATAGATTGACAGACAGATAGTTCGATAGACAGATAGTTAGATAGACAGACAGACAGATAGTTAGATAGATAGACAGAAAGACAGATAGTTAGATAGATAGACAGATAGTTAGATAGACAGACAGAAAGATAGATAGACAGACAGACAGACAGGCAGATAGTGAGATACATAGACAGATAGACAGACAGACAGACAGACAGTCAGACAGATAGTTAGTTAGATAGACAGAAAGATAGATTTATGACTTACAGCTACAAATATATACACACATACACACACATACACAAAGTGGACATATTGAGATCTGCACTGTGCAAAACTGCTAAAATGTGGATTTTTTAACACAGAATCACAGACAGTTTCAATGCTGAGCCTTTAGGGGGCGTCCACTTAAGAACAGCCGTTCATTTGAAATATGAATGATTTATCAATAAAATTGAAGTTTACAAAAACTTGCAAAAGAAATCTAACAGGAAAAATACAAACTATGTTCCTGTTCATACTGTACAATGATTTTGAACGCAAGTTATGCTGCTTAAAACCTTTATATTACAGCAATGTTTTTAAAACATGCAGATTTTATATATATATATATATATATGGCCAGTTAAATTGGCAGCCTTTGCTGTGAATGTCGGTCTCTCATCCGTGTCTAGAAAAGCACTTCATAAATTAAATGAATTATTATAATTACTCATGTTATTATTATTATTTTCGTAATTCTTGTTATTATCCTTATTATTCCGTCAATAAAACTTTCCTTGTGTAATTGTATGATTCCACCTGAATTATTCACTTTAACACTTGCAAAATTCCGAATGACATTAAAAATAATTTCTGCAACAGAACACCTCAGATGTCAAAAACTCTTAGCATTTGTGAGCACTTTTCCATAGACTCACATTGTATAGACTGCCACCCAGTGGGGTTAAACAATAATGGTCCAATGTGAAACGAGTACGTTTTAGGCCGCCGTGTTGGCTACGAACGAGTGATCGTTCCCAAACTTTGCACAGACTATGGGGGTCTTTCCACGAGAAACATATTGCAGTTTTGTGTGCCTAGCCCCAGGGTAACCCGTTTTATTACACTAATAACATGTTTTATATAGTCGGCCTTCTATAAAGCCTCTGTGAAACGAGTACGTTTTAGGCCGCCGTGTTGGCTACGAACGAGCGATCGTTCCCAAACTTTACACACACTAGGGAGGTGTTTCCACAAGAAACATACTACACTTTTGTGTGCCCAGCCCCATGGGAACCCATTTTATTACAGTAAAAATATGCTTAATATAGTCGGCCTTCTATAAAGCCTCTGTGAAATAAGTACGTTTTAGGCCGCCGTGTTGGCTACGAACGAGTGATCGTTCCCAAACTTTGTACAGTCTATTGGGCTCTTTCCACGAGAAACATATTGCAGTTTTGTGTGCCTAGCCCCAGGGTAACCCGTTTTATTACAGTAAAAATATGCTTAATATATTCGGCCTTCCATAAAGCCTCTGTGAAAGGAGTACGTTTTAGGCCGCCGTGTTGGCTACGAACGAGCGATCGTTCCCAAACTTTGCACACACTATGGGGGTCTTTCTAAAGATTGATCTGTGAAACAATCCAGCCAATCAGATTCGATATGCAAATGAGGGTGGAGATAATGAGGGTGAAACTCGTAATCACCTCTATACCTAACCCTAACCCTAACCCTAACCCTAACCCTTACCCTAACCCTTACCCTAAACCTTACCCTAAACCTAACCCTTAACCCTTAACCCTTAACCGCTAACCCTTACCCTAAACCTTACCCTTAACCTAACCCTTAACCTATACCTTACCCTAAACATTACCCTTAACCTAACCCTTAACCTAACCCTAACCCTTAACCTGACCCTTAACCTGACCCTTAACCTAACCCTTACCCTAAACCTTACCCTAAACCTAACCCTTAACCTAACCCTTAAACGCTAACCCTTACCCTAAACCTTACCCTAAACCTTACCCTAAACCTAACCCTTAACCTAACCCTTAACCTAACCCTTAACCTAACCCTTAACCTAACCCTTAACCGCTAACCCTTACTCTAAACCTAACCCTTAACCTAACCCTTAACCTAACCCTTAATCTAACCCTTTAACCTAACCCTTACCCTAAACCTTACCCTAAACCTAACCCTTAACCCTTAAACGCTAACCCTTACCCTAAACCTTACCCTTAACCTTACCCTTAACCTAACCCTTAACCTAACCCTTAACCTAAACCTTACCCTAAACCTTACCCTTAACCTAACCCTTAACCTAACCCTAACCCTTAACCTAACCCTTAACCTAACCCTTAACCTGACCCTTAACCTAACCCTTACACTAAACCTTACCAAAAACCTAACCCTTAAGCTAAACCTTAACCACTAACCCTTACCCTAAACCTTAACCTAACACTTAAACTAACCCATACCCTTAACCTAACCCTTAACCTAACACTTAACCTAACCCTTACCCTTAACCTAACCCTTAACCTAAACCTAACCCTTAACCTAACCCTTACCCTAAACCTTACCCTTAACCTAACCCTTAACCTAACCCTTAACCTAATCATTACACTAAACCTTACCCTAAACCTAACCCTTAACCTAACCCTTATCCGCTAACCCTTACCCTAAACCTTACCCTAACCCTAACCCTAACCCTAGCCCTACGTGCCTAATGCTTAAGTTGCATTTTTACAATTTGAAGGGTCGTTACAAATGTAGCTCTTTGTGCGCTCAATTTTGGAACAATTTCTTTAAATATTTATTGGACTCAAGTCTGCTCTGCTCGCAACAGAATAATCTCCTCCTCACAAGCATGGTCCGATACATTTCATGAAATGATAATAATAAAGGATTGAGTTCATCCCACCCAAACATTCCTACAAAAACATTTCAGGAGTGATACATGGATATGATACTGATTTCAGTTGCTCAACTGAAATATAAACAGTATTTAAATTAAACGCTATTATTGTTGCCCAAAGCTAACGTGCTGCAGGCCTACATGCTGCCAAAATGCGCAGGTAAGAAGAAACGTCGTTCTTGTGAAAAATGCGTTCATTACCACGTCTCCTCTACAGTCGTATTCATGCAAATCTTAAAGGCGTGCAGGTGACTTTTTCCACCACTCAAAACCTACATGCAAATGACTGTTTTCCTTTTTAAGTGCTACATTTCTAATGCTTTCTTTTTCTGTTCATCTCGCCCCGTCACATGAAGACAGACGGAATTCTGAGTTCGATGACACCAAGCTTGGCAAAATCGGACAGACCGTTCTAAAGATTGATCTGTGAAACAATCCAGCCAATCAGATTCAATATGCAAATGAGGGTGGAGATAATGAGGGTGAAACTCGTAATCACCTCTATACCTACAGAGTTTTTAACCCCCGGGGCTAGGGGTTAGGGTCATCTAGCAATTTAACCCCAACTAACCCCAGCTGACTGGGGTTAGCCCTAGTGGACTGATGGAGAATTGCACTTTCCCACTTACAACTTTAAACCTATGGTAACTTTATTTTATAAAGTTATAAGGGCAATATTTGGTGCAGTTTGTTTTCTCACAACAACAACAACAAAATGTTTACAAGTCCACCTGTAATTTGTTTGAATCTACTTCATTTCTGGAAACATTTTTTTAATAAAATGAACTGGACTCCAAAACATCCTCCTCACAAACAAGTCAAATAAATGCAAAGGGTCTTGCTATATTTACTTGGGTTCATTTCTTTCATTTGTTATTAACAGTCTTACAGTAGGAATCAAATATAGCAGTCTGTTTGGGACTTTATTGAGTAGAATATGAAGTTGCTGTAAATGACCACCAGATGGAGACTCGATACCACAAAAACAAAACATCCTTCTGTTATTTGTTTTTTTATTTATTTCATTTTTGGAAACATTTCTTTGATACAATTAACTGGACTCAAAAATACTCCTCACATACAAGTAAAAGAAATATCAAATGAAATAATAATAATAATAATAATGATAGTAAAAAGTTTAAACTTTATTTAAAAGTTTCATTAGTTACAGACAGACACACAAACACAGACAGAGAAACAAATAGACACACATGCAGAAAGATAGACAGACAGACAGACATTTAGATAGATAGACAGACAGATAGTTAGATAGACAGACAGATAGTTAGATAGACAGACAGACAGACAGATAGTTAGATAGATAGACAGACAGACAGATAGTTAGATAGATAGACAGACAGACAGTTAGATAGATTGACAGACAGATAGTTCGATAGACAGATAGTTAGATAGACAGACAGACAGATAGTTAGATAGATAGACAGAAAGACAGATAGTTAGATAGATAGACAGATAGTTAGATAGACAGACAGAAAGATAGATAGACAGACAGACAGACAGGCAGATAGTGAGATACATAGACAGATAGACAGACAGACAGACAGACAGTCAGACAGATAGTTAGTTAGATAGACAGAAAGATAGATTTATGACTTACAGCTACAAATATATACACACATACACACACATACACAAAGTGGACATATTGAGATCTGCACTGTGCAAAACTGCTAAAATGTGGATTTTTTAACACAGAATCACAGACAGTTTCAATGCTGAGCCTTTAGGGGGCGTCCACTTAAGAACAGCCGTTCATTTGAAATATGAATGATTTATCAATAAAATTGAAGTTTACAAAAACTTGCAAAAGAAATCTAACAGGAAAAATACAAACTATGTTCCTGTTCATACTGTACAATGATTTTGAACGCAAGTTATGCTGCTTAAAACCTTTATATTACAGCAATGTTTTTAAAACATGCAGATTTTATATATATATATATATATATGGCCAGTTAAATTGGCAGCCTTTGCTGTGAATGTCGGTCTCTCATCCGTGTCTAGAAAAGCACTTCATAAATTAAATGAATTATTATAATTACTCATGTTATTATTATTATTTTCGTAATTCTTGTTATTATCCTTATTATTCCGTCAATAAAACTTTCCTTGTGTAATTGTATGATTCCACCTGAATTATTCACTTTAACACTTGCAAAATTCCGAATGACATTAAAAATAATTTCTGCAACAGAACACCTCAGATGTCAAAAACTCTTAGCATTTGTGAGCACTTTTCCATAGACTCACATTGTATAGACTGCCACCCAGTGGGGTTAAACAATAATGGTCCAATGTGAAACGAGTACGTTTTAGGCCGCCGTGTTGGCTACGAACGAGTGATCGTTCCCAAACTTTGCACAGACTATGGGGGTCTTTCCACGAGAAACATATTGCAGTTTTGTGTGCCTAGCCCCAGGGTAACCCGTTTTATTACACTAATAACATGTTTTATATAGTCGGCCTTCTATAAAGCCTCTGTGAAATAAGTACGTTTTAGGCCGCCGTGTTGGCTACGAACGAGTGATCGTTCCCAAACTTTGTACAGTCTATTGGGCTCTTTCCACGAGAAACATATTGCAGTTTTGTGTGCCTAGCCCCAGGGTAACCCGTTTTATTACAGTAAAAATATGCTTAATATATTCGGCCTTCCATAAAGCCTCTGTGAAAGGAGTACGTTTTAGGCCGCCGTGTTGGCTACGAACGAGCGATCGTTCCCAAACTTTGCACACACTATGGGGGTCTTTCCACGAGAAACATATTACACATTTGTGTACCTAGGGCAAGGAGAACCCATTTTATAACAGTAAAAATATGCTTAATATAGTCTGCCTTCTATAAAGCCTCTGTGTAACGAGTACGTTTTAGGCCGCCGTGTTGGCTACGAACGAGCGATCGTTCCCAAACTTTGCACACACTATGGGGGTCTTTCCACGAGAAACATATTACACTTTTGTGTGCCTAGCCCAATGGGAACCCATTTTATTACACTAATAACATGTTTTATATAGTCGGCCTTCTATAACGCCTCTGTGAAACGAGTACGTTTTAGGCCGCCGTGTTGGCTACGAACGAGCGATCGTTCCCAAACTTTGTACAGTCTATCGGGCTCTTTCCATGAGAAACATATTGCAGTTTTTTGTGCCTAGCCCCAGGGTAACCCGTTTTATTACAGTAAAAATATGCTTAATATAGTCAGCCTTCCATAAAGCCTCTGTGAAACGAGTACGTTTTAGGCCGCCGTGTTGGCTACGAACGAGCGATCGTTCCCAAACTTTACACACACTAGGGGGGTGTTTCCACAAGAAACATACTACACTTTTGTGTGCCCAGCCCCATGGGAACCCATTTTATTATAGTAAAAATATGCTTAATATAGTCGGCCTTCTATAAAGCCTCTGTGAAACGAGTACGTTTTAGGCCGCCGTGTTGGCTACGAACGAGTGATCGTTCCCAAACTTTGTACAGTCTATCGGGCTCTTTCCACGAGAAACATACTGCAGTTTTGTGTGCCTAGCCCCAGGGTAACCCGTTTTATTACAGTAAAAATATGCTTAATATAGTCAGCCTTCCATAAAGCCTCTGTGAAACGAGTACGTTTTAGGCCGCCGTGTTGGCTACGAACGAGCGATCGTTCCCAAACTTTGCACAAACTATGGGGGTCTTTCCACGAGAAACATATTACACTTTTGTGTACCTAGCCCAATGGGAACACGTTTTATTACACTAAAAATATGCTTAATATAGTCGGCCTTCCATAAAGCCTCTGTGAAACGAGTACGTTTTAGGCCGCTGTGTTGGCTACGATCGAGTGATCGTTCCCAAACTTTGCACACTCTATCGGGCTCTTTCCACGAGAAACATATTGCAGTTTTGTGTGCCTAGCCCCAGGGTAACCCGTTTTATTACACTAATAACATGTTTTATATAGTCGGCCTTCTATAAAGCCTCTGTGAAACGAGTAAGTTTTAGGCCGCCGTGTTGGCTACGAACGAGCGATCGTTCCCAAACTTTGCACAAACTATGGGGGTCTTTCCACGAGAAACATATTACACTTTTGTGTACCTAGCCCACTGGGAACACGTTTTATTACACTAAAAATATGCTTAATATAGTCGGCCTTCCATAAAGCCTCTGTGAAACGAGTACGTTTTAGGCCGCTGTGTTGGCTACGATCGAGTGATCGTTCCCAAACTTTGCACACTCTATCGGGCTCTTTCCACGAGAAACATATTGCAGTTTTGTGTGCCTAGCCCCAGGGTAACCCGTTTTATTACACTAATAACATGTTTCATATAGTCGGCCTTCTATAAAGCCTCTGTGAAACGAGTAAGTTTTAGGCCGCCGTGTTGGCTACGAACGAGCGATCGTTCCCAAACTTTGCACAAACTATGGGGGTCTTTCCACGAGAAACATATTACACTTTTGTGTACCTAGCCCAATGGGAACACGTTTTATTACACTAAAAATATGCTTAATATAGTCGGCCTTCCATAAAGCCTCTGTGAAACGAGTACGTTTTAGGCCGCTGTGTTGGCTACGATCGAGCGATCGTTCCCAAACTTTGCACACTCTATCGGGCTCTTTCCACGAGAAACATATTGCAGTTTTGTGTGCCTAGCCCCAGGGTAACCCGTTTTATTACACTAATAACATGTTTCATATAGTCGGCCTTCTATAAAGCCTCTGTGAAACGAGTAAGTTTTAGGCCGCCGTGTTGGCTACGAACGAGCGATCGTTCCCAAACTTTGCACAAACTATGGGGGTCTTTCCACGAGAAACATATTACACTTTTGTGTACCTAGCCCAATGGGAACACGTTTTATTACACTAAAAATATGCTTAATATAGTCGGCCTTCCATAAAGCCTCTGTGAAACGAGTACGTTTTAGGCCGCTGTGTTGGCTACGATCGAGCGATCGTTCCCAAACTTTGCACACTCTATCGGGCTCTTTCCACGAGAAACATATTGCAGTTTTGTGTGCCTAGCCCCAGGGTAACCCGTTTTATTACACTAATAACATGTTTTATATAGTCGGCCTTCTATAAAGCCTCTGTGAAACGAGTAAGTTTTAGGCCGCCGTGTTGGCTACGAACGAGCGATCGTTCCCAAACTTTGCACAAACTATGGGGGTCTTTCCACGAGAAACATATTACACTTTTGTGTACCTAGCCCAATGGGAACACGTTTTATTACACTAAAAATATGCTTAATATAGTCGGCCTTCCATAAAGCCTCTGTGAAACGAGTACGTTTTAGGCCGCTGTGTTGGCTACGATCGAGCGATCGTTCCCAAACTTTGCACACTCTATCGGGCTCTTTCCACGAGAAACATATTGCAGTTTTGTGTGCCTAGCCCCAGGGTAACCCGTTTTATTACAGTAAAGACACGGTAAATTGACATAGGCCTTTATAAATTTATCACAGTTCGCCGAAAGCCAGTTTATTCTATTAACCAAGAGAACCCATTGACTTCTACTGTCGTCCTGCCCAGGAAAGCATGGCATTTCTGCTTGGCACTGCTGCGGTCACGAAAGAGCTGCCGCTAGCATGTCAGGGATCACTTTACCTGATCGAGCTTCCTCACATTCTGTGTCTTACCGCATGGCTGCCTGTCGGTGCATCACAAAATGGGTGGTTTTCATCCCTATATCCCATAACCTAACCTAACCCTAACTAACCTTATTCTAACCTAACCTAACTTCTTAACCTAACCCAACTTCTAAGCTAATAAAAGTCAAAAGTATCAAAAAGATACCAGGCTTACACAAATTAAGATTGTATCACTTTATTCAACTTTAACTCTAAACATAACCAACTTCTGAACAGAACACATTTCCAAACTAAATACAAGTCACACTGATCAAGAAGACACAACATTTACACACTATAGAGCAAGTTAGACCATAAGAGAAGTATGTTTTTGAGACTAAATCAAACCTCTTAAGACTGATCGAGGACAAAGTCAATCAGATAGCTAGAGGATCACATATAGAACATGACATTTTTGTAAAAATCGGACCAGCGGAACCAAAGTTAAAGACGATGGCGTGTTCGCCGTCGGTAGTTTCTATCCTATATCCTGCTCTGACCTGACCTAAGGCTGCCACGGGCCCCCGAAAACACTCCACTCAAACCTACACCAATGGACTCCAAACGCCCCCAAACGCGCTCCTAGCACGGTCCCCCGGGACGTCAGCGGGGCAACCAACCACGCCGGACGGCTGTCAAATTCCGCTACAGCACGGACCACATAGGATGCGGGCCAAGCCCCGTATCTCCGCAAACGTACCTGCCAGAGTCACGGGGCCAACGCTGGTCTTCTCGGAAACCCGCAGGCCCACACCGCCAGCACCTTCAGAACAGCAGCCACCCACAGACAAACATTTTTCCATAGACTGACATTGTATGGACTGCCGCCCAGCGGCGGGGGCTAAGCTATTACCACGTGCTGGTGGTTGGGAGCAGAGGGATTCAAGCCTTTAAGTTGCATTTTTAAAATCTGAAGGGTCCTTACAAATGTAGCTCTTCGTGCGCTCAATTTTGGAACAATTTCTTTAAATATTTACTGGACTCAAGTCTGCTCTGCTCGCAACAGAATAATCTCCTCCTCACAAGCATGGTCCGATACATTGAAATGATAATAATAAAGGATTGAGTTCATCCCACCCAAACATTCCTACAAAAACATTTCAGGAGTGATACATGGATATGATACTGATTTCAGTTGCTCAACTGAAATATAAACCGTATTTAAACCGCAATGGGCTGTTTACAAATCAAATTAAACGCTATTATTGTTGCCCAAAGCTAACGTGCTGCAGGCCTACATGCTGCCAAAATGCGCAGGAAAGAAGAAACGTCGTTCTTGTGAAAAATGCGTTCATTACCACGTCTCCTCTACAGTCGTATTCATGCAAATCTTAAAGGCGTGCAGGTGACTTTTTCCACCACTCAAAACCTACATGCAAATGACTTTTTTCCTTTTTAAGTGCTACATTTCTAATGCTTTCTTTTTCTGTTCATCTCGCTCCGTCACATGAAGACAGACGGAATTCTGAGTTCGATGACACCAAGCTTGGCAAAATCGGACAGACTGTTCTAAAGATTGATCTGTGAAACAATCCAGCCAATCAGATTCGATATGCAAATGAGGGTGGAGATAATGAGGGTGAAACTCGTAATCACCTCTATACCTACAGAGTTTTTAACCCCCGGGGCTAGGGGTTAGGGTCATCTAGCGATTTAACCCCAACTAACCCCAGCGGACTGGGGTTAGCCCTAGTGGACTGATGGAGAATTGCACTTTCCCACTTACAACTTTAAACCTATGGTAACTTTATTTTATAAAGTTATAAGGGCAATATTTGGTGCAGTTTGTTTTCTCACAACAACAACAACAAAATGTTTACAAGTCCACCTGTAATTTGTTTGAATCTACTTCATTTCTGGAAACATTTTTTTAATAAAATGAACTGGACTCCAAAACATCCTCCTCACAAACAAGTCAAATAAATGCAAAGGGTCTTGCTATATTTACTTGGGTTCATTTCTTTCATTTGTTATTAACAGTCTTACAGTAGGAATCAAATATAGCAGTCTGTTTGGGACTTTATAGAGTAGAATATGAAGTTGCTGTAAATGACCACCAGATGGAGACTCGATACCACAAAAACAAAAAATCCTTCTGTTATTTGTTTTTTTATTTATTTCATTTTTGGAAACATTTCTTTGATACAATTAACTGGACTCAAAAATACTCCTCACATACAAGTAAAAGAAATATCAAATGAAATAATAATAATAATAATAATGATAGTAAAAAGTTTAAACTTTATTTAAAAGTTTCATTAGTTACAGACAGACACACAAACACAGACAGAGAAACAAATAGACACACATGCAGAAAGATAGACAGACAGACAGACATTTAGATAGATAGACAGACAGATAGTTAGATAGACAGACAGATAGTTAGATAGACAGACAGACAGACAGATAGTTAGATAGATAGACAGACAGACAGATAGTTAGATAGATAGACAGACAGACAGTTAGATAGATTGACAGACAGATAGTTCGATAGACAGATAGTTAGATAGACAGACAGACAGATAGTTAGATAGATAGACAGAAAGACAGATAGTTAGATAGATAGACAGATAGTTAGATAGACAGACAGAAAGATAGATAGACAGACAGACAGACAGGCAGATAGTGAGATACATAGACAGATAGACAGACAGACAGACAGACAGTCAGACAGATAGTTAGTTAGATAGACAGAAAGATAGATTTATGACTTACAGCTACAAATATATACACACATACACACACATACACAAAGTGGACATATTGAGATCTGCACTGTGCAAAACTGCTAAAATGTGGATTTTTTAACACAGAATCACAGACAGTTTCAATGCTGAGCCTTTAGGGGGCGTCCACTTAAGAACAGCCGTTCATTTGAAATATGAATGATTTATCAATAAAATTGAAGTTTACAAAAACTTGCAAAAGAAATCTAACAGGAAAAATACAAACTATGTTCCTGTTCATACTGTACAATGATTTTGAACGCAAGTTATGCTGCTTAAAACCTTTATATTACAGCAATGTTTTTAAAACATGCAGATTTTATATATATATATATATATATGGCCAGTTAAATTGGCAGCCTTTGCTGTGAATGTCGGTCTCTCATCCGTGTCTAGAAAAGCACTTCATAAATTAAATGAATTATTATAATTACTCATGTTATTATTATTATTTTCGTAATTCTTGTTATTATCCTTATTATTCCGTCAATAAAACTTTCCTTGTGTAATTGTATGATTCCACCTGAATTATTCACTTTAACACTTGCAAAATTCCGAATGACATTAAAAATAATTTCTGCAACAGAACACCTCAGATGTCAAAAACTCTTAGCATTTGTGAGCACTTTTCCATAGACTCACATTGTATAGACTGCCACCCAGTGGGGTTAAACAATAATGGTCCAATGTGAAACGAGTACGTTTTAGGCCGCCGTGTTGGCTACGAACGAGTGATCGTTCCCAAACTTTGCACAGACTATGGGGGTCTTTCCACGAGAAACATATTGCAGTTTTGTGTGCCTAGCCCCAGGGTAACCCGTTTTATTACACTAATAACATGTTTTATATAGTCGGCCTTCTATAAAGCCTCTGTGAAACGAGTACGTTTTAGGCCGCCGTGTTGGCTACGAACGAGCGATCGTTCCCAAACTTTACACACACTAGGGAGGTGTTTCCACAAGAAACATACTACACTTTTGTGTGCCCAGCCCCATGGGAACCCATTTTATTACAGTAAAAATATGCTTAATATAGTCGGCCTTCTATAAAGCCTCTGTGAAATAAGTACGTTTTAGGCCGCCGTGTTGGCTACGAACGAGTGATCGTTCCCAAACTTTGTACAGTCTATTGGGCTCTTTCCACGAGAAACATATTGCAGTTTTGTGTGCCTAGCCCCAGGGTAACCCGTTTTATTACAGTAAAAATATGCTTAATATATTCGGCCTTCCATAAAGCCTCTGTGAAAGGAGTACGTTTTAGGCCGCCGTGTTGGCTACGAACGAGCGATCGTTCCCAAACTTTGCACACACTATGGGGGTCTTTCCACGAGAAACATATTACACATTTGTGTACCTAGGGCAAGGAGAACCCATTTTATAACAGTAAAAATATGCTTAATATAGTCTGCCTTCTATAAAGCCTCTGTGTAACGAGTACGTTTTAGGCCGCCGTGTTGGCTACGAACGAGCGATCGTTCCCAAACTTTGCACACACTATGGGGGTCTTTCCACGAGAAACATATTACACTTTTGTGTGCCTAGCCCAATGGGAACCCATTTTATTACACTAATAACATGTTTTATATAGTCGGCCTTCTATAACGCCTCTGTGAAACGAGTACGTTTTAGGCCGCCGTGTTGGCTACGAACGAGCGATCGTTCCCAAACTTTGTACAGTCTATCGGGCTCTTTCCATGAGAAACATATTGCAGTTTTTTGTGCCTAGCCCCAGGGTAACCCGTTTTATTACAGTAAAAATATGCTTAATATAGTCAGCCTTCCATAAAGCCTCTGTGAAACGAGTACGTTTTAGGCCGCCGTGTTGGCTACGAACGAGCGATCGTTCCCAAACTTTACACACACTAGGGGGGTGTTTCCACAAGAAACATACTACACTTTTGTGTGCCCAGCCCCATGGGAACCCATTTTATTATAGTAAAAATATGCTTAATATAGTCGGCCTTCTATAAAGCCTCTGTGAAACGAGTACGTTTTAGGCCGCCGTGTTGGCTACGAACGAGTGATCGTTCCCAAACTTTGTACAGTCTATCGGGCTCTTTCCACGAGAAACATACTGCAGTTTTGTGTGCCTAGCCCCAGGGTAACCCGTTTTATTACAGTAAAAATATGCTTAATATAGTCAGCCTTCCATAAAGCCTTTGTGAAACGAGTACGTTTTAGGCCGCCGTGTTGGCTACGAACGAGCGATCGTTCCCAAACTTTGCACAAACTATGGGGGTCTTTCCACGAGAAACATATTACACTTTTGTGTACCTAGCCCAATGGGAACACGTTTTATTACACTAAAAATATGCTTAATATAGTCGGCCTTCCATAAAGCCTCTGTGAAACGAGTACGTTTTAGGCCGCTGTGTTGGCTACGATCGAGTGATCGTTCCCAAACTTTGCACACTCTATCGGGCTCTTTCCACGAGAAACATATTGCAGTTTTGTGTGCCTAGCCCCAGGGTAACCCGTTTTATTACACTAATAACATGTTTTATATAGTCGGCCTTCTATAAAGCCTCTGTGAAACGAGTAAGTTTTAGGCCGCCGTGTTGGCTACGAACGAGCGATCGTTCCCAAACTTTGCACAAACTATGGGGGTCTTTCCACGAGAAACATATTACACTTTTGTGTACCTAGCCCACTGGGAACACGTTTTATTACACTAAAAATATGCTTAATATAGTCGGCCTTCCATAAAGCCTCTGTGAAACGAGTACGTTTTAGGCCGCTGTGTTGGCTACGATCGAGTGATCGTTCCCAAACTTTGCACACTCTATCGGGCTCTTTCCACGAGAAACATATTGCAGTTTTGTGTGCCTAGCCCCAGGGTAACCCGTTTTATTACACTAATAACATGTTTCATATAGTCGGCCTTCTATAAAGCCTCTGTGAAACGAGTAAGTTTTAGGCCGCCGTGTTGGCTACGAACGAGCGATCGTTCCCAAACTTTGCACAAACTATGGGGGTCTTTCCACGAGAAACATATTACACTTTTGTGTACCTAGCCCAATGGGAACACGTTTTATTACACTAAAAATATGCTTAATATAGTCGGCCTTCCATAAAGCCTCTGTGAAACGAGTACGTTTTAGGCCGCTGTGTTGGCTACGATCGAGCGATCGTTCCCAAACTTTGCACACTCTATCGGGCTCTTTCCACGAGAAACATATTGCAGTTTTGTGTGCCTAGCCCCAGGGTAACCCGTTTTATTACACTAATAACATGTTTTATATAGTCGGCCTTCTATAAAGCCTCTGTGAAACGAGTAAGTTTTAGGCCGCCGTGTTGGCTACGAACGAGCGATCGTTCCCAAACTTTGCACAAACTATGGGGGTCTTTCCACGAGAAACATATTACACTTTTGTGTACCTAGCCCAATGGGAACACGTTTTATTACACTAAAAATATGCTTAATATAGTCGGCCTTCCATAAAGCCTCTGTGAAACGAGTACGTTTTAGGCCGCTGTGTTGGCTACGATCGAGCGATCGTTCCCAAACTTTGCACACTCTATCGGGCTCTTTCCACGAGAAACATATTGCAGTTTTGTGTGCCTAGCCCCAGGGTAACCCGTTTTATTACAGTAAAGACACGGTAAATTGACATAGGCCTTTATAAATTTATCACAGTTCGCCGAAAGCCAGTTTATTCTATTAACCAAGAGAACCCATTGACTTCTACTGTCGTCCTGCCCAGGAAAGCATGGCATTTCTGCTTGGCACTGCTGCGGTCACGAAAGAGCTGCCGCTAGCATGTCAGGGATCACTTTACCTGATCGAGCTTCCTCACATTCTGTGTCTTACCGCATGGCTGCCTGTCGGTGCATCACAAAATGGGTGGTTTTCATCCCTATATCCCATAACCTAACCTAACCCTAACTAACCTTATTCTAACCTAACCTAACTTCTTAACCTAACCCAACTTCTAAGCTAATAAAAGTCAAAAGTATCAAAAAGATACCAGGCTTACACAAATTAAGATTGTATCACTTTATTCAACTTTAACTCTAAACATAACCAACTTCTGAACAGAACACATTTCCAAACTAAATACAAGTCACACTGATCAAGAAGACACAACATTTACACACTATAGAGCAAGTTAGACCATAAGAGAAGTATGTTTTTGAGACTAAATCAAACCTCTTAAGACTGATCGAGGACAAAGTCAATCAGATAGCTAGAGGATCACATATAGAACATGACATTTTTGTAAAAATCGGACCAGCGGAACCAAAGTTAAAGACGATGGCGTGTTCGCCGTCGGTAGTTTCTATCCTATATCCTGCTCTGACCTGACCTAAGGCTGCCACGGGCCCCCGAAAACACTCCACTCAAACCTACACCAATGGACTCCAAACGCCCCCAAATGCGCTCCTAGCACGGTCCCCCGGGACGTCAGCGGGGCAACCAACCACGCCGGACGGCTGTCAAATTCCGCTACAGCACGGACCACATAGGATGCGGGCCAAGCCCCGTATCTCCGCAAACGTACCTGCCAGAGTCACGGGGCCAACGCTGGTCTTCTCGGAAACCCGCAGGCCCACACCGCCAGCACCTTCAGAACAGCAGCCACCCACAGACAAACATTTTTCCATAGACTGACATTGTATGGACTGCCGCCCAGCGGCGGGGGCTAAGCTATTACCACGTGCTGGTGGTTGGGAGCAGAGGGATTCAAGCCTTTAAGTTGCATTTTTAAAATCTGAAGGGTCCTTACAAATGTAGCTCTTCGTGCGCTCAATTTTGGAACAATTTCTTTAAATATTTACTGGACTCAAGTCTGCTCTGCTCGCAACAGAATAATCTCCTCCTCACAAGCATGGTCCGATACATTGAAATGATAATAATAAAGGATTGAGTTCATCCCACCCAAACATTCCTACAAAAACATTTCAGGAGTGATACATGGATATGATACTGATTTCAGTTGCTCAACTGAAATATAAACAGTATTTAAACCGCAATGGGCTGTTTACAAATCAAATTAAACGCTATTATTGTTGCCCAAAGCTAACGTGCTGCAGGCCTACATGCTGCCAAAATGCGCAGGAAAGAAGAAACGTCGTTCTTGTGAAAAATGCATTCATTACCACGTCTCCTCTACAGTCGTATTCATGCAAATCTTAAAGGCGTGCAGGTGACTTTTTCCACCACTCAAAACCTACATGCAAATGACTTTTTTCCTTTTTAAGTGCTACATTTCTAATGCTTTCTTTTTCTGTTCATCTCGCTCCGTCACATGAAGACAGACGGAATTCTGAGTTCGATGACACCAAGCTTGGCAAAATCGGACAGACCGTTCTAAAGATTGATCTGTGAAACAATCCAGCCAATCAGATTCGATATGCAAATGAGGGTGGAGATAATGAGGGTGAAACTCGTAATCACCTCTATACCTACAGAGTTTTTAACCCCCGGGGCTAGGGGTTAGGGTCATCTAGCGATTTAACCCCAACTAACCCCAGCGGACTGGGGTTAGCCCTAGTGGACTGATGGAGAATTGCACTTTCCCACTTACAACTTTAAACCTATGGTAACTTTATTTTATAAAGTTATAAGGGCAATATTTGGTGCAGTTTGTTTTCTCACAGCAACAACAACAAAATGTTTACAAGTCCACCTGTAATTTGTTTGAATCTACTTCATTTCTGGAAACATTTTTTTAATAAAATGAACTGGACTCCAAAACATCCTCCTCACAAACAAGTCAAATAAATGCAAAGGGTCTTGCTATATTTACTTGGGTTCATTTCTTTCATTTGTTATTAACAGTCTTACAGTAGGAATCAAATATAGCAGTCTGTTTGGGACTTTATTGAGTAGAATATGAAGTTGCTGTAAATGACCACCAGATGGAGACTCGATACCACAAAAACAAAACATCCTTCTGTTATTTGTTTTTTTATTTATTTCATTTTTGGAAACATTTCTTTGATACAATTAACTGGACTCAAAAATACTCCTCACATACAAGTAAAAGAAATATCAAATGAAATAATAATAATAATAATAATGATAGTAAAAAGTTTAAACTTTATTTAAAAGTTTCATTAGTTACAGACAGACACACAAACACAGACAGAGAAACAAATAGACACACATGCAGAAAGATAGACAGACAGACAGACATTTAGATAGATAGACAGACAGATAGTTAGATAGACAGACAGATAGTTAGATAGACAGACAGACAGACAGATAGTTAGATAGATAGACAGACAGACAGTTAGATAGATTGACAGACAGATAGTTCGATAGACAGATAGTTAGATAGACAGACAGACAGATAGTTAGATAGATAGACAGAAAGACAGATAGTTAGATAGATAGACAGATAGTTAGATAGACAGACAGAAAGATAGATAGACAGACAGACAGACAGGCAGATAGTGAGATACATAGACAGATAGACAGACAGACAGACAGACAGTCAGACAGATAGTTAGTTAGATAGACAGAAAGATAGATTTATGACTTACAGCTACAAATATATACACACATACACACACATACACAAAGTGGACATATTGAGATCTGCACTGTGCAAAACTGCTAAAATGTGGATTTTTTAACACAGAATCACAGACAGTTTCAATGCTGAGCCTTTAGGGGGCGTCCACTTAAGAACAGCCGTTCATTTGAAATATGAATGATTTATCAATAAAATTGAAGTTTACAAAAACTTGCAAAAGAAATCTAACAGGAAAAATACAAACTATGTTCCTGTTCATACTGTACAATGATTTTGAACGCAAGTTATGCTGCTTAAAACCTTTATATTACAGCAATGTTTTTAAAACATGCAGATTTTATATATATATATATATATGGCCAGTTAAATTGGCAGCCTTTGCTGTGAATGTCGGTCTCTCATCCGTGTCTAGAAAAGCACTTCATAAATTAAATGAATTATTATAATTACTCATGTTATTATTATTATTTTCGTAATTCTTGTTATTATCCTTATTATTCCGTCAATAAAACTTTCCTTGTGTAATTGTATGATTCCACCTGAATTATTCACTTTAACACTTGCAAAATTCCGAATGACATTAAAAATAATTTCTGCAACAGAACACCTCAGATGTCAAAAACTCTTAGCATTTGTGAGCACTTTTCCATAGACTCACATTGTATAGACTGCCACCCAGTGGGGTTAAACAATAATGGTCCAATGTGAAACGAGTACGTTTTAGGCCGCCGTGTTGGCTACGAACGAGTGATCGTTCCCAAACTTTGCACAGACTATGGGGGTCTTTCCACGAGAAACATATTGCAGTTTTGTGTGCCTAGCCCCAGGGTAACCCGTTTTATTACACTAATAACATGTTTTATATAGTCGGCCTTCTATAAAGCCTCTGTGAAACGAGTACGTTTTAGGCCGCCGTGTTGGCTACGAACGAGCGATCGTTCCCAAACTTTACACACACTAGGGAGGTGTTTCCACAAGAAACATACTACACTTTTGTGTGCCCAGCCCCATGGGAACCCATTTTATTACAGTAAAAATATGCTTAATATAGTCGGCCTTCTATAAAGCCTCTGTGAAATAAGTACGTTTTAGGCCGCCGTGTTGGCTACGAACGAGTGATCGTTCCCAAACTTTGTACAGTCTATTGGGCTCTTTCCACGAGAAACATATTGCAGTTTTGTGTGCCTAGCCCCAGGGTAACCCGTTTTATTACAGTAAAAATATGCTTAATATATTCGGCCTTCCATAAAGCCTCTGTGAAAGGAGTACGTTTTAGGCCGCCGTGTTGGCTACGAACGAGCGATCGTTCCCAAACTTTGCACACACTATGGGGGTCTTTCCACGAGAAACATATTACACATTTGTGTACCTAGGGCAAGGAGAACCCATTTTATAACAGTAAAAATATGCTTAATATAGTCTGCCTTCTATAAAGCCTCTGTGTAACGAGTACGTTTTAGGCCGCCGTGTTGGCTACGAACGAGCGATCGTTCCCAAACTTTGCACACACTATGGGGGTCTTTCCACGAGAAACATATTACACTTTTGTGTGCCTAGCCCAATGGGAACCCATTTTATTACACTAATAACATGTTTTATATAGTCGGCCTTCTATAACGCCTCTGTGAAACGAGTACGTTTTAGGCCGCCGTGTTGGCTACGAACGAGCGATCGTTCCCAAACTTTGTACAGTCTATCGGGCTCTTTCCATGAGAAACATATTGCAGTTTTTTGTGCCTAGCCCCAGGGTAACCCGTTTTATTACAGTAAAAATATGCTTAATATAGTCAGCCTTCCATAAAGCCTCTGTGAAACGAGTACGTTTTAGGCCGCCGTGTTGGCTACGAACGAGCGATCGTTCCCAAACTTTACACACACTAGGGGGGTGTTTCCACAAGAAACATACTACACTTTTGTGTGCCCAGCCCCATGGGAACCCATTTTATTATAGTAAAAATATGCTTAATATAGTCGGCCTTCTATAAAGCCTCTGTGAAACGAGTACGTTTTAGGCCGCCGTGTTGGCTACGAACGAGTGATCGTTCCCAAACTTTGTACAGTCTATCGGGCTCTTTCCACGAGAAACATACTGCAGTTTTGTGTGCCTAGCCCCAGGGTAACCCGTTTTATTACAGTAAAAATATGCTTAATATAGTCAGCCTTCCATAAAGCCTCTGTGAAACGAGTACGTTTTAGGCCGCCGTGTTGGCTACGAACGAGCGATCGTTCCCAAACTTTGCACAAACTATGGGGGTCTTTCCACGAGAAACATATTACACTTTTGTGTACCTAGCCCAATGGGAACACGTTTTATTACACTAAAAATATGCTTAATATAGTCGGCCTTCCATAAAGCCTCTGTGAAACGAGTACGTTTTAGGCCGCTGTGTTGGCTACGATCGAGTGATCGTTCCCAAACTTTGCACACTCTATCGGGCTCTTTCCACGAGAAACATATTGCAGTTTTGTGTGCCTAGCCCCAGGGTAACCCGTTTTATTACACTAATAACATGTTTTATATAGTCGGCCTTCTATAAAGCCTCTGTGAAACGAGTAAGTTTTAGGCCGCCGTGTTGGCTACGAACGAGCGATCGTTCCCAAACTTTGCACAAACTATGGGGGTCTTTCCACGAGAAACATATTACACTTTTGTGTACCTAGCCCAATGGGAACACGTTTTATTACACTAAAAATATGCTTAATATAGTCGGCCTTCCATAAAGCCTCTGTGAAACGAGTACGTTTTAGGCCGCTGTGTTGGCTACGATCGAGTGATCGTTCCCAAACTTTGCACACTCTATCGGGCTCTTTCCACGAGAAACATATTGCAGTTTTGTGTGCCTAGCCCCAGGGTAACCCGTTTTATTACACTAATAACATGTTTTATATAGTCGGCCTTCTATAAAGCCTCTGTGAAACGAGTAAGTTTTAGGCCGCCGTGTTGGCTACGAACGAGCGATCGTTCCCAAACTTTGCACAAACTATGGGGGTCTTTCCACGAGAAACATATTACACTTTTGTGTACCTAGCCCACTGGGAACACGTTTTATTACACTAAAAATATGCTTAATATAGTCGGCCTTCCATAAAGCCTCTGTGAAACGAGTACGTTTTAGGCCGCTGTGTTGGCTACGATCGAGTGATCGTTCCCAAACTTTGCACACTCTATCGGGCTCTTTCCACGAGAAACATATTGCAGTTTTGTGTGCCTAGCCCCAGGGTAACCCGTTTTATTACACTAATAACATGTTTCATATAGTCGGCCTTCTATAAAGCCTCTGTGAAACGAGTAAGTTTTAGGCCGCCGTGTTGGCTACGAACGAGCGATCGTTCCCAAACTTTGCACAAACTATGGGGGTCTTTCCACGAGAAACATATTACACTTTTGTGTACCTAGCCCAATGGGAACACGTTTTATTACACTAAAAATATGCTTAATATAGTCGGCCTTCCATAAAGCCTCTGTGAAACGAGTACGTTTTAGGCCGCTGTGTTGGCTACGATCGAGCGATCGTTCCCAAACTTTGCACACTCTATCGGGCTCTTTCCACGAGAAACATATTGCAGTTTTGTGTGCCTAGCCCCAGGGTAACCCGTTTTATTACACTAATAACATGTTTTATATAGTCGGCCTTCTATAAAGCCTCTGTGAAACGAGTAAGTTTTAGGCCGCCGTGTTGGCTACGAACGAGCGATCGTTCCCAAACTTTGCACAAACTATGGGGGTCTTTCCACGAGAAACATATTACACTTTTGTGTACCTAGCCCAATGGGAACACGTTTTATTACACTAAAAATATGCTTAATATAGTCGGCCTTCCATAAAGCCTCTGTGAAACGAGTACGTTTTAGGCCGCTGTGTTGGCTACGATCGAGCGATCGTTCCCAAACTTTGCACACTCTATCGGGCTCTTTCCACGAGAAACATATTGCAGTTTTGTGTGCCTAGCCCCAGGGTAACCCGTTTTATTACAGTAAAGACACGGTAAATTGACATAGGCCTTTATAAATTTATCACAGTTCGCCGAAAGCCAGTTTATTCTATTAACCAAGAGAACCCATTGACTTCTACTGTCGTCCTGCCCAGGAAAGCATGGCATTTCTGCTTGGCACTGCTGCGGTCACGAAAGAGCTGCCGCTAGCATGTCAGGGATCACTTTACCTGATCGAGCTTCCTCACATTCTGTGTCTTACCGCATGGCTGCCTGTCGGTGCATCACAAAATGGGTGGTTTTCATCCCTATATCCCATAACCTAACCTAACCCTAACTAACCTTATTCTAACCTAACCTAACTTCTTAACCTAACCCAACTTCTAAGCTAATAAAAGTCAAAAGTATCAAAAAGATACCAGGCTTACACAAATTAAGATTGTATCACTTTATTCAACTTTAACTCTAAACATAACCAACTTCTGAACAGAACACATTTCCAAACTAAATACAAGTCACACTGATCAAGAAGACACAACATTTACACACTATAGAGCAAGTTAGACCATAAGAGAAGTATGTTTTTGAGACTAAATCAAACCTCTTAAGACTGATCGAGGACAAAGTCAATCAGATAGCTAGAGGATCACATATAGAACATGACATTTTTGTAAAAATCGGACCAGCGGAACCAAAGTTAAAGACGATGGCGTGTTCGCCGTCGGTAGTTTCTATCCTATATCCTGCTCTGACCTGACCTAAGGCTGCCACGGGCCCCCGAAAACACTACACTCAAACCTACACCAATGGACTCCAAACGCCCCCAAATGCGCTCCTAGCACGGTCCCCCGGGACGTCAGCGGGGCAACCAACCACGCCGGACGGCTGTCAAATTCCGCTACAGCACGGACCACATAGGATGCGGGCCAAGCCCCGTATCTCCGCAAACGTACCTGCCAGAGTCACGGGGCCAACGCTGGTCTTCTCGGAAACCCGCAGGCCCACACCGCCAGCACCTTCAGAACAGCAGCCACCCACAGACAAACATTTTTCCATAGACTGACATTGTATGGACTGCCGCCCAGCGGCGGGGGCTAAGCTATTACCACGTGCTGGTGGTTGGGAGCAGAGGGATTCAAGCCTTTAAGTTGCATTTTTAAAATCTGAAGGGTCCTTACAAATGTAGCTCTTCGTGCGCTCAATTTTGGAACAATTTCTTTAAATATTTACTGGACTCAAGTCTGCTCTGCTCGCAACAGAATAATCTCCTCCTCACAAGCATGGTCCGATACATTGAAATGATAATAATAAAGGATTGAGTTCATCCCACCCAAACATTCCTACAAAAACATTTCAGGAGTGATACATGGATATGATACTGATTTCAGTTGCTCAACTGAAATATAAACAGTATTTAAACCGCAATGGGCTGTTTACAAATCAAATTAAACGCTATTATTGTTGCCCAAAGCTAACGTGCTGCAGGCCTACATGCTGCCAAAATGCGCAGGAAAGAAGAAACGTCGTTCTTGTGAAAAATGCGTTCATTACCACGTCTCCTCTACAGTCGTATTCATGCAAATCTTAAAGGCGTGCAGGTGACTTTTTCCACCACTCAAAACCTACATGCAAATGACTTTTTTCCTTTTTAAGTGCTACATTTCTAATGCTTTCTTTTTCTGTTCATCTCGCTCCGTCACATGAAGACAGACGGAATTCTGAGTTCGATGACACCAAGCTTGGCAAAATCGGACAGACCGTTCTAAAGATTGATCTGTGAAACAATCCAGCCAATCAGATTCGATATGCAAATGAGGGTGGAGATAATGAGGGTGAAACTCGTAATCACCTCTAACCCTAACCCTAACCCTAACCCTAAACCCTAACCCTAACCCTAACCCTAACCCTAACCCTACCCTAACCCTAACCCTAACCCTAACCCTAACCTAACCCTAACCCTAACCCTAACCCTAACCTAACCCTAACCCTAACCCTAACCTAACCCTAACCCTAACCCTAACCCTTAACCTAACCCTTAACCTGACCCTTAACCTAACCCTTACCCTAAACCTTACCCTAAATCTAACCCTTAACCTAACCCTTAAACGCTAACCCTTACCCTAAACCTTACCCTAAACCTTACCCTAAACCTAACCCTTAACCTAACCCTTAATCTAACCCTTAACCTAACCCTTAACCTAACCCTTAACCTAACCCTTAACCGCTAACCCTTACTCTAAACCTAACCCTTAACCTAACCCTTAACCTAACCCTTAATCTAACCCTTTAACCTAACCCTTACCCTAAACCTAACCCTTAACCCTTAAACGCTAACCCTTACCCTAAACCTTACCCTTAACCTTACCCTTAACCTAACCCTTAACCTAACCCTTACCCTAAACCTTACCCTAAACCTTACCCTTAACCTAACCCTTAACCTAACCCTAACCTAACCCTTAACCTAACCCTTAACCTGACCCTTAACCTAACCCTTACACTAAACCTTACCAAAAACCTAACCCTTAAGCTAAACCTTAACCACTAACCCTTACCCTAAACCTTAACCTAACACTTAAACTAACCCATACCCTTAACCTAACCCTTAACCTAACACTTAACCTAACCCTTACCCTTAACCTAACCCTTAACCTAAACCTAACCCTTAACCTAACCCTTACCCTAAACCTTACCCTTAACCTAACCCTTAACCTAACCCTTAACCTAATCATTACACTAAACCTTACCCTAAACCTAACCCTTAACCTAACCCTTATCCGCTAACCCTTACCCTAAACCTTACCCTAACCCTAACCCTAACCCTAGCCCTACGTGCTTAATGCTTAAGTTGCATTTTTACAATTTGAAGGGTCGTTACAAATGTAGCTCTTTGTGCGCTCAATTTTGGAACAATTTCTTTAAATATTTATTGGACTCAAGTCTGCTCTGCTCGCAACAGAATAATCTCCTCCTCACAAGCATGGTCCGATACATTTCATGAAATGATAATAATAAAGGATTGAGTTCATCCCACCCAAACATTCCTACAAAAACATTTCAGGAGTGATACATGGATATGATACTGATTTCAGTTGCTCAACTGAAATATAAACAGTATTTAAACCGCAAAGGGCTGTTTACAAATCAAATTAAACGCTATTATTGTTGCCCAAAGCTAACGTGCTGCAGGCCTACATGCTGCCAAAATGCGCAGGAAAGAAGAAACGTCGTTCTTGTGAAAAATGCGTTCATTACCACGTCTCCTCTACAGTCGTATTCATGCAAATCTTAAAGGCGTGCAGGTGACTTTTTCCACCACTCAAAACCTACATGCAAATGACTGTTTTCCTTTTTAAGTGCTACATTTCTAATGCTTTCTTTTTCTGTTCATCTTGCCCCGTCACATGAAGACAGACGGAATTCTGAGTTCGATGACACCAAGCTTGGCAAAATCGGACAGACCGTTCTAAAGATTGATCTGTGAAACAATCCAGCCAATCAGATTCAATATGCAAATGAGGGTGGAGATAATGAGGGTGAAACTCGTAATCACCTCTATACCTAACCATAACCCTAACCCTAACCTAACCCTAACCGCTAACCCTTACCCTAAACCTTACCCTAAACCTAACCCTTAACCTAACCCTTAACCTAACCCTTAACCTAACCCTTACCCTAAACCTTACCCTAAACCTAACCCTTAACCCTTAACCCTTAACCGCTAACCCTTACCCTAAACCTTACCCTTAACCTAACCCTTAACCTAAACCTTACCCTAAACATTACCCTTAACCTAACCCTTAACCTAACCCTAACCCTTAACCTAACCCTTAACCTGACCCTTAACCTAACCCTTACCCTAAACCTTACCCTAAACCTAACCCTTAACCTAACCCTTAAACGCTAACCCTTACCCTAAACCTTACCCTAAACCTTACCCTAAACCTAACCCTTAACCTAACCCTTAACCTAACCCTTAACCTAACCCTTAACCGCTAACCCTTACTCTAAACCTAACCCTTAACCTAACCCTTAACCTAACCCTTAATCTAACCCTTTAACCTAACCCTTACCCTAAACCTTACCCTAAACCTAACCCTTAACCCTTAAACGCTAACCCTTACCCTAAACCTTACCCTTAACCTTACCCTTAACCTAACCCTTAACCTAACCCTTAACCTAAACCTTACCCTAAACCTTACCCTTAACCTAACCCTTAACCTAACCCTAACCCTTAACCTAACCCTTAACCTAACCCTTAACCTGACCCTTAACCTAACCCTTACACTAAACCTTACCAAAAACCTAACCCTTAAGCTAAACCTTAACCACTAACCCTTACCCTAAACCTTAACCTAACACTTAAACTAACCCATACCCTTAACCTAACCCTTAACCTAACACTTAACCTAACCCTTACCCTTAACCTAACCCTTAACCTAAACCTAACCCTTAACCTAACCCTTACCCTAAACCTTACCCTTAACCTAACCCTTAACCTAACCCTTAACCTAATCATTACACTAAACCTTACCCTAAACCTAACCCTTAACCTAACCCTTATCCGCTAACCCTTACCCTAAACATTACCCTAACCCTAACCCTAACCCTAGCCCTACGTGCCTAATGCTTAAGTTGCATTTTTACAATTTGAAGGGTCGTTACAAATGTAGCTCTTTGTGCGCTCAATTTTGGAACAATTTCTTTAAATATTTATTGGACTCAAGTCTGCTCTGCTCGCAACAGAATAATCTCCTCCTCACAAGCATGGTCCGATACATTTCATGAAATGATAATAATAAAGGATTGAGTTCATCCCACCCAAACATTCCTACAAAAACATTTCAGGAGTGATACATGGATATGATACTGATTTCAGTTGCTCAACTGAAATATAAACAGTATTTAAACCGCAATGGGCTGTTTACAAATCAAATTAAACGCTATTATTGTTGCCCAAAGCTAACGTGCTGCAGGCCTACATGCTGCCAAAATGCGCAGGAAAGAAGAAACGTCGTTCTTGTGAAAAATGCGTTCATTACCACGTCTCCTCTACAGTCGTATTCATGCAAATCTTAAAGGCGTGCAGGTGACTTTTTCCACCACTCAAAACCTACATGCAAATGACTGTTTTCCTTTTTAAGTGCTACATTTCTAATGCTTTCTTTTTCTGTTCATCTCGCCCCGTCACATGAAGACAGACGGAATTCTGAGTTCGATAACACCAAGCTTGGCAAAATCGGACAGACCGTTCTAAAGATTGATCTGTGAAACAATCCAGCCAATCAGATTCAATATGCAAATGAGGGTGGAGATAATGAGGGTGAAACTCGTAATCACCTCTATACCTAACCCTAACCCTAACCCTAACCCTAACCCTAACGAGCGATCGTTCCCAAACTTTGCACAAACTATGGGGGTCTTTCCACGAGAAACATATTACACTTTTGTGTACCTAGCCCAATGGGAACACGTTTTATTACACTAAAAATATGCTTAATATAGTCGGCCTTCCATAAAGCCTCTGTGAAACGAGTACGTTTTAGGCCGCTGTGTTGGCTACGATCGAGCGATCGTTCCCAAACTTTGCACACTCTATCGGGCTCTTTCCACGAGAAACATATTGCAGTTTTGTGTGCCTAGCCCCAGGGTAACCCGTTTTATTACACTAATAACATGTTTTATATAGTCGGCCTTCTATAAAGCCTCTGTGAAACGAGTAAGTTTTAGGCCGCCGTGTTGGCTACGAACGAGCGATCGTTCCCAAACTTTGCACAAACTATGGGGGTCTTTCCACGAGAAACATATTACACTTTTGTGTACCTAGCCCAATGGGAACACGTTTTATTACACTAAAAATATGCTTAATATAGTCGGCCTTCCATAAAGCCTCTGTGAAACGAGTACGTTTTAGGCCGCTGTGTTGGCTACGATCGAGCGATCGTTCCCAAACTTTGCACACTCTATCGGGCTCTTTCCACGAGAAACATATTGCAGTTTTGTGTGCCTAGCCCCAGGGTAACCCGTTTTATTACAGTAAAGACACGGTAAATTGACATAGGCCTTTATAAATTTATCACAGTTCGCCGAAAGCCAGTTTATTCTATTAACCAAGAGAACCCATTGACTTCTACTGTCGTCCTGCCCAGGAAAGCATGGCATTTCTGCTTGGCACTGCTGCGGTCACGAAAGAGCTGCCGCTAGCATGTCAGGGATCACTTTACCTGATCGAGCTTCCTCACATTCTGTGTCTTACCGCATGGCTGCCTGTCGGTGCATCACAAAATGGGTGGTTTTCATCCCTATATCCCATAACCTAACCTAACCCTAACTAACCTTATTCTAACCTAACCTAACTTCTTAACCTAACCCAACTTCTAAGCTAATAAAAGTCAAAAGTATCAAAAAGATACCAGGCTTACACAAATTAAGATTGTATCACTTTATTCAACTTTAACTCTAAACATAACCAACTTCTGAACAGAACACATTTCCAAACTAAATACAAGTCACACTGATCAAGAAGACACAACATTTACACACTATAGAGCAAGTTAGACCATAAGAGAAGTATGTTTTTGAGACTAAATCAAACCTCTTAAGACTGATCGAGGACAAAGTCAATCAGATAGCTAGAGGATCACATATAGAACATGACATTTTTGTAAAAATCGGACCAGCGGAACCAAAGTTAAAGACGATGGCGTGTTCGCCGTCGGTAGTTTCTATCCTATATCCTGCTCTGACCTGACCTAAGGCTGCCACGGGCCCCCGAAAACACTCCACTCAAACCTACACCAATGGACTCCAAACGCCCCCAAATGCGCTCCTAGCACGGTCCCCCAGGACGTCAGCGGGGCAACCAACCACGCCGGACGGCTGTCAAATTCCGCTACAGCACGGACCACATAGGATGCGGGCCAAGCCCCGTATCTCCGCAAACGTACCTGCCAGAGTCACGGGGCCAACGCTGGTCTTCTCGGAAACCCGCAGGCCCACACCGCCAGCACCTTCAGAACAGCAGCCACCCACAGACAAACATTTTTCCATAGACTGACATTGTATGGACTGCCGCCCAGCGGCGGGGGCTAAGCTATTACCACGTGCTGGTGGTTGGGAGCAGAGGGATTCAAGCCTTTAAGTTGCATTTTTAAAATCTGAAGGGTCCTTACAAATGTAGCTCTTCGTGCGCTCAATTTTGGAACAATTTCTTTAAATATTTACTGGACTCAAGTCTGCTCTGCTCGCAACAGAATAATCTCCTCCTCACAAGCATGGTCCGATACATTGAAATGATAATAATAAAGGATTGAGTTCATCCCACCCAAACATTCCTACAAAAACATTTCAGGAGTGATACATGGATATGATACTGATTTCAGTTGCTCAACTGAAATATAAACCGTATTTAAACCGCAATGGGCTGTTTACAAATCAAATTAAACGCTATTATTGTTGCCCAAAGCTAACGTGCTGCAGGCCTACATGCTGCCAAAATGCGCAGGAAAGAAGAAATGTCGTTCTTGTGAAAAATGCGTTCATTACCACGTCTCCTCTACAGTCGTATTCATGCAAATCTTAAAGGCGTGCAGGTGACTTTTTCCACCACTCAAAACCTACATGCAAATGACTTTTTTCCTTTTTAAGTGCTACATTTCTAATGCTTTCTTTTTCTGTTCATCTCGCTCCGTCACATGAAGACAGACGGAATTCTGAGTTCGATGACACCAAGCTTGGCAAAATCGGACAGACCGTTCTAAAGATTGATCTGTGAAACAATCCAGCCAATCAGATTCGATATGCAAATGAGGGTGGAGATAATGAGGGTGAAACTCGTAATCACCTCTATACCTACAGAGTTTTTAACCCCCGGGGCTAGGGGTTAGGGTCATCTAGCGATTTAACCCCAACTAACCCCAGCGGACTGGGGTTAGCCCTAGTGGACTGATGGAGAATTGCACTTTCCCACTTACAACTTTAAACCTATGGTAACTTTATTTTATAAAGTTATAAGGGCAATATTTGGTGCAGTTTGTTTTCTCACAACAACAACAACAAAATGTTTACAAGTCCACCTGTAATTTGTTTGAATCTACTTCATTTCTGGAAACATTTTTTTAATAAAATGAACTGGACTCCAAAACATCCTCCTCACAAACAAGTCAAATAAATGCAAAGGGTCTTGCTATATTTACTTGGGTTCATTTCTTTCATTTGTTATTAACAGTCTTACAGTAGGAATCAAATATAGCAGTCTGTTTGGGACTTTATTGAGTAGAATATGAAGTTGCTGTAAATGACCACCAGATGGAGACTCGATACCACAAAAACAAAACATCCTTCTGTTATTTGTTTTTTTATTTATTTCATTTTTGGAAACATTTCTTTGATACAATTAACTGGACTCAAAAATACTCCTCACATACAAGTAAAAGAAATATCAAATGAAATAATAATAATAATAATAATGATAGTAAAAAGTTTAAACTTTATTTAAAAGTTTCATTAGTTACAGACAGACACACAAACACAGACAGAGAAACAAATAGACACACATGCAGAAAGATAGACAGACAGACAGACATTTAGATAGATAGACAGACAGATAGTTAGATAGACAGACAGATAGTTAGATAGACAGACAGACAGACAGATAGTTAGATAGATAGACAGACAGACAGATAGTTAGATAGATAGACAGACAGACAGTTAGATAGATTGACAGACAGATAGTTCGATAGACAGATAGTTAGATAGACAGACAGACAGATAGTTAGATAGATAGACAGAAAGACAGATAGTTAGATAGATAGACAGATAGTTAGATAGACAGACAGAAAGATAGATAGACAGACAGACAGACAGACAGGCAGATAGTGAGATACATAGACAGATAGACAGACAGACAGACAGACAGTCAGACAGATAGTTAGTTAGATAGACAGAAAGATAGATTTATGACTTACAGCTACAAATATATACACACATACACACACATACACAAAGTGGACATATTGAGATCTGCACTGTGCAAAACTGCTAAAATGTGGATTTTTTAACACAGAATCACAGACAGTTTCAATGCTGAGCCTTTAGGGGGCGTCCACTTAAGAACAGCCGTTCATTTGAAATATGAATGATTTATCAATAAAATTGAAGTTTACAAAAACTTGCAAAAGAAATCTAACAGGAAAAATACAAACTATGTTCCTGTTCATACTGTACAATGATTTTGAACGCAAGTTATGCTGCTTAAAACCTTTATATTACAGCAATGTTTTTAAAACATGCAGATTTTATATATATATATATATATGGCCAGTTAAATTGGCAGCCTTTGCTGTGAATGTCGGTCTCTCATCCGTGTCTAGAAAAGCACTTCATAAATTAAATGAATTATTATAATTACTCATGTTATTATTATTATTTTCGTAATTCTTGTTATTATCCTTATTATTCCGTCAATAAAACTTTCCTTGTGTAATTGTATGATTCCACCTGAATTATTCACTTTAACACTTGCAAAATTCCGAATGACATTAAAAATAATTTCTGCAACAGAACACCTCAGATGTCAAAAACTCTTAGCATTTGTGAGCACTTTTCCATAGACTCACATTGTATAGACTGCCACCCAGTGGGGTTAAACAATAATGGTCCAATGTGAAACGAGTACGTTTTAGGCCGCCGTGTTGGCTACGAACGAGTGATCGTTCCCAAACTTTGCACAGACTATGGGGGTCTTTCCACGAGAAACATATTGCAGTTTTGTGTGCCTAGCCCCAGGGTAACCCGTTTTATTACACTAATAACATGTTTTATATAGTCGGCCTTCTATAAAGCCTCTGTGAAACGAGTACGTTTTAGGCCGCCGTGTTGGCTACGAACGAGCGATCGTTCCCAAACTTTACACACACTAGGGAGGTGTTTCCACAAGAAACATACTACACTTTTGTGTGCCTAGCCCCAGGGTAACCCGTTTTATTACAGTAAAAATATGCTTAATATATTCGGCCTTCCATAAAGCCTCTGTGAAAGGAGTACGTTTTAGGCCGCCGTGTTGGCTACGAACGAGCGATCGTTCCCAAACTTTGCACACACTATGGGGGTCTTTCCACGAGAAACATATTACACATTTGTGTACCTAGGGCAAGGAGAACCCATTTTATAACAGTAAAAATATGCTTAATATAGTCTGCCTTCTATAAAGCCTCTGTGTAACGAGTACGTTTTAGGCCGCCGTGTTGGCTACGAACGAGCGATCGTTCCCAAACTTTGCACACACTATGGGGGTCTTTCCACGAGAAACATATTACACTTTTGTGTGCCTAGCCCAATGGGAACCCATTTTATTACACTAATAACATGTTTTATATAGTCGGCCTTCTATAACGCCTCTGTGAAACGAGTAAGTTTTAGGCCGCCGTGTTGGCTACGAACGAGCGATCGTTCCCAAACTTTGCACAAACTATGGGGGTCTTTCCACGAGAAACATATTACACTTTTGTGTACCTAGCCCAATGGGAACACGTTTTATTACACTAAAAATATGCTTAATATAGTCGGCCTTCCATAAAGCCTCTGTGAAACGAGTACGTTTTAGGCCGCTGTGTTGGCTACGATCGAGCGATCATTCCCAAACTTTGCACACTCTATCGGGCTCTTTCCACGAGAAACATATTGCAGTTTTGTGTGCCTAGCCCCAGGGTAACCCGTTTTATTACACTAATAACATGTTTTATATAGTCGGCCTTCTATAAAGCCTCTGTGAAATGAGTAAGTTTTAGGCCGCCGTGTTGGCTACGAACGAGCGATCGTTCCCAAACTTTGCACAAACTATGGGGGTCTTTCCACGAGAAACATATTACACTTTTGTGTACCTAGCCCAATGGGAACACGTTTTATTACACTAAAAATATGCTTAATATAGTCGGCCTTCCATAAAGCCTCTGTGAAACGAGTACGTTTTAGGCCGCTGTGTTGGCTACGATCGAGCGATCGTTCCCAAACTTTGCACACTCTATCGGGCTCTTTCCACGAGAAACATATTGCAGTTTTGTGTGCCTAGCCCCAGGGTAACCCGTTTTATTACAGTAAAGACACGGTAAATTGACATAGGCCTTTATAAATTTATCACAGTTCGCCGAAAGCCAGTTTATTCTATTAACCAAGAGAACCCATTGACTTCTACTGTCGTCCTGCCCAGGAAAGCATGGCATTTCTGCTTGGCACTGCTGCGGTCACGAAAGAGCTGCCGCTAGCATGTCAGGGATCACTTTACCTGATCGAGCTTCCTCACATTCTGTGTCTTACCGCATGGCTGCCTGTCGGTGCATCACAAAATGGGTGGTTTTCATCCCTATATCCCATAACCTAACCTAACCCTAACTAACCTTATTCTAACCTAACCTAACTTCTTAACCTAACCCAACTTCTAAGCTAATAAAAGTCAAAAGTATCAAAAAGATACCAGGCTTACACAAATTAAGATTGTATCACTTTATTCAACTTTAACTCTAAACATAACCAACTTCTGAACAGAACACATTTCCAAACTAAATACAAGTCACACTGATCAAGAAGACACAACATTTACACACTATAGAGCAAGTTAGACCATAAGAGAAGTATGTTTTTGAGACTAAATCAAACCTCTTAAGACTGATCGAGGACAAAGTCAATCAGATAGCTAGAGGATCACATATAGAACATGACATTTTTGTAAAAATCGGACCAGCGGAACCAAAGTTAAAGACGATGGCGTGTTCGCCGTCGGTAGTTTCTATCCTATATCCTGCTCTGACCTGACCTAAGGCTGCCACGGGCCCCCGAAAACACTCCACTCAAACCTACACCAATGGACTCCAAACGCCCCCAAATGCGCTCCTAGCACGGTCCCCCGGGACGTCAGCGGGGCAACCAACCACGCCGGACGGCTGTCAAATTCCGCTACAGCACGGACCACATAGGATGCGGGCCAAGCCCCGTATCTCCGCAAACGTACCTGCCAGAGTCACGGGGCCAACGCTGGTCTTCTCGGAAACCCGCAGGCCCACACCGCCAGCACCTTCAGAACAGCAGCCACCCACAGACAAACATTTTTCCATAGACTGACATTGTATGGACTGCCGCCCAGCGGCGGGGGCTAAGCTATTACCACGTGCTGGTGGTTGGGAGCAGAGGGATTCAAGCCTTTAAGTTGCATTTTTAAAATCTGAAGGGTCCTTACAAATGTAGCTCTTCGTGCGCTCAATTTTGGAACAATTTCTTTAAATATTTACTGGACTCAAGTCTGCTCTGCTCGCAACAGAATAATCTCCTCCTCACAAGCATGGTCCGATACATTGAAATGATAATAATAAAGGATTGAGTTCATCCCACCCAAACATTCCTACAAAAACATTTCAGGAGTGATACATGGATATGATACTGATTTCAGTTGCTCAACTGAAATATAAACAGTATTTAAACCGCAATGGGCTGTTTACAAATCAAATTAAACGCTATTATTGTTGCCCAAAGCTAACGTGCTGCAGGCCTACATGCTGCCAAAATGCGCAGGAAAGAAGAAACGTCGTTCTTGTGAAAAATGCGTTCATTACCACGTCTCCTCTACAGTCGTATTCATGCAAATCTTAAAGGCGTGCAGGTGACTTTTTCCACCACTCAAAACCTACATGCAAATGACTTTTTTCCTTTTTAAGTGCTACATTTCTAATGCTTTCTTTTTCTGTTCATCTCGCTCCGTCACATGAAGACAGACGGAATTCTGAGTTCGATGACACCAAGCTTGGCAAAATCGGACAGACCGTTCTAAAGATTGATCTGTGAAACAATCCAGCCAATCAGATTCGATATGCAAATGAGGGTGGAGATAATGAGGGTGAAACTCGTAATCACCTCTAACCCTAACCCTAACCCCTAACCCCTAACCCTAACCCTAACCCTAACCCTAACCCAACCCTAACCCTAACCCAACCCTAACCCTAACCCTAACCCTAACCTAACCCTAACCCTAACCTAACCCTAACCCTAACCCTAACCCTAACCCTAACCTAACCCTAACCCTAACCCTAACCCTAACCCTAACCCTAAACCCTAACCCTAACCCTAACCCCTAACCCCTAACCCCTCACCCCTAACCTAACCCTAAACCCTAAACCCTAAACCCTAACCCTAACCCTAACCCTAACCCTAGGTGGTTGGCTAACCCTAGGAAGGTGGCTTCCTCCTGGACAGAGAAAAATTACAGGGGAAAAGTTAACACTGAATCTGTAGACCAAGCAGAAGCCCTTATCACAGCTGAATTGTTGGAGGAAGAAACGGCAACACACCCACAAATCCAAGTAAATCAGGTCACCACTAAATCATTGAACCCTCGCACATACGCACAAGTAGCAGCTTCAAGACCCCCTACTGCTACAGTTTCTCGCCCCATTCGGTTCCAGGGCCCTCCCTCTCTAATACCCCCACAAATCTCTGTGCGCCCCAAAAAGGGTGTACAACACATAGAGGTCCAAACATCACCCACGTTAATGGCAAAGGGGAACATGGTGGATCCCCCACAACACCGGGGAGACTGGTCTTTTGATGATGACGATGAACTAAATCCATTAGACCCAAAAAATATACTTCGTCCCATACAGGACCCATCCTCTTCCCAGAGGGAACAAAGAACATTTAGGCCTCGTAGAGTCCAAATAGCTCCCCTTGATGGCGCTCCCACCACCCCAGAAGAAACACCACAACACCCAGAGGTTAATGCTGCTTCTCCTCCTCCTCCTCCACCACAGGAGGGAGCACCAGTGGAAGAGCTGGACTTCTCAGGGGAAGAAAACTTCAGTGGGGAGCAAATGGAGGTCAGGTGGTCAGATCATTCATCCCCACTGGACATTTTACTGTCCTCTGATACTCCAGACGAACCCATGCAGTGCCTCTCACCTCTATCTAGGTTTATTGCAGAGAACGATTCTCCTATCAGCTCAGACGCTCCACAAAAAGTAGCAGAGGAGCCTGAAGAATGTGTGGCAAACACCTCACACCACATTCCACAACCAAGGCCCAAAAAGGCCTTGTCTAAAAAAGATAGAAAAGTTCTCTCTGAGACAGCTCCACCAGAGGACATAAACTCCAGAATTAAAGAAAGAACAGAAAATCTCCCAGTTGCAGCACCGGCTGACGTAACAAACATAAATGTACAGACCACAGTCATTGACAGCCCGGTAACGTGGCCCACTAGACACATAAACACAAATAAAAAAATGACGGATTGGAGTCTAACGCTACAGAAAAAATATGTAATAATTGGTGACTCCAACGTGTCCAGACTCCCAGCCATCAACTGTCCTGATTTACAGGTGGACAGTTACCCTGGGGCCAAACTGCAGCATGCAGCTAACCTAATTGAAAAGGCCACAATTGCAGTACAGCCTGAAAAGATCATCCTATCCTTTGGTTTCAATAACAGACAGCAGAGATACAGGATTGCGGCTATAACAGAACTGCATAAGGCCCACAAAGCCGTCACCCGGAGACTGCCTAACACAGAAGTGTTCTTCCCACTGATCAATTTCACCAGATCACTGCCACTTTATGAGCAAGTCATGATTGAACACTTGAACACTCACATAAAGAAAATTACCAGTTGTATCCCTCCACTTCCCACTGAACAATTCATGGTGGAAAGTGATGGGACACACTGGAGGGCCTCCACGGCCACAGCCATGCTGCAGCACTGGAAGACACATTTAAACTGTTAATTTACGAGAGTCCAAAACAAGACCAGAATAAACTCATTGTGAACCTCTCAAAAAAAATCATATTATCTAAAGAACAACGTGCGGTTTTACTCAAAGGCCTATCTTTTATTCCCACACCTAGGGGGATTAAAACTCAAAAAATACAATTATTAAAAGATATGCAGGCCTATCACCGCAGAATTAAACTGGAGACTTTCTTTGAGGGTAAAAAGAATCAAAAACAAAAAATTCCCTTCATTAGAGCCTCTGACTGGACTCCAGCGTTGTCCAACCTACCTAAACAGATCACACAAATAATCAGAGCTGACAATTATGCATTCAAGCACCTAAATTGGGGCCTGAAAACACCAGAAAACCTAACAAGGGGAGAAAGAAAAGCTCTGCTAGAATTACAAAGAAATAGGGATATTATTATAAAACCTGCGGACAAGGGAAATGCAACTGTTATTATGGATAAAACTCAGTATGTTTGGGAAGGACAGAGACAGTTGGCAGTGAAGGAACACTATTGCACACTAGAGGGAGCCATATATCCACAAACTAGAATCATGGTAGAAGAGATATTAGATGAAATGCTGGATAAAAAAATAATTAGCGGGGCACAAAAATAATATTTATTAGGAGAAAACCCTCCCAGGCCCAGAAGATTTTATTTATTACCCAAGATCCATAAAGAGCCTGAAAAATGGAGTATTCCTGGAGAAATCCCTCCAGGAAGACCTATAGTATCTGACTGTAACAGTGAGACATATTTTATAGCTGAATATATAGAACACTTTTTGAACCCCATATCTATACGTCATCCTAGCTACCTAAAGGATACTTATGATTTTATATCGAAAACTAAAAAATTAAAAATACCTAAAAATGCATTTCTCTTCACCATAGATATAGATAGTTTATATACGAATATAGAAACTGAAGTAGGCCTCAAAGCTGTAAAAAAGTTTATGGAAAAATACCCAGACCCCAAAAGACCAGATCATTATATACTTAAATTATTAGAAATTAATCTTACTAGAAATGACTTTGAATTTGATTCTAAATTCTATTTACAGACTAAGGGGACAGCAATGGGCAAGAAAGTTGCGCCCTCATATGCAAATATATTTATGGCAGACTGGGAAGAATCCGCTTTGACCTCAGCTAGTAAGAAACCATATGCTTATTACAGGTTCCTGGATGACATATGGGGAGTATGGATATATTCTATAGAGGATTTTGTTACCTTCACTGACCATCTCAACACACACCAAAAGTCCATTAAAATTAAATATACATTTGACTCCAAGGAAGTCAATTTTCTGGATGTGGTCTCCTTTAAAGGTCCAACGTTTTTGGAAACTGGCCTTCTTGACTTTAGAGTCTTTTTCAAGGAGACGGACACGCATTCACTTTTACACAAAAGGAGCTTTCATCCTAAACACACATTTAAGGGAATCATAAAATCACAATTACTCAGATTTAAAAGAATCTGCACACAACCGTCCTCCTTTTATTCAGCTGTACAAACCCTCTTTGGTGCCCTCAAACAGAGAGGATACTCTCGTTCGTTCCTCAGAAGGATCCTGAAAACCTTTGACCAGCCACGGGCACCTCCTGTGGTTAACACAGACCAGAGGGACAAAATACTCCCTCTTGTGGCCCATTTCTCACTACAAAGCACACAGCTGAATCTTGAACTCAAAGCCAACTTCCAAAAATTCCTAGAACCTACTAACTATCTAAAAAGATATAAGCCAATAGCGGCATATAGGAGGAACACCAACTTGCTGGATAAATTAGTACAAAGCAAGATTCATACAGCGCCTGCCAAAGACCGTATTGGCAAATGCAAATACTACACTCCAGCACAATTAGTAGTTAGTAGATTCTCCAAAAAAGTATTTCAACTCCCCAGGTCTCTGTCCCACGTAACTTCCAATTGTATTTACCTGTTGTACTGTACCAAGTGCCACAAACAGTATGTCGGCCAGACAAAGAATGAATTAAGAATACGCATATATCAGCACGCACATAACATCACACACAGAACAGAAAAACGCAGACACGTGGTACAACATTTTCTGTTGCATGGCCTGACGGCCTTGAGGGTCACAGGTTTGCAGGCCAACCCATCATGGGCTCTTAGTGACCGGCTCAGAGCAGAAGCACAGTGGATCAAACATCTGGATACATGTTTTCCCAGAGGTCTGAACGAAACCTGAGCCTCCATCTGTGACTGGGGTGGTCAAAACCTCGATGGCTGTCCCCTACCACAGCCCGAAACCTAACCGATACAACCGCCTGTGCATCACCAACCCGTGACACATGACCCTTCCCAACGCCTAAACCTAACCATTACAACCGCCTGTGCATCACCAACCTGTGACACATGACCCTTCCACAGCCCTAAACCTAACCATTACAACCGCCTGTGCATCACCAACCCGTGACACATGACCCTTCCACAGCCCTAAACCTAACCGTTACAACCGCCTGTGCGTCACCAACCCGTGACGCATGACCCTTCCAGAACCCTAAACCTAACCGTTACAACCGCCTGTGCATCACCAACCCGTGACACATGACCCCTCCCAGCGCCTAAACCTAACCATTCTAACCCTCTATTTATTATCCCTGGACTGACCAGCCCCAAACAGGCCCTTAACCCTAACCAGAATTAACCTGGGCAAAACAGCCCTTCATAAAATAGCCTGAGGCCAAATAGCCCGCTCATGAACACTCCGGGCACTCAATTAAATTAATAAATAAATAAATATATAAACATTATAAAATATTATACATTACCACATCTATATCTCATCCTGGAGTTCAGTATGGCATCAACGCCAGACAGGTTGACCTCCTGACCTTCCAGACTGTTGAGTGATCCTGGGACCTGAAATGACAAAAAACAAAATCACATAACAAATGGGGGTCTGTGGTGGGATCCCTCTTGATCCCACACCGTTGCAAAGCGGTCAGTGGAACGGATGGACAGTGCATAACCGTCTTCAGGTCCCTGGGGACCTGTCGATTGGACTTACAGAAATCCTAACCCTAACCCTAACCCTAACCCTAAACCTAACCCTAACAATCAGATTAATGGTTCTTGGAAGCGGTTGTCTGAACCGCACTTCTAGTCTGATATTCCCAGACTTAACAAGCGAGATGTGTTGGCCACACTCTTCGTCTGGAGTGAGGTTAAAACCATAAAGTGTATAACCCTGCAGAAAATCTTTGTCGATTACCAATGCTTGGTTTTTTAGATGTCTTCCAGACGAAAGCGCGAGCTGGTAAAACTCTTGTACGGCAGTGCCTGCTCCAAAGTCGGGTTGTAATGGTTTAGCGGGGTGTTGCTGCCCATCCACATAAACAGCTAGAAACTCCAGATCGTAATGTTTAAATGCAAAAGGGTTTTTATCGTATGCCCCTGTAAAAGCATCATTATCGACCATACCCAATATGATAGATTTGGGGAGTGTTCCTAAGAATAGGTTTTCCTGGTTTGATACACGGCCTCCAGCTGGTATGGAAATTTTTTTCAGACAGACTCTATCAATTGGATATTTAGCGGTTGTTGAGAGAAGTGCTTGAGCGTGTCCCAGTCTCACTCCTGGTGAAACTGATACTTTTTTGATAAACAGAGAAGCTGATAAAATATTTAGTTTGTATGCTATAGCATCACTCCTCATTAGACAAAATTCATCTTTGCCTCTTGTCAGAAGGATTTTAATGTCCACCCCATTAAGCATTCGTTTTTCTTGAAAGAAAATATCACTGTGTATGGGTGATAAACGTTGCTAAAGGCAGCCCTCTTTGTCAGACCAATGTTAGCCCCTGCCGGGTCGCCTACATCCATATGTCCTGCAGAGTCTTTGTAAAATAATCCTGCTGAGAATACACTTTCCAGGGTATCTTTACCATAGTTTAAAAGGCATTCTATAATACATTGATAAGGGTATGTGTTTGTACTCTGTGAAATTAACATATCACCAATTGATACATCAACCTGTGAAAAAATAGTGTTTCCTGGATAATTGATCAGTCCAACAGGGGTCCCATCTCTGATATTTGAACCGTCCGGATTTGTGATTTTAACACGCATGTAAAGTAGTGTATTATTCAAATCTACATAATCTTCACCATTCCCTGCTATGAAAAATTCCAAGGGGGTGCTGTCCGAGGAGGTATTTCAATGTATGTGTTTTTTCAATAGCCGTCTGAGTCATCGGTACGGTAAACAGATCCAGTTCTGATTTAATACATTCTTCGGACATGGTATGTAGCAGAGCCATGGTTTAGAATATCGTTTTAACAGATCTCTTAACCGATCCATATGTGACGCGCTTCACAGCTCTCTTTCGTCTTTGTTGTCTAACTGCAGATATCTTAGGTTGTTTCCTGGTTTTATTTACCGCTTGACCACTCCTCCCCATCCTCCTCACTCCTGGCGGTTTATACCTCTGTTTACATGACATAACCATTAACCCCGACCCATCTTGGGCTTTATTGTTATTAAAGGTATGTGACATGGCATTGGTGACAACATCGCTGACTATGTTTTTAGCAGCATTTTTAAGATGTGGTTTGGCAATGCTGAAACCTCTTTTTAACAATGGAAGAGCCATTCTAAACAAACCCCTGAAAAGTCCTCCGAGACCTGCCCCATACATAACCCCTCCACCTGCATACCCTGGCAGGCTTGATTTTTAATAATAGTTTACATAATGAGTAGGATCCATTTGGTACGGGTTATAATATGCCATTTTTTAAAGGATCGGTTGTTTCACAGGTCTTAAGTGTAGTTTAACGACAACTTTACCGTAAGCAAATGGTACCCCCCTGTTTCTGTCGTCTTTGAGTTCAATACAAATCTCTCCAATAGAATTTTTATTCACTGACACGTAGTGCGCTCTGTCATATGTCACACTGACCATTTCACGACCCGACCCGGTTATATGTACACATCTCAAAAGCGGAACGTGTGCATCCCCCACAGTTTGATATTCGATAACATCTGTGTACACGTATATGCTGTAAAATCCTCCGTTTATGTCGGTTTGATGTGGTGCGTACACTGGTGTAAAATTGCTTTCACTATGCTTAATACTTTTGTTCCAGCGGCAATTACAATTTTAAATATTATGAGTAAGAGAGATGTTTTAGTATCTGATAATTAACTTGGACAGAGGATACGTATGTGTCATGATGCATTTTGTCATGATGTTTTACTATGTCTTATCTGTAAAAACTGTATGTGGAATGTTTTTGTCTTGGACAAAATATGTTTTCTTTTTGGATGACCGAATTCTTTTTCTTTTTATCTGCAAAACAAATTTACCTGTGGGTATGAAATAAATTTACCTTACCTTGACTCATTTACAGCTTCCCATGGTTTCTCCGGTATTCCACCCAAAATAATGGCTAGTTTACCGTAGAATGTTAAGGCTACTCCTAGTGGCGCTGTCATGTAAACTTTGTTTTTCACATGATCGTAACCTAGACGTACTTGATTAGGTAGCAAAGCATTTAGCTCCCTAATTACAGGCGCAATTTTGTCATAATATCCGCTTTTCAGAATTATATTCTCAAAATCTTTGTTGACGATAACATCTCTCAAGAGGATTTTCGTATCATCATCAGTAATAGTATACCAAGATCTAGGGTATTCAATTTCAGCCAGACCCACCTCCCAATTACCTTTTAAGTTTATAGGTCTGGCTAATCTTGTTCTATAATTCGAAATTCGGTTTTCGGGGTAAAGAGCTAATGAAGCATTGCATGGCAAAGTGAAATAAAACCCTGCTTCATCCATGACCGTTCACTGTAGAAATGAACTCAGATGTCAATTGTATTTTCTTTATATGCTTTAAGAGGTATGTAGATCTACAAAATCTTTTTCATTAACCCAAATGTCAAACTTCGGAGGCCATCCCACCCACCGTACGAGAACCATGTTTTTTTACCACGCTACTTCTTGTCTAATATTTTTTCTACTTTAAAAGCATTGTCCTTGTCCATAATAATTTTTTGTAGCTCCTCTTCATAAAATGAGCCGTCAATAACCTCCCTGACATAATCAGATAGTTTGTAGACTGGTGGTTGATGTGGCATACATTCGGTTATAGTGAAAAATTCATCTGTGTAGTTTTGTTCATACCCCTTGGTAAAAGGACCCCTCATCTTTGATATTCTAACCACTTCACCGATTATGTATTTAAATACAGGCGTCTTCTTACACACATTACTATACAAATTGTCATAGACGACCGGTTCATTTTCTTTGTTGACATCTACAGGGCGCATTTTAATACTTCTGTGATAACTACTGTTGTATCCTTGAATAATGTCTAGGAAAACGTTGATGTAGCGTTTAGAGTTTATAGCTGTTAAATAACGCCACATCCGTCCTTTTAATGTTCTATTAAAGCGTTCAATAATGCTTGCCTTCAATTCACTCCCTGTGCTGAAATGGTAAATGTTGTGCTTTTTAGTTAGTTGTTGGAAATGCTTGTTAAAAAATTCCTTCCCCTTGTCAGTCTGAATTTTCTGAGGGACTCTACCCTCTTGTAGTATTGAATTAAATGCATTGGTCACAGCCATTCCAGTCTTGTTCTTTATACAACACACCCATGCATATTTGCTAAAGACGTCTATACATGTAAGCAGAAATTTAGTATTATCATTTTCCATAGAATATATTGACATATCCACCAGATCCATTTGAAACTGTGTGTCAATACCATAAACAATGACCCTATTCCTTTTAAAATTATGACGTAGTGGTTTGTGGAGTGTATAAGCATCTTGACTGGCTAACCAGTCTGAAACATCTTTATCACTTAGCAAATCACCACTTTCCTCTAATACACCACGTTTTAATCTATTTACACCCCCTAAAGAGCCGGGGTTAGATGGAGTGTAGTACACCTTATGCAATTGTTCGGTCATGTTACCAGATCAGACACCACATAAATAATGAGACAGTGATTCTATAAAAAAAAAAACTTTTATTTTAAATCAGGGTAATCACACAGTTCAATAATATCACACACGTATCAGTTACATATGTACATAAGCATATTATATCGGCAATTTTACAACCATTATTACGTTCAAACAATGAATTTAGAATGTTTTTCAGCAACACACAGGGCGAATCATTCTGGCAGACACAGTGTTGTATCATTTCAGTCCATTCGTTTGATATACCTCTGACTATATCCATGTGCTTCTTTAGACAAACCACTCGTTTGTTAATATAGGGGTCATTTACTAGCTTGTTTTGTCCAGAACTCTCATCATTAATGATCTTACACAGCATATCGACTATTTCACAATGAAGAGGACATCTCAGAATAAATTTAAGCAGACCAGTAACACCGCAGCAGTTACCCATGTTAGCGTTAGGTGTCTTTCCACCCATCCACTGCGTCATAGACAGCCTGTTCACCGCTATCATTCACCAGCTTCTCACGGATTTCACGCAGTCTCTGTAGAATGTGTGGCTCCTCTCTTAGTTCACACAACACGGTTTCGATAATTCCATGGATTCTCTGAGTCAGTATCATTCCAAATGATTTCAAAGCATGGCCGATGACTTGTTTTAACATCGGTTTAAACACTTTACAGGAAATTTCTTCAAAATGTGTGAAAAAGAAATACTTTTCAGGATCATACAAACACGTGTGCTGTACCTGGCTGGGGTGATCCAATTCACAACCGTAGCACAACGCTTTTAACTTCAAGCCGAGGAGATGCTCCAGAATGACCACTATGACTGCTTTTATAAAATTGACACTCTTTACATCAACACCACCATCAGTATCGTCATCCCCCTTCAGAGTCGATGCATCTGGAAGCGTGTGTCCTGGTCCGTGAGATGAAATGAACGTTAGATTGTGGTAGCCAAGATCCATGCAAAACTTGTCGAGCCAATGGCCGGTGATAGGTTCCCCTCCAGGGGCATCACACCTTGCTGAAGTAGATGTGTCATCGGATGATGCGAAGGCCCCAGCAAATTCTGTAGTATCGTGTTGAAACATGATGATTTGTGCTTTGGTTTGAAATGAGAATGGGGACCAGCTGCTTTTAAGGTCTATAGAATGTGGGCGGTGTTACAAGGGGGGCGTCCTGCGAACTTCCCCACACTTTTCGGGGTCAAACAGTCTGACCTTAATTATATTGTATTGGTCATATGCATCATTCCATTTAAACAGTTTGTCTATCTTTGAAAAAACATCATTCAGGATAAGCACATCTTTCCACTGAAACAAAAACTTCATGCGATCCGTCTCTGTAGAAGGACACACTCCGTCATTGATCCCCAGCTTGTTCTCACTGGTAAGTACGTATCCATGGTCATCCAGCCTCTTGATAGTATGGTCACCAACAGCCTCTGCAATGAATAAAGGTGCATCTCCTGAATCATTCAGACCCCTCCAAACACGATTGTAAAACACATCCCAGGACTTTTCCATGAAATAAATTGCATCGCCCCTGTTGAATAACTTAACAGAACGAGATGTTCTGTCAAAGTCGTACACGCACAAACGAGCATCGTCTAGATGAAATTCATATTTCAGAGCTCCTAAAGGATCATGGAGATCCCTGGTTATGCTTGGTACATATCTTTTCCTCGGAGCCCAATCTAGCTTAGCATTTGTTTCTACATCATTCACCAACAGGGTTTTAGGACTTCTGGGGGATGCCATTGCTCAAGTGGAAATCACAAAATACGCACATGTTGCAATGAACAGACCTAACCTCTTTTTAAATACACAGATGGGCTTGGCCTCAGCGCAGGGGGGTATTAAAACAGCTGACCAAACAATTCATACCACAGCCTGTACAACTGCCGGAGGGGTGGGGTGGGAGGTCAAAGGTACACCAAATGTCATCAATCATAGACCATCAATCATTTTTGTCACAAGGTATGAGGGGTGGGGTGGGGATGGGTAGGGGGGAAAGGTCAAAGGTGGACCAATTAAGTCATCAATCATAACCTGTCAATCATTTTGTCACAAGGTATATTATATTTACTACTGACACAGAGTTAGATGTCAAACTAAAGACAGCATGTACAATTCATATTTCTTACAATACCCTTTCCCTTGATACTCTCTCCCTTTGCCATGTCAAAACTAGGTAAATATCTGTAATCAGTTTGATTCTCGATTTGTTTGTCAACTCCGTCAATTGTGTCAACACCGTAAGATGGAGGTTTTTCATTTTTATGAAAAAATGTGTTTCTTTTGTTCAATTGAGTGTGTTCATACATTAAAACACCAATTATCTACGTGCATCAGTGTCTTGTGTGCACAAAACCACTGATTGTATATAAATTAGTAAACTAAATGAAGGTAATTTAAAATGGCTAATTTCCAAAACAATGTAAAATAATATTCAGTGTATACAATGCAATTGATCACTTAACCTTGCTAAGGCACACCATTTCTACACACCTAAAGACTTTACAGTGTTGTTGAATTGATCAAACACACAAAAAAACATATTTTCATGTGTCAGACGGAGTTGACAAATGTCAAGTTACTAAGTGAGTAAATGTAATTTAGGTGGGAAAAAAAACAGGGTTGTCCGTGTTTCTAAATTTTATTTGGGTGCATAGGATGGCCTGGATGGGTGTAGGATTTCCCGGCCTGAAATTGTGTCCCAGTCTGGCCCTGCTCTTCACTGAAAATTACAATTCAGTTAATATGTAACTGTTTGAGTGCCATTGCAGTTGTGGGACAGTTCTCTTTTCAGGAGCAAAGACATGGACTTCATTGGTTATAAAATGCGCACATAAAACATTTCTGCAACGGAGAAAAAATCTTCTGAAATTACCATTACTTTGCCACTTTTCATGCTGTAGTAGCTGGCAGACCTCGTAGAATGTCTTTCCTTGCTGTAGTAGCTGGTAGACCTTGCAGAATGTCTGATAATTGGCATCATTTCAATTAAATATGACCAATTCATCTTCATGCTTCCACAACAATATGCTTGGGGCGGATATGGTTAGAAGGCACGACTTTATTGGAAGCAACCTTTTCTGCATTCTCTTTTTCTTCAATGCGGGCCAGTATGTTCAGAAATTTGGCTTCATTGCTTTTGATGAATTCCCTGGTCTCCTCATTCGTATTCTTTACTTCTTCATCCTCCATGAATTCATCATATTCGTCTTCTGTCTTTAAAACACAACAAAGCAGAACAAACGTGTCAGTGACAGCCATTCAACACAAAACAATAACATCAAAAAGCACCATAACCAAGCTCCACCGTGACATGCAGACAGGTGGTCTTCATATAACCCCATATTATATTTTGTTAATTATCCAGACCAAGTTTCATCAACGTTTAAAAGCTATTCTTTACAAACAAGAACATAAGAAAGTTCACAAACAAGAGGGTGATTCAGCCCATCCCTCGTTTGGATGTTAGTAGCTTATTGATCCCAGAATCTCATCAAGCAACTTCTTGAAGGATCTCAGGGTGTCAGTTTCAACAACAATACTGGGGAGTGGGTTCAATACCTATGTAAAACCAGTTTCAAACATGGTCAATGACACAGACAGGGTCATTCCATATAAACCTACATTGTGACACAATTTTCTAGTAAATGTAATAGCAACTTTTTGATGATTTATGTTTTTGATGATTTTAAGATATCATTGGTGTTCATTATAATCACTGTGAAAATTACAGTTCTATGCTTAATGTGTTTCACCTAGAGCAGTTTAGAAGCTTGTGTACATACATGCCATCAGAATAATGCAGAAAAGGTTTCAAAACATAATCACCACATCCAATCCCAATTATTTGCCATTTTCTATATCCTCCTCTGACAGTGGGAAGAGGCATGGATATTGTGTTCACAGCACACTGGTCATTACATCTTTGACTTTTACTAGTTTTATATTCTTACCATAGGAGCAAAACATTCCCCATATTTGTAGACTTTGGTTCCAGGAAACTCAATTCCCTTTTGGAAGAGGTCCTGCAAGCTGTCAGCCACGTGGTGCAACACCTCATTTTCATAAGCATAGATGTTGCCATCTTTGCCTGCCAGAATGATCAGCTGCAGCCCCACCGCTAGACTCGGGAACATATCAATGGCACCAAAAACTCTCATCTCTACTCTTTCAGGAAGGTAGAAATCTTCCCATGCCTCAAGCTCATCCTCCATTTCTGCATAGATTGTGTCACCTAGCCCACCAATTCTTATTGGATACCCTGCTGGCTTCTCCAGAGACACAGTCTGCCCCCTGCATTTGTCCACTTGTTCTGACACATGGTCAAGGTAGTTGGGCGACTCTGTTGTAAGAAAAAACAAAGTGGTGGGTGTCAAACTTCAAGGATCAAGACCAAAGATACGGTACAATAACTGTTTCAAAGGGTTTATCTGCCAAAAAACAAAAACTGTGTCACATTATATCACAATAGGAGGCGTGGTGGTCCTCTGTGGTTAAGAAAGGGGCTTGATACCAGGAGGCTCCTGGTTAAAATACCAGCTCAGAAAGTCACTTCACCTCCTTGTGCTCCGTCCTTCAGATGAGTCATAAAACAAACAAGGTCCTATTGGAAGTGACTCACAGCAGTTGCTGATGCATATTTCAACCCCTAGTCTCTAAGTTGCTTTGGATAAAAGCATCTGCTAAATAATAATATCATTATTTTAAATGGATGGCTCTTTAGTATGTACCACACATTTGTATTATGGTAGTCATATTTTTGTACATCACTAATACAATTCAAATCACAATTTTGAAAACAATTGCACATAATGTCAAGTGGGTTCAATGTACCCCATTCTCTTGATGAGCTACCAGAGGGGGGAGCAAGTCACAAGCAAGTCTCAAGTCCAGTGCAGACAAATCAAGTCAAGATGAGTTTTAAGTCGAATCAAGCCACAGTACTAAAATAAATAAGAGGATCATTTTTGAAATATTTATTTTTGCTCTGAAAAGATGAGCTTATATACAGATCTTTACATTCATTTTTTATATGAATTGTATAACAGTACTTTGCAAGGTGTGAGTGAGTGAGTGAGTGAGTGTGCATGGCTCAAATACAGAGCAAACAGGAAGTGACATGAAAGGGACTGATGTGGCAGGAAACAGAAAGAGTTCAGTATTCAGGCCAGAGGCGTTTCCAGCATTGAAGGACAACTGGGGCTTAGCCCAGACCATTTTATTTTCACACTAGCAGCCACTTCTCTGTAGTCCAAAGCTGGTGAGAGGGTATTCTTTGAGTTTTGCTCTGGCTGGGCCTGTTTCTACAGTTCCTAAATCTTCCACTCGAGTACTATCCTCGACTAACTCATCCTCTCTCCTCCCTGAATCATCTGAACAGATACAGCACATAACTTATGCAAATCAGCTTCAAACAGCTAATCCATCAAGTGCTACATATTTCATATTGTAGACCAATACCACTGAAGATGATGTATTGGGAAGAGCAGATCAGTGGGATTGCCCCAAGATCTGTCATGATTCTTGAATTTTCATGTACATTACCATAAAGTCATCACAAGAGATTTACAGTGAGGTAAAAAAATATTTAATATAAATTATGTATATTTTTTTACATAAATAGTCAAAATGATGTATAAGATCCTAAGTTAAAACAATACATGAATGACTCTAGTCTAAGTTCACTGACACACCATGGCATCGAACTGTATATAATTATCAAAGTTCATCTGTCAAAATGCTTTAATTAAGATCATTAGGATCATTGGGATAAACAATGTTTCACTTTGAACTTTAAAGTGAAGTGACTGATTAATTGTTACTAGTTTACATGCCTGATTCTGGCAGAGTAGAGCCCTGCACGGGCCTCAAATCTAGGACCGAGCCCGGCCCTGGCCCGAAACATTCAGGCCCTAGCCCGACCCGTGTCCGACAGCTCATCAGAATTATCAGCCCGAGTCCGACCCGAGCCCGTTTTTTTTTTTTTTTTTTTACACAGCGGCAGCCTACCCTATTTGCAGGCATTAAAATAGTTCAGTTTTGTTCGTTTTGTTTCTTTTAATTTCTTTATTAAGTTAAGACAAATGTTTGGATCATTTTTTTTAAATGACGACCAAGCAGCCACGCCGACAGCGAGTAAAACATGATTAATTTAGCCTCTCAAATCAACGCTAATAGGCTACTTTACTTGGCTACAATAAAACCATAGATATACCTATAAAAAACTTCAAGCATATCACACAGACATTTAGTTTAATAAATGTGTATTTATTAAACCACAGTAGAGTACCTTTTTTAAATAGGCCTAGCCTATACTGGCTCGCTCGGCTCGCAACATCGCAAACGAAATGAGCATCGCCAATCTAAACAAATTAAATTAAATAAATTAAAAACAAACTAGCAGGTTATCTTACCTCAAAAATTCACCACAGAACATGGCCATTCTTTTTCCCAATAGTTTAACAGTTAAACGAAAATAAAGTCCAATCAAACGAAAAACATCAGTAGTTTCCAACAGTTAAACGAAAATAAAGTCCAATCAAACGAAAAACATCAGTAGTTTCCAACAGTTAAACGAAAATAAAGTCCAATCAAACGAAAAGTTAGAACAGTCTCTTACAGAGCATCATGGAGAAAAAGAATAGCATCCACAGTGGAAGGTTTTAACCCAGTCCTCCTCTCTTCTATCACTCTTCCCGCGGCACTGAAGACACGTTCGCTGCTACTGCTGCTGGCGGGGACACTAAACACAGAGCGGGCCAGTCTGGACAGTTGTGGTAGAAGGGTCTCGTGCTGTTTCCACCAAAGGAGCACATCTCGTCCATCACCTTCCATGTTGTGATTGAGGCGCATGTATTGCTGTACTTCATCGTCATCCTCGTCCTGCTCCAGAATGTTTTCCCACTCTTCCTCAAACTCGGCCAGCGCTCTTTTCTTTGCGTGGCCCGCAACAACAGGTGCAGACACAGAAATGCTCGCCGCTGCATGAATCATCATAATTTTATAATTATTAATTGAGCAAGTAGGCTATGATTAGTACAATTAATTTATTAATTTGAGGTCCCAGAAAAGCGCTATATAAATGTAACAAATTATTATTGTTATTAGGCTATTAATAATTTAGAGGCCTATAATAGCTAGCCTACTACTATAATAAGTATGGTTGAGGGTGAAAATAAAGTTAAATAATAATAATAGGCCTGATAATAATAATAGGCTAGTAATACACACACACTTAAAATAAAACCTCACCGGCAGCTTGATCCGCCATTCCCACCTCTCTATAGCGGGCTATCTGACGTCTGGCCAGCTGAAAGATGTCATCCCTCTCAGCGTTGGTAAACATCCTTAACTGACTGAACTTTGGCCATAAGAATATGGCCAGTTTGTGAAGTGGCTGGATGTGGACTTTCTTTATTATCCACTCAAGGTGTCGTTGGCGGATAATTGCTTGGGAAGGAGTGTCCGACACATCTGGCTGGCAATGGTGTTTCAGCTTGTGAAGCCAGGGCACGACGAGGTTCAGTGTTGGGTATTTATCCCCCTCCAACTCCCTTTGTGCGTCGTAGAACGGGCGCAGAAATTGAATCAGGAAAGACAGCACATCAGGGAGCACATCGTGAAGTCTCTGGCTCTCACCACGGCTCTGAAGTATCTCCTGTAACTCTGCGTAGACTGACTCAATTGACTCCAGGGTGAGAAATACGGTGCTAAATCTGGTTTCTGCCATCTGTTTGACACTTTTTGACAACCGGCTTGTCAGACCTGACTGCTTTAAATATCGGACTAAAGCCTTGGCGGCCTGCAGGGTCTCTGCTACTTCTGGGACTATTTCTGAAAGCTCATCGCAGTCCAAGGCATGCCGGAGGACAGTGTTGTACAGGTGGTCTTGACAGTCCAGGCGCCGGTATGGGCGAAGAGCGGCAACATAATTAGCGCCTTGATCGGTTACCCAGACAACAGAATTCATCACTGAAGCATCGAATCCAAGGACTGAGACTAATTGCTGCTGCAACTCTTTTCGAATATTGTCTGCTGTTTTGGCCTCGTTTGGGAAGCTTGTTGTGGTGAGAACCCTGCTCTTCATGTCATATTGTGGTGTGACATAGTGACATGTGATTGACATGTAGCTTATTTTATGGTGATCATCCGTCCACATGTCAGTTGTCATGCCCACATTTATCAACGACATGACCCCCTTGATTTCTTCAATCACGTCCCCTCTCTTAGCAGTCGCCAGTTCTTTGCACTTTCGGGAGATTGTGGTGGGGTCAGGGAGTAAACTTGTTGCTGACAGACGTCCATGGGTAGCGCCTACATTTATTAGCTCTTGCGCTAACTGGATGAAACCGTTCCCTGCTACCGTTTCAAATGACCGAATGTCCATACAACAGAAATTCACGCATTTATCTGTGATCAGTGATTTCACCTTAGAAGGAGTTGGTTTGGCAAGGAAATCACTCACACTCATTTGTTTGCTGCTGCTGGTTGGTTCGCTACCGTTACATCCACCACGCTCAAAATGTCTCTGTAAATGAGATGATCCCGTCTTCTTACTATCGTAGCTTAGCACAGCCTTGCAAATTGTACATTGTGCATAACCAGTTGGCTCGTCATTTAAGGTTGTCACGATTGGAAAAACAGCCCAGAATTTTGCCTTTCCTCTGGTGTTTTTTACCGTTTTAAGTTGGCCATCTGCGATTTTTCTCTTAATACTTTCCATTTTCAAATGAGGTGAATCGCGGGTCGCGCCACTGACGGGAAACCTTTTGTGTGCATGCGTGAATGCGCGAGACTGTTAGTCATTCATTGTCAGTGCAATTATAAGATTATGAAAGTTATGAGGTTATGAATTGGCTTTTTTATGTTTGTTTTTCTATCGTCGACGTCAACTTCATATACATTTTTAAATTAATGTCTAAAAATATAAAAAGAAGGATAACCCAAAAAAGGCCCGAGGCCCGGCCCGCATGTGAACTATGACGTGAAAATTGGCCCGAAGCCCGGCCCTAGGGGCGTAAAAAAGTCGGGGCCCGTCGGGCTCGGGCTGAAATGCAGGGCTCTATGGCAGAGGGGCTGCTGCTGGCACCTCAAGTCTGTAGCTCATCTTCACTACCCTCTACAAAACCATTTAATCAAATCAAAATGTATATTTACTACAAACTAATATCACAAAACAAGTCACACATACATTTTATGTTAATGCTTATTGGTTATCCTTAGAGAAAACAACACCTGATAAACAAGGAAAGTATTCAGTATGTAACCGCTCCGAATGGGACTCGAACCGACGTCTCCGGCGTGGGAGGCGGGTGCGCTAACAAGGAGGCTAAAGTCTAACATCAGTCACTAGTGCAGCTCTTGAGGTCAGGAGAGTGGGAGGAGATGATCTACCTGCTGGCTCACGTTACACGTGCAGTGGGATAAAACTAGTGTTCCTGGCTACCTACAGCATGAACAATAGCAAGGTTATGTAGCCTACACATTTCTAGAAATTATCACACTTATCTTCAAATGTGCAGCCATTGTTTATCTTCAAATCCGATGATAAGCATGCTGGTCCAAGTGCTAACATGGCCTATGGTAATAACTAGCCTTCTGTGGGTGAACGCCAGCCAGATGATGATCTTCAGACTTTAAGGACCAAAAAAAAGTCTTACCCACTGACTTCTTTCGGAAAAATCCCAAAAGCCTAATTTGCTTCATTTTTGCTGTCTTTCATGCTAACTGCTGTTAACTCGCCACTAAGTAACGTTAGTTGATGTCAACGACTGTGCTAGCTCCTCCCCTACCTGCTGCATATTCACCAGAGAGGAAGAAACGGAGTAGCCCATAGGCTACCGACAGCAAAGACACTTATTCTATAGGCTAGACTATTTTTACAGGCTGTATCAAGTATGTGCAAAGCCAAAGCACAATGAAATAAGGAAACTTGTGATTTCGGGGGGTTACATAGGCTATTGTCCGGTTTCATATTTGTCAGTCAACTTTTCAAAATACATTTGCGGCTGAAGCCCCGGCAAAATCGTCTGACGCCGCGTCTGATTCAGGTGAGGGCTCCCTCTGGTGGAAGGGAGGCTGCTCAGATCAAACATAATGAACATGCACTATATTTTTATCATTTTATATAATTTTTAAAGCCAAATCAATCAAGCAAAAATATTCACAATATAATCGGATATCGTGATATTTTAAATGCGATTATCATTCAAATATTTTTTACCTATCACCCAGCCCAAAAGTGAAGTAAAATTTTTCATGAACAATTGTAAAATTCATTTTATGGAGACCAACACAAACGTGTGTACTCAACTCCATACTGCAACATATTACCTATTAATGTTTGCATATTTGTTTGTTTTTGAGTAGTCTATGGGCAATATAAACATTTTATTTTATTGCAAAACATTGTTTTTGTAAATAGTAAATTATTCATTTGTGGAATGGCTCTTTTGCAAAAATGCATCAACTTAAATTTTTTAAATTGGCTCCTAATTGAAAAAAGATTCCCGACCCCTGCATTATATGGATGAAAAGAAAATGCCATCGAAAATTTTCTGAAGACAGTCAGTTTCCTTCAGAGATACATTTACATTTACATTTATGCATTTGGCAATTGCTTTTATCCAAAGTGACTTACAGTGCACTTATTACAGGGACAATCCCCCACTGAGCAACCTGGAGTTAAGTGTCTTACTCAAGGACACAATGGTGGTGACTGTGGGGATCAAACCAGCAACCTCCTGATTACCAGTTATGTGCTTTAGACCACTACTCCACCACCACTCCATATAAATTGATATAAAATAGTCATAAAAGTATTGTTATATAGTTAAAGTCTTCAGAAGTCATAATCAGTACGAGAGCACTTGGATTTCATCACGAGTCATTCTGTATATTTTATACTTATGTTTTTTAGCAAGACAAGTTTGAAATGAACCGACATATATATGAGATTAATCATCAGTCATTTTAATTTAATGACAACCCTCAAACATTTGAACAGTAATTTTACATAGTAATCTTTCTGGATAATGAAATCATTTACTTGCCTTTCCTTGAGGTTTTTGAAATGTCTGATGAAATTCGAGGTTTGTATCGGATATTTTTGCGTTGCATATTTTCATACTTTATTCACACGGTCCAATTCGAAATCTGTATATCCAAAGGAGATTATTTTGGGAACTGGACAATCATCTGTCATTTTAGCGCGTTGTGAGTGCCAAATCGGTGGTGCTGGCGGGCTTTAAACACATTTCATTACTGTTTAGAATAAGTTATTGAAAATAATAAAAAACATTCAAGTCAAGTCACGAGCCACTGGTTCTCAAAGTCAACCTCAAGCCCTTTCTTCATTTAGTCAAGCAAATCACAAGTCCTTAAATCTGCAACTCGAGTCAAGTCATGTCAAGTCATGAGTCCCCCACAAGTTACACATACCTCGATCAATGCTGCAGAAATCCTGGATCCTGGATTTGGGACACTGGTTGCTGCAATTCAAAAAAAGATCTCATAAATGAGTATGTACACTTATGTTATGGCGTAATTCTTTATAGTACACCAATTCTAAATGAAAATGTTATGAAACCTGCTCCATAGGCAATAGGTTCAGATCATGTTTAAAACAGTGATGCTCAGGTACTGGCCTCTGGTACAGTTTAATATTTAAAAATCAGGGATTAATAACCAAAGTCTTTAGAAAGTCCTTGATGCCAGTCTCTGTGCTGGATTTGCTTTTCAAGTGATCATATCTTCTTCAGAGGCTTGTTTCTGGCCCCTGATTTGCCCCTCCTAAATTACATGAAGATGCATGACCACTTGCAGTTTCCAATTCCCTGGCCGCAGGACACTTCTTCATGAAGTGCAAGACTGGACAGGTAAAACTGCCAGGAGTTTCTCCCTCAATGCAATGGTATGAGAGTCTCCAACGCCTGAAAAATTAAACTGGGGCATGTCTTTCACCGAGCTCGGGGCTTGATGAGGTCTTTACTTATCAAGGTACCCGACTGGAATCGCCAGTCTTTTTATTGATTTATTTTTAAAATAAATGTAATCGTCGCCAATGTTTTTAACCCGGTTTCCACCCCAATTTAGCATGTCCAATTATTATCTGTATCCTCGGCTCACCACTCACACAGTCTTAATGACAAAAACATCATTGTCACTGTAATCTATCAACTGATTTAAAAGACAAGTGGATTTATCCAGTCCTGTTTCCAAACAAAGCCTTTAAAATAAATACCATTTAAACAAAAATGAAGAGTACCGCAGACACACTGTGTAATCAATCCCAAAGATAATTCACTTCCATGATAGCAATGAAAGGGTCTTTATGTTAACTCCGTTTCCTAGATAGCAGGAATAAAGAGTAAAGGGGACCTTACCTTGAAGCATGTGACCCTGAAGACAAATGTAAGTATTGCCTAGAAAAAAAATATAAAATTATCTCTATCTCTCTATAAATATAAATATATATATATATATATATATATATACACACTACCGTTCAAAAGTTTGGGGTCACTTACTCATTCTTTATTTATTTCACATTTTAGAATAATAGTAGTCAGCAAAACTATGGAATAATAGAAATGGAAATATGGGAATTATTTTGTGACCAAAAAATCCAAAATAAATCCAAAACTATGTAATATTTTAGCATCTTCAAAGTAGTCACCCTTTGCCTAGATTTTGCAGACATGTACTCGTGACATTTTCTCAACCAACTTCTTGAGGAATCACCCCGGGATGCTTTTTAAACAGTATTGAAGGAGTTCCCATCTATGTTGGGCACTTATTGGCTTCTTTTCTTCATATTTTGATCCAAGTCATCCATTTCAAAAACTTTTTTTTTTTTTAGGAAATTTTAGATTTGTAATTAAATAAATGTATATGTTTTGGCAGAATAATATTTTGTCTACAAAGTTAATTTCAAACTTTTAAGCATACACCTACAGATCAAAAGATTTTTAAGATCATGAGAAACATTTCAGGCAAGTGACCCCAAACTTTTGAACGGTAGTGTATATATACACACACACACACACACACACACACATACAGTATCTCACAAAAGTGAGCACACCCTCCCATTTTTGCACATGTACACTGTTATATGAGCTGTACACTCACTACTTTACATTGTAGCAAAGTGACATTTCTTCAGTGTTGTCACATGAAAAGATATAATCACATATTTACAAAAATGTTAGGGGTGTACTTACTTCTGTGAGATACAGTCTATATAAATTAATGAACAGAAACACAAAACTGTATTTTAACATTGAAGTCACCAATACAAGTAGAAGTATTGTTTATTTGTCAATGAAACAAAAACAAACAAAACAAAAACGTGCATACCATGACATTGTGCATTCCACATCCAGCATCGTTTGTGTCAGTTTTGGCACTTGGATGATCTCGAATCCACAACTAAATGAATGAATAGAAACAATCACATGTCACAGCTGAATAACCTTTAATAACATTATAAGTTCTGCTTCCTTCCTTCCTGGTCTGGCCTGAGAAGCTGCTAGGACAGTCCCACACTGCATGTCAAGTTACTGACAGCAACCAATCAGAAACATACAGCGAGGTGAATCTGAACAGTGTTTCCAGGGGTAACCAAAGAGAAGCCACATTATAAACAGCCTTATAAAAAGAGAAGCCACATTATAAACAGCCTTATAAAAAGAGAAGCCACATTATAAACAGCCTTATAAAAAGAGAAGCCACATTATAAACAGCCTTATAAAAAGAGAAGCCACTGGTAGATAAGCCAATATTAAATATACACCAACACTAATCCTTTTCATTTTGAAAACTGAGCACCCTCCACCCCTCCAGCTCATGTTATCTAAAAGCACATTTTGAATTACAGCAATTATTTAATACTGCAATTTTTGGGTAAAATTCGGACTAAACCGGAAACGGGGAACACAACCTAAAAGTACCTTCGCTGTTCGTCTCCTGAGATGAACGTTTGGAAGTTGCCTCTTTCCGGCAAAATAAATCAAATGCATACAAACAAGTTGAAAAACATTTACTATTAAAAAAATACTTTCAAGTTCATAATTTAGTGAATCCTTTTTTTTAAACTACAAACAGCGCCTTTTCTGCATAGTTATGCAATCCCTTGGCTGGTAAATTATCTATCGGTTATCCCCTACCACACATACATTCCTAAAGTCTACAGTACACATTTTATTTTGTAATATAATTCTATATCTTAAAATTAATCTTTATTGAAACTGTAGGCGTGTTGTCACGTGACCTGGTGGCGCGTCACAGGTTTATTTTGGCACGTAGTCACGTTGTACAGCTTTTGCCAACACCCAATAAAATATTTCTGAAGGCAGATTGTAAATACGTGTTTAAAAACATAAAAATGTTGTTTCTTCTTTAAATATTCAACACTGCTTTTTTTCTTCTTTTTTTTGTTGTCATATTACCGATTAGTTAACGCAATTCCTTCGGTGGGGGAAAGTGTTGAGGAAGATAAACTGAAAATACAACAGACCATGTCGCTGATCGACATTATCTCTTTATACAATATTTGTATTATATTTTATTACATCTGTAATATACCATGTCATCAAAAGAAATTCGACGCGTATTTCCTGTTGTAAGGCGTTAGCATAAGCTATTTTAAATAATCAAATATTCATAATAATAATTATATCCAAACAAGGATACAAATCAAATGTGTTTGATAAAAAGGAATCTGATACAATACTGCTAATACATAAAACAAATAGTTGTTTTCTTATATATATATATAAAATCACGAAAACGACACATTTCCAACTGCGTTTCATAAATGAGCAAAATGGCGGCGTATTTTCTAGCCCTGTTCTGAACTGTAGGTATTATTTAGTAAATTAATATCGAATCCTCCACCGCATATACAAATACAACTATAGAAATATAAAATACAGCGTATCGGTTTTACGTGGTAGACTAATAGTGTATAGTAAACATTGTATTTTATTAAAGTATTCTCTCACCTTAAAATGGCTCCCCACTTGGCAGAGAAATGTAGTCTTGTGCTTTGTGATGACACGCGCGCACACACACACACACGCACGCACGCGCGCACACCCTGTGGGGGCGCCACAGCACCGACTCACCGGAGAACGCAAAAGCTAAATATAACACATATTCTGCTCCTCAATGCAATTTTTAGAGGATATAGAATATTTAACGGGTAGAAATAAAGTTTAACTTTAATGAAACCGTTATTTAATATAAACCCCTATCTTTATTTTATTTAAAATTATGCATAGTATGTATTTGTTATTTCCTTGTGTCGAACTATTTTGACATAACTTGATTTATCACTGATAACCAAAGAAAACGTAATCCAGATTTTTTGTAACCCTTCCATCTGCATTCAGAATGAATGTATTTAAATATCTACACAATGATCATTTCTGATGTACCTGATCATAAGATCTGGGGAAACATTTGGCTTCATTATTCGTATAGTTATATTCGTAATATAACTGTCACCTTCTGCATGTGTTGTTGTAAAACCACTTGGGCTATATCATCTGGCTGTAGACATGTATCCATAATGTTGTTGTTTATCAGAAAGTGATTCATCAATGTCATCATCTGATTTTAACTTCATTCTCAACATGTACTGATTCATTTAGATGATCATCAGGCATTAGAGGTTCATCTTCATTTGTACTTAGTTAAACTGTTCATTATTAAACTCAATATCATTAAAAAAAAATGTGTTATTTTCTTGCAAATACGCTAAAGCATCCTGGATTTTATTTCTGTCCACAAACTGGTATTCATAGCAGGGCCGGATTCAGCCGGCCGCACTAGGGGGTGCAGCTAGAATATCAGGGGGGGCAAGTCATTTAACGGAACATTTAAATTAGACAAATATAGTGATTTGATTTATATTGTGATATATCTCGATATGGCCAGAAATGAAAAAATATATTGTGAAATGAAAAAATCCTATATCGCCCAGCTCTAATCTATCAGCTCCTTTGATCCATTTGATTTGTCTTATAGGTTTTATGTTGGATGCCCTTCCTGACACTACCCTCTGCATTTACCCGGGCTTGGGACCGGCACAAACAGGACACTGGCTTGTGCCCTGTTGAGGCTGCATTTATCTTTTTTTTTTTCTTTTTTTTTTTTTTTTTTTGTCTGTCTGTCTGTTTGTCTTCCTGTCTGTCTGTCTGTCTGTCTGTTTGTCTGTTTGTCTTCCTGTCTGTCTGTCTGTTTGTTTGTCTTCCTGTCTGTCTGTTTGTCTTCCTGTCTTTCTGTCTGTCTGTCTGTTTGTCTTCCTGTCTGTCTGTCTGTCTGTTTGTCTTCCTGTCTGTCTGTCTGTCTGTCTGTTTGTCTTCCTGTCTGTCTGTTTGTCTTCCTGTCTGTCTGTCTGTCTGTCTGTCTGTTTGTCTTCCTGTCTGTCTGTTTGTCTGTCTGTTTGTCTTCCTGTCTGTCTGTCTGTTTGTCTTCCTGTCTGTCTGTCTGTCTGTCCTTTTGTTTTTTATTTCAATCTTTTTTTTGTAATTTTTTTTTTCATTTCTTTAGCTCTGTACACAGCATGGCTTATATCAGTCATTATAGCATCAGTCGTCTGCTTTTCTTCGCAAAAGTTCTAACAAATGCGTCCATATCGAGACCTGTTGTTATGGCCTTCTCGTGAGCCAGAATAACTAAATGTCTTTTTCTCTCATGTAGCATAGTACGGCGGAAGGGTGTAAGAACACGAGACAAAGTGGAGAAAGAGCTCTCGCATGATGCAGATGATATTCCAATCACAAGTGAGGTCACATACATGCGATGGAGCTGAGGAAAGGCATTCTTATATCCGTGTAGATATGTGCAAATGGTGGAGAGGTCTACAAACTCTACGTTCTCATCATCATTAGTCTTTTTGAATTCTTTTTCCAACATAATTTTTGCGACAAGAATCTCATTGGAAAGTTTGTCACTGTCACTTTTTGCCATTTTTTGCAGAGGACTTAACATGGCAACATCCAGAAAAGAGGGAGATTGTGGTTGAAGGCAATTAACTGCTTTCATGAGATCCAGATTGCTTTTGGAGAATCTTGTCTCCATCTCTACAATGGCGATGTCCAAAATGTTGAGAAGAGCTCTCTTCAGAGCCTGGCTAGGAGTCATGGAGTCTTCTGCATGGCCTACAGTGGACGTAACAACGCTACCTACGAGCAGTGAGCTCATTGTTCTTTTTCTTTTAGCAGCTGGTACAGGCATGCTGGTTAATGTCTCACTCTCCTCATCTCTCATCTGCTTCAGAGCCTGCAGAGATGCACTGACTACTTCTGAAGCACAGCACAGGTCAACAGAATGAGCCTGCAGCATAGCATTTGCAGACTTCAAGGAACCCAGAACTTTAAGGAGGAATTTTCCTATTTCAAAGAAATGATGCCTCCTTAACATCATCAACAGCCCTGATGCCTCTGTACAGATATCAACAGCAGCGGCTCTGTCCTCTGTAACCTCAGACAGGATACTCAGAATAGCATCCTGATTCTCCACAAGACACTTGGTCACATCATGGTGTCTTGTCCACCTGATCTCCAACAGTCGTTTAAGGGAGGGAACATTATAGTTCTGTGACACATAATGACGGTGAAAAAAAGAGTGCAGTGATCCTGACAGATCAAAAAAGATTTTTGCACACGGCTCTCCTTGCATTGCATGGACCACGGCCAAGTGCAGCTTGTGGTTATAGCAGTGGATATAAGGAATATCCTTCCCTACCTTCTTTTGCAATAAGGCCTGAACCCCACCCCTGACCCCACTCATGACAGAAGCTCCATCATAGCACTGACTGATAATTTCAGCTGCACTATAGCCTGAGTCAGAAAGATGCTCAAGAATTTGTGTGGTAATAAATTCAGCATTTAACTGACTGAGGTCAAGCAGGCCAATCAGGTGTTCCTCTGGAATGCCTTTACAGACAAATCTAACCATGATTGACAGATTCTCCACATTACATCTGTCCCTCGTTCTGTCACTTTTGATGCAAAACCCAGCATAATCTGCTTTGTCATAATTACCTTTTATCTGATTTAATACCATTTTGGCCAGTGTTTCAATAATTTCATTTTGTATGTTGTGAGAGGTGTATTTTGCATTTGGTGGGATGTGTTTGTTAATTTCATTAAATTTGGGGTCCTTTGCCAGTGTGTAGTCAACCATTTTTAAGAACAATCCTGCAGAGAAATCATCATCATTTGAACTTTCCACACTGCCACGAAGTGGAAGTTCATTTACTGCTAGGAACTGAACTACTTCTCCAATTGTTTTAATATAATACCTATTTTTTTCCATTTGTGTGGGCCCTATTAAATTACAAATGGTCTCCCCTGTGGCCTCTCTTTGGGACATTTCAGACCAGGCTTTTGCATTTTTTATGTGGCATTGACTTGATGCGTGCTTTGAGAGTCCCTTGTCCTTTTCCAATGCAGTTTTCCAATTAGTAAATCCTTGTTTTGTGAAAACCAAATCCCTATCATTGTTCCCCCCAAATTTCTGACACGGGAAACAAAAGCACGCATCAAGCTTTGCTGAATATTCGAGCCATGGTCTCCCACGATATCAACCTGGGCAAAATGAGCGGGAGCTCTTGCCAAAATTACGTTTGGGGAAAACCAGAGCTATGGGTTGTGACGGTGCTTCAGTGTTTAAGCCTATGTTGTATTCATCCGCAACAGCCACGGATGGGCTGGGAACAACAGGGGATTCTGTCTCTGCTGCAGCTAATGCCCTAGCAGCCTCGTTGCTGCTGCCAGTGCTAGCTTTAGCAACCAGAAATCGCTGCATACTCAACTCGTCACTCGGTGCAAATTACAAGAGAAAGCGATAGAGAGATATAGAGGGAATGAGAACACGCTTTTACAGAAAGAGTAACCAAATAATTTCAGTGACTGACGGCGAAGGAAACTCAAAACAGGGGCTGAGCTCAGCTGACGACAGTGTGTCTGCGTGCTCCGCTCTGCAGTGACTGACTGAGACGTGAAGCTCAGCAGTTCACAAGCGGTGAAGCGACTGGCCACGCCCTCCCATCTACCAATCAGTAGCTACTTTGAGGGATAGAGAGCAGAGAGCGCTCACTCTGACAATTTTTCTTGAAATGTTTTTTAAATTTGGGATCTTTGCATTCCATCACGTTTGGGGGGGCAGTCACGGCATTTGGGGGGGCATTGCCCCTCCTTGCCCATGCCTATATCCGGCCCCGATTCATAGTGGCTTTATATGTTAACTTTCTCTTTAGTTTCACACAAATCATACAATTGCTGTCTTCGGTTCCCTGAAGTACTTTGGATCTTTCTGCAGAATTAGATGGCACACACGTGACCGGTCCATCGTTCTGTCCACCCTTTGGCATTGCCAGCATCTTCATAAATGGGATGTGTCTTGCAATTAAATGCTGTTGTAAACTATTTCAACTTTTAAGCTGTTGTGGTACAGGGTCAAAATACAAACTGATTATTTTGGCACAATATATTTGGGGATCAAACTCTATTTTTCCATTTTGTCCATGTAGTCCTGCAGTAATTAAGTGCTGTACTGCCCCCTGTTGCCTGTGCATTGCACAACCAGGGTGTGAGAAAGCCAAACATACTGAAGTTTACAACATACAGTACATTGTTGTCTCTTGGCAATTTGTGACACCTGTACAAAGTTTCTTTCTTCTTTAAGGGCAGGTAACGATTGTTTGGTATGTCGTGTTCATTTATGGTGTACAACATTACTCATACAGTATAAGGGTCCCACCCTCTTTTTTACAGGAAGAGGAAAGTATGAGTTTCGTTTCTTCATTTCTTTCATTCCTACCAGCGCAGTGATTTGTGTAAGTACACCATCTTACTGTATTTTACTGAAAGTAAATCTCATTAACACTATGCTCATTAACACTATGCTGTACTTAGAGACACAAGCACAAATAAAACATTCAGTAAAAGGTGTTTTCTAGAAACCATTTAGGACTTAAATGTGACAAATAGAATTAACCCTTTAGGTCATGATTTTAAATGAATAAAACGTTTATGTGTACTCTATGGGAAAAGACGTTGAGCAGACAGACAGGTCTGTGACGCTAGTGTGATCCATTAACTATCAGAAGAGGAAGAACAGAAACCCTGACAGATTATTCGTAGAGGAATAGAGGTGCTCTTCCTTTGGGCAAGCTAGCTAAAGGTCTTATTGTGTCATAGAAAGGGTTATACATGAATGCTCATGGCAGCAGCTCGTCTCTTCATGAATGATGTGAGGATCTCCGTTTCGAGCACTTCAGTTGATAACCTCGTCCAAAGCTTCAGCACCTTCAGTGGAGAAGCTCCTTCTCCTCTCGCTTCTAGATTTGCTCTCTGTAACTTGTGACACATGATTGTCACCAACTTTGTTTAATCCCTTATCGATCTAAAATACAAATCAATCGTATTCTTCCTAAGCTATAATGATCCTCTGCTCTGCCCTGCACTGGATTATAGAAATTGTCTATTTGTACTTGAAGTCAAGCATCAAAATCCACTTCTCTGCAGTTTAGGATTGAAAACAGGAGGCAAATGTACATGTTATTTTGAAACAGATATATAATATTTTATAAAAGTATAATTATATTTAATGAAAGTGGAAGTATATCTGGAATTACACTCCCCCAGTGGAAACACATACTGTATGTGCATCTGTATGAATCTATATGAACGTGTTCTGTTCACAGAGGCTGTGTGGTCCAGTGGTTAAAGCAACGGGCTTGTATTCAGGACATCCCAGGTCCAAATCACACCTCAGCCACAGACTCATTGTGTGACCCTGAGCAACTGAACCTCCTTGTGCTCTCTCGTTTGGGTGAGACTGTAAATGCATAGATCACACACCTGTGTCTCTGTAAGTTGCCTTGGATAAAAGCATCTGCTAAATAAACTAAGAATAATTCATCATGAGGAATGCACAAGACCAGCAACATGATGAAAGAAGGTAAATCACATGTAATTATTTGATCAATAACAGAAACAATGTGGAAATAAGAGTTGGTTATACATGAACAGGCAGGATAGATGAACAGGTTACAGATTTGTAGGATCCTCACAGCGTGCCTCCGTGCTGCGTAAGGTAGTTCATAGACACACACGTCCCGTTTCAGTGGAAGTGATGAGCAAAGCAGCGACAATCTGCATTCGAGCATCAGAGAAATACTGAATATTTGATGTGCTTGTAAAAGAATCCTGTACATAATCTCTCACAAAATTAGGATTTCCTAATTTTCTTTGCCCGTCTGTGTGGCAGCATTTTGGGTATCCGATGGAAACAATAAGAAAATAGTGCCATGCACTGCAGCTAACACAAGCAAAGACACCTACAGAACCACAACAGCTCTCAACTAAAATCCACCAGGTCTGAAGAGACTAAGGGGACAAATAGGCATTCTGTGGGCGTGAGAAAGACTATGGTGAAGTTTAGTGTGGAAGAGGGCACCGTAGGCACATCACGGAAGTGATGAAGACCATTGGGAAAACTAGTAGGTAAGGGGACGAAATGACACTGTTGACCCTTTTGATGGCGCTTATGGGGAGTGGACAATAAGAGACCCCCATATGCCCATTATAGCACGAGACCACCTCTAGTGGTGTCCATACAGTGCCTTTGACCCCTAAGCCCTGCCTTCCAAGATTTTGGGAAAAGATACCCACTCGTAACTTATATAACTTTCATGGGGGATCCAAATTCAACCTACGGTCCCTCGCACCAACTACTCGTCCGATGGCAGCTTTTTCGAATGGGGAAATATCCACGAACCACCAAACTTCCCTTATGTGCAGAAATGCTAAAATACAGCAGCAGTCACAGACAGCCCTCACAATTTCAGTCCCAGCGCTCGTTCAATGGGGGAACGGTGCGTTCCTGAGGTAATGACAAACCTAGACATTGTAATAATGGTCACACAAGCCCATTATTATACGTCTTATTTAAATTCAGAGGTGTTAAAACATTGACAGTGATCTTTAATCCTCATTAATAAATGGATTTTATTGTAGTAATATTGTATTAACCATGTCTAATAACCACGACTGTAGTGACCATGTTTTATTATTTTTACTCATTTCTTTATTATTTTGCAGTAACCACAGCTTTGATACAATTAACCATTGTTTTACTACAGTTACTGTAGTGTCCATATTGTAACTTGGTTTTAGTAATAGTACCATATCATAATATCTATGGTTAATTTTGAGGTTTTATATGTGGCTTATATTAACTAATTTTTCAAAGCAGCCTAATAATTTTCTGCTTATGCCTATAAATATATATATAAAACATGTAAGTAATAATTTAAGTTACTCATTTTATCCAAAGAATTTGTAAAAATACTGGCCTAAAAGTACTTGTTATCAGATCGAAAAGAAACGAGTGGTATCGCCCATCCCCAAGTCGAATAAAAGACCAGTCATATATATATATATATATATATATAGTGTTAAAATATCATATTGTGCATCGTATCTCGAAGGTTATCATCACACCCCAAATATTCATATATTAATGCAATCTTTTGGACTGTGGTGAGAATGTAACTTCACTTGTTTACTGTTTCAGAAAAAGACTTCATTTAAAAAATTTAAAAGATAAAGGAACCCTGCAAAAATCTGGGAACAGGTTCATCTGGAAGTTTCTGGAAATTTATGAGCACATCACCAACATCACCAACATCACCGATGATCTGAGAACGGTCATCCATGGATACATGGTTGAGGTGAGGCTGTGCAAGTCTTTGTAAAGCTGTAGCATCCCACAATTACATCGAGTTTACACTAATATAATGAAAGTGCTGAGGGATTAGATCTGGACTGCAGTTCTAACCCTCATGTATGTTGTGCCTTTGTGGAACCTGGCAGTTTTACATGGCATTCTGTCCTTTGTAAATCGGTATCGAGTTGTTGTTGTTGTTGTTGTTGTTTTTAGCTTTGCTGTCTGTAAAATGACTCTCTCTCTCTCTCTCTCTCACCAGGTGCTGCACAGCATCTTCTTTCTGGGCAACATTCACAGGAACAACATTATGCCTAGAGATTTTTTGGGAGAGACAGTATCTACACAACTAAACGCCAAGTTTTCAAAACCTTTTGAGGAATTCAGGACCCACCTTCCAACCCGCACTCCTTTCTCCATCCTCCTTGATGTGGTCAGTATAGATCAGAAAACTAGTGACATTGTCCTGTGTCTCTTCCACCTGCTTTATTCCACAGTTAGTGGCACACAGCCTGTTTCCATGTGCTTTTATCACTGTGTCTACCCTCAGCTCAAGTCTCAACCCTATTTCATCTTCTCGAACAGATGAGAAACCATTCGATTAAAAAAAATCTGTTTAAAAGCTTTTTACACCCGAATCCAATAACAGTTTTTTCCCCTTTAAAAATGCAGGTGGTCAAGATTAAAGGCAGTCAGAATGAAAGTCAGGTACTGGAGTACCTTTTGACTTTATTAAAACAACTGATTGTGCCACAATATCCACCCAACCCAACCAAGATGGCATATTTCAACTATTACACTTTGGAGGCCACTGTCATCTGCATCTGTCATTATGAAATTAAAGGGGGAGAAACAACGAACAAGTTCTATGGAGCCTCCCTGTCCTGCAAGGGGGTTAGAGAGCAGAAGGTCATCATCTCCCTTTCGTGTCTACACACATGGACTCCTAAAGTGGCTTACGCAGTGGCCCTTGCAGATGAAGGTGGTGCCATCCAGCTTCCACAAACAGTGAAATGCAAAGCCTTTAAAAGAAACAGGGTAAATGACCACTATTGTGAAAAGCCTCCATGCACAAATTGCATTAATATATTCAGAGGCGCTACATTCGAGCCTAGACACAATGAAGCCGATGAAGAAGCAAAGTGGCCCTATGGCAACTGTGCTGAAACAGAGTCTCTCAGCAAACTCCTCAATGCAGATCCAGCACTCTGTGAACAAGTACAAGTTCTGAAGAACAACATGACAGCTGACCTAGACCTTGAAGAAAACACAGTCTGGGAAAATGCCACGAGAAGGCTGTTAGAGCTGCTTAACGGGACAGATTATGTGCATAATGGCAAAGATTTTCTGTTCTTTGTCCCCTAACCCTCCGAGTCCCTTTTAGCTCCACTCAGATCTACATGTGCTTGAAATATTCTGTTGTACTCTCTGGAGATCCAGACACCTCAGGCTATATATATATATATATATCTATCTCACCTGGTACCTTAAATGTATTATCTGTGTGTTACATAATGTATCAATACTGGGAATTTAAAATAAATCAAATCAAATATGAATACATCTTATTAGAAATAGCCTAACTAAAAATCTCCATTAAATACTGGAGAGAAATGTCCAACTTTCACTGAATGGAAACATGTAATGATGTGTGTATTACAGCTGGACGGGCTCCACCAGACACACAGAGGACAATGAAGAGACTCCCTTAAAACTCACACAAAAACAAGCCTATTTTAGGGTTAGTTGATGAGTAGAGCTCAGGGAGTTGGCAGCGGTAGAGGTCAGAGAGTTGGCAGTGGTAGGGGTCAGAGAGTTGGGAGCGGTAGAGGTCAGAGAGTTGGCAGTGGTAGAGGTCAGGGAGTTGGCAGTGGTAGAGGTCAGAGAGTTGGCAGTGGTAGAGGTCAGAGAGTTGGGAGTGGTAGAGGTCAGGGAGTTGGCAGTGGTAGAGGTCAGGGAGTTGGCAGTGGTAGAGGTCAGAGAGTTGGCAGTGGTAGAGGTCAGGGAGTTGGCAGTGGTAGAGGTCAGAGAGTTGGCAGTGGTAGAGGTCAGAGAGTTGGCAGTGGTAGAGGTCAGGGAGTTGGGAGTGGTAGAGGTCAGAGAGTTGGGAGTGGTAGAGGTCAGAGAGTTGGGAGTGGTAGAGGTCAGAGAGTTGGCAGTGGTAGAGGTCAGAGAGTTGGGAGTGGTAGAGGTCAGAGAGTTGGCAGTGGTAGAGGTCAGAGAGTTGGCAGTGGTAGAGGTCAGAGAGTTGGGAGTGGTAGAGGTCAGAGAGTTGGGAGTGGTAGAGGTCAGAGAGTTGGCAGTGGTAGAGGTCAGAGAGTTGGGAGTGGTAGAGGTCAGGGAGTTGGTAGAGGTCAGGGAGTTGGCATGATTGTAGGGTATTTGGTATGCTAATTTAAACGGGAACCATTACAGTGCCCACCTTTCTCACTCCATTATATGTAAGGAAATTTAGGGTATTGAAATATGTGAGCTATGAACTAATTAAACTGTCTTTATTGTACATTATTATGTAATGAAATATAGAATGGAATTAGTTCAACAACCATTATAAATCAGATAAATGACAAATATTTGTCTGAAAAATAATCTATACCATATAGATTCAAATTCTCCACCATTGAAATCTTAAATATAATGTCTAGTTTTATCCGCTCACACCTTCTATTGTAATGAATTAGCTTTAATTAGGGAATTATGATTAATTAACTTATTGGAGTAATATTATTCTCAGGGCTTATTGAAAATAATATCATATGTATTCAGGTACAGCATTGAATCGAAATCTTTAAGAAACAGATGAGATTATCTATCAGAATATACCACAGTCAAGTCATCTTTGAATACAGACAAACCATTTTTTTTCTAAACAAATCTAATCTGACACATACACATGAGACAGATTGGTGAGAAGAGTGACAGAATGTGAAATAAATGATCAATACAGTGAAAATGAACTTTATGCCGTAACCATTTATCCTTATTTGAGGCCACATCGATCAGATTATCCAAAGTATTTAACGAATACATCAGCACTGTGATGGAATGAACTTTCTCCAGTATTGTGCTCAATGTTTTGGACCTCTGTAATATCGGATTGTTATTGTCTGTATGAATGATGAGGTTGGCTTTGAAGCGAGGCCTTCTCGTGTGGGATCCATGAACCGTAGAGAGTGAGAGGCTTCCTCAGGACTTTGAGTCAGTTAGGGTTAGTACAGTGTTAAACCTAACCTAACCTTAGAGACAGGGCGGGGTTAAGTGGCTAGGGGCGGGGTTAGGGATAGAGGTAAAAATGACTTCCACCCTCATTTGCATATCGAATCTGATTGGCTGGATTGTTTCACAGATAGAACGGTCTGTCCGAGTGGTGGAAAAAGTCACCTGCACGCCTTTAAGATTTGCATGAATACGACTGTAGAGGAGACGTGGTAATGAACGCATTTTTCACAAGAACGACGTTTTTTCTTTCCTGCGCATTTTGGCAGCATGTAGGCCTGCAGCACGTTAGCTTTGGGCAACAATAATAGCGTTTAATTTGATTTGTAAACAGCCCATTGCGGTTTAAATACTGTTTATATTTCAGTTGAGCAACTGAAATCAGTATCATATCCATGTATCACTCCTGAAATGTTTTTGTAGGAATGTTTGGGTGGGATGAACTCAATCCTTTATTATTATCATTTCATGAAATGTATCGGACCATGCTTGTGAGGAGGAGATTATTCTGTTGCGAGCAGAGCAGACTTGAGTCCAGTAAATATTTAAAGAAATTGTTCCAATAATAAAAACAAAAAAAATAACGGACTTGAAAAACTTTAAGAATATATACGGCATCTAATCTCGCCATAATAATGAGATGAAATACTTGTCAGAGGTGTTTTGCACTTTGAAATGAAATCTGCAAAATCCAATAAAGCCCCTTCGTGGTTCAATAACTGAGTCATCGATTACAATAATGATCCAATAATGAAGATTTTCCTACAGATAACGTGACATTGCAACATGTGTCCACTAGATGGTGCTGGATAACCGTTGCATTTTAGAAAGGAGTTCACAAGTGAAGTGATGAATTTTATTACTACAAGAGGAGCTTTAAAAACAATATAATGACAAGAAATAGCGATAAGTGAAATGGCTGAGGCTCCATTGAGTAAAAATTGTAACTACATGGTTTTGCGATTATGTTTTCATGATTCAAAACCTCTTTTAAGACCAACCAATGAAGGGAACAATAAATCAACATGCTCTCAAATTGTAAATGTCCAGGGAGCGCACGAGGAGTTAGATTTGTAACGACCCTTCAAAGTTTAAAAAAGCAACAATCCCTCTGCTCCCAACCACCAGCACGTGGAAATAGCTTAGCCCCCGCCACTGGGCGGCAGTCCATACAATGCGGGTCTATGGAAAAATCTTTGGGTGGCTCCTATTCCGAAGGCACTGGTGGTCAGTCAGGCATGCCTGGGGGTTTTCAGGGTGGCCGAGAAGGCCAGCGTTGGCCCCGGGACTTTGGGAGGTACGCTCGCAGAGATACAGGGCTTCGCTATGGCCAGCATCATATCTGGTTTGAGGGGAGCATTTTCAGGCCAGTTTAGGATATAGGGAAGAAAACTACCACACTCATGACAGATTACCAGATTCATGAAACCAGGTCGCACCCCCCTGTTTACGAGGACACTGTCCAATGGCTCCGAGGTCGGCGAGCGCCTCAACCCGACTGGCCCTCGTAAGAAATGCTGTTTATCTCTCAGAGGCTCGGCACCGGGTGCTGATGTAGGTGTTGTTGGGTTAGGGTCAATGTTAAAGTTTCCACTAAACACCCTCCTCCGAGGCGGCCTGCCACAGGGGATCTTTGCCATAGGGCATTTTTGAAAGCCAAACGAATTCCTTAGTCACAGGCACAAATAGATGCAGTTAAAAAATAAATACATTTACAATTAGAAAAAACAATACATATGCAGAAAATTAATTAAAAAAAGTATAACAGTATAGATTAAATTTAAAATGCTGAATAAAATGCTCAGCTGACCAAGCTGGTGCCCACACCCTCTGGTTGAGAAAAGGGTTTGTGTAGGTGCTTTTCCTCTAGAGCCCACTCTCCAGTCTTTGCATACTCCAATCACTGGCACTGGCTTGTTCTCCGAGAGAGGTCACTTCAGTCTCTGAATGTGTGCAAATACATAACTTAAAATCAACCATGAGGGACCACAATGACAACTGAAGAGAATAATGCCATGTTTTCTCTTGAAAAGAAAAACACCATTCAGCCTTTGAATACACTAAATGTTTTGAGTAAGTTTAACTTGCAATTAAGTTTCCCAGATTCGGTTATAAAAAGGTTTACATTGTAACTGAAAGTTTCACACGTCGACACTACGAGGACGCTTGATTGTGAATCATAACCAGGTCATTTTTGGACATATTTGAACTAAAGTGGAAACTGTTTGAATGGAGTGTATTCCTGATTTGTGTACAGGAAAATCCACAGTGTGGGATATTGCGCTGGCCGCTGTAATACTGAAGTAAACCACAAGATGTCGCCAGAGGGACACACATGTGTAATGTTGAACAGCTCACGAGCCAGTACAAAATTATTTTTTTTTGCCCCAATGTGAAAACTTATGAAATTTTAAATATGGCCTAAACACAATGCCTTGGGAAGTATTCAGACCCTTCTCACATTTTACTGAAACACATCCACGCACACTTTTGTACTCTAAAACGTGATCTCAGAAACTGTTACTTAATATTTCACCTAAAATACATATTTGCACAAAAATACACAACCCCTCTGCTCTGGAAGCTACATTTTATACACAGCTGATTAAACTGTGTCTAAAATTAACAATTTAATTTAACGCAAAGTTGTTTTTAAAGGTTTGACTGGACTAGTTTGTGAACGGGCTGAAATCCTCCAAATCAACAAGAGCTGCTACATGTGGAGACTGTCAAGCTCCTTTTGTAAAACATGTTTTGCCCAAAATGTTTTTTTCTGTTAAAGGAGCCAATCAGTGGAACTGGCTTTCTACAAATATAAAGACTTTAACTAAACTGTCCAGTTTTAAAAAACGAGCAAAAGCCTGGTCCATACAGCAGCAGTGTGATCATGCCAACTGTATATCTGTGTGTGTGTGTGTGTGAGGTGAGCATCTGTGTGAGATCCAGTGAATGTGTTTATGTATTATACTAACTTTCATTGGTGCTAACTGGTTTCTGGACATTTTATTGTATTCACTGTAAATTTGTATTTATTATCTTAACTGTTAAAAGCCCTTCTAGGGACAGAGCCATGGCTATAAACACTGTGATACAGGCATCGGATTGTTCTTTATGTAATAATCTATGTTTTCTTTTTGTATCTGTCCCTGTTCAAATAAACAATAAATAAATAAATGCCTTGTCAATACATTTGCCCAAATAAAGCCATTTTCATCAACACGTTTGCTATAAAACACTACAAACAACATTAAGAACAGAATTAAAAAGATTTGAATGATCACGTCACAGTGGCATGACAACTTTATTTATTTTCAATTTACACATGCATGTACGCAATACACACAAAAACATATAGCACATAATGCTTTGAAGACCATTCTTTCGGCTTACATTTACACTTTTTGCAGTATGCGATCACCAAAGTGTTGAAGGAGACAAATATCACCCAGTATTTTCTCCTCAAATGATCTGTAGTGAAGTCAGACAACAGAAACTCACTCTGGTCAAGTAGAAATTGCCCAAAAATCTACTCAAGTCCAGAGATTTGTACAACACCGCTGGTGCTTCTTCAATAAACGAGGAAACATGGACATTATTTTAAATGCAAGTCTTTCGGTCCTATCATTTAAAGCATTTTAGCATGAGGCTGTAACATATCAAAATGTGAAAAAATGAAGGGGTCTGAATACTTTGTGAAGGCACTATATCAGTCTATGAAGTCACGAGCAGTGTGAATATTTACAGCATCACATACACAACACCAATATGAGTGCAGGACAGTTTTAATCATCACTGATACAAAGATAAATACATCTGTCAGTTATTACATTTCCGTTCTGATTCTCTATATCAGCTGTGTTGGCTATAAAAATATATGAGGTTAATGTTGATGAAACACATTGAAAGGTTATTTGAGAGGTATGAAGGAGTCTTTAGATGCCCAGCATGTCTTCAGACACTTGACAATCCAGCAGGAGATTCCCAGCACACACACACTGAGAGAGAGTGCCCACTGACACACACACACACACACACACACACACACACACACACACACACACACACACACACACACACACACACACATTAATTACACACAATTACCCCCTTTAATCAAACTGGTCTATAGTATTAATGGCCATGGATGTTGACCGGATGAATATTCTCACCTTTCTGCGAGTGAATCCATGACACCGCCTTCATAGCCATAAACTGCCATTCAACCTGATCATCTTTTTTAAACGCGTTTAACCAGATCAGAGCCAGAACTGTGGCCCAAACTAACCCATCCACCTGGAACATCATCCGCATTCATTAGTTCATCTGCTGTACACAGACGCTCTAAATGTATTTGAGTCTTAATAATTATTACCTTGTCTGGTTTCTGATTGGTCACCTGATCTTCTGCCTTTCCAATCACACGAGCCAATGACGCATCAAGCTCCCAGAATCCTGCAGCCTTCTGAAGAGTGATCAGCTGGAGCAAAGGGTCCTGCTGGGGCTCCGCCTCTTCTGAACACGTTATTGTTTATGTGTGAAGAGGGAGAGAAAAACAGGAAATGTGAGATGAGGGGGACCTTGAGAGCTTCAGGGCGGCCATGATGCTACCAAACCATATAAGACTACAGCACATAAACATACATTCATTATAAGGAGAAGTCAACCGGACACATAAAGCTGTTTTTATAATGTGTAATCATGAATAAATCCATTAAATGCAAATATAATCTTAAAAGCAACAGCAGCATAACTGCTTTAAGACCTGTTCAGAGAGATTTCTAAACGCAATCAGAACGTTAGATTTGCATTTCCTGAAGACAAACATCAACATCTGCCCGATCAGCAGCACATCGAGAAAACAAAAACTCTGTTATGAACCCAAACATCAGCAAGTGTGCCCAGATGACATCACTTCCAGGTGGATTTTGGCATTAAATTGGTGTCACTAGTGTCCCATTAATGACATTTATTTGGCTCATTTTTAAGACATTTTATAGGATGTAAAACTATAAACTTTATAAACATGAAATGTGCATTTTAGGCAACATTAACCCAGAGAGAAGTTTTGGTCATTATTATATGAACTAACTTCACCGAGTAAAATTAATTGTGGATGATTAGTGTTGATTTGTAAGTCTGAACACGATTGGTCGATTTACCCGGCTGTGGTATTTCATCACATCCAACCCTCGAGAGATTGGTTATATTGGAGAAAAGAGCAGCTGCAAACACACAATCTTGATCAATACATTCAGTTGTTGAGAAAAAGACATTTACTGTAGATGGACATATGCATATAAAAGAATTAAAGGAATATTATGGGTCATATAATGTGACTTCTCTTACACGTTGCAGAACGAAATGCTTTTATGGGAGATGCCATCTCTAAGAAAGAACAAATAGAAAAACACATACAGATTAAAAAATACATCTCGTCACAGTCACAAACAAAATCTCCCATTTAAACACACCTGTACATCCCCCCGACACACTAAAACACATTTTTAACTGTATATATACTTCTCATCTGCTTCACAGGGGCACAGTTGGATATACTGGACAGGCTCAACATCATCATAGGGGCACCCTTCCGACACAAAGGCCTCCCGACTAAACCTGAAACAACATTCATTTCACATTTTGATGAGATTAATATTGCAAATGTAACCCATTAATTAAATGGGCTGCAATTATATCACGCCTTTTTAACCTTAACGGTATTCAAAACACTTTACACAGTCAGAGGAAAATATTCTTCATCATCAGATACTGAAATCTGCTGCGCACATCCAGAAAGATTTCCATAAAAACACACACACACTCTCACACACACACACACTCTCTCACACACACACACACACTCTCTCACACACACACACACACACACACTCACACACACACTCGACTGACTATGTGTCGGGACTCTCCTCTGCAGCATTGGTCCTTTCACAGTCTGTCTGTTGTTTTTATTAACAGCGATGAAGGCCGTATGAACGCAGCTCACTCCTGCCTGAATGCTGAGGTCCAACATCTTTCTCTTGATCTCCTCCACATCTGCATCTCCCGCTCGCTCCTCCTGCTCCAGACGGCCCATCACAGAGCGCACCGCCAGCCGGTGGACAGTCAATCTGCAGCGACACAAACATACAGCACGCAGAACACATGATTCACCAATAATGTTGCTCTTAAAGTTATTCTACATTTATGATCTGAAAAACACACATACACAAAACATGACCTGAGCTAAATGTTTTTCTTTGATATATAATTTGAATATAATATCCAAGTGATTGCACAATAAATCTCATGTTTCAGGAAAACAGAAATGTGATAAATATTCAGCTAATTACGTGTCCAGGCCTGCGTTAAAGCTTTATACAAGTCTGGAGAACCTCACACCTCCTGTCCTCTCAAACCCCTTTCCCCAATCTCACCCCCTGTCCTCCCAAACCCCTTTCCCCAATCGCACCCCCTGTCCTCGCAAACCCCTTTCCCCAATCGCACCCCCTGTCCTCGCAAAGCCCTTTCCCCAATCGCACCCCCTGTCCTCGCAAACCCCTTTCCCCAATCGCACCCCCTGTCCTCGCAAACCCCTTTCCCCAATCGCACCCCCTGTCCTCCCAAACCCCTTTCCCCAATCGCACCCCCTGTCCTCGCAAAGCCCTTTCCCCAATCGCACCTCCTGTCCTCGCAAAGCCCTTTCCCCAATCACACCCCCTGTCCTCGCAAACCCCTTTCCCCAATCGCACCCCCTGTCCTCCCAAACCCCTTTCCCCAATCACACCCCCTGTCCTCTCAAACCCCTTTCCCCAATCGCACCCCCTGTCCTCGCAAACCCCTTTCCCCAATCACACCTCCCCACTCTTCAACATATACCATACACATATATACTACACTGTGTTACACCACATGCGTCTATACTGTGTGTGTGTGTGTGTGTGTGTGTGTGTGTGTTACCCTGTGTCTTGGGTTGGTTTTAGGGTGAAGTTTAGCTGGTTAGTCACTGGTTGATTTTTCAGGTTGTATTTCATCATCACTGCTCCCTCACAGCTTCCAGAACTCTGTGACAGAGAGAAAACATGAAGATTGAAGATATGAAGATTTAAGAGACTAAATTAAACTAATCGATTGTCCAAAAATAAATTTGAGGGGGACCGAATATTTTTTCGGACTAATTTTCAGATTACTTTAATTTTATTGTATTTTATTTCATTTCTAACCCTTGAAAAACAAAAAACACTGTGCAGTTATTACATTAACATTTTAGTTTAACTGCTGTAAATATAATAAACATATAATAAATCATTTGAAAGAGCCGCTAATACACAGTAACGACTCATCAACATTATAGACATCACAGTTTGATCTTCTGTAAAACTTGTGTTGTGAAAATCAATATACAAATAAAAATGACTTTCTAAATGATATCCATCATATCTTTGCAAATCCACCACATGAATTAAACAAGACATTTAAACAACAAATTTAATGAGTTTTCTTCCCTTTCACTAAAAGGGATCATGAGTGAATAAATGAATCTATATTAATCAAGTGTTGACAGGATTTGGGACTCAAAACTTCACCTGTCCTTTCAGCTGTGCATACACGATTGCCCTTTGACCCCGGAAGAGCACACGGATGGGTGGGGACAGTGTTTCGACAGTGACGCCGTCAGGAAGAGTCCAGGTCACAGAGATGTTATCGACCGCAGGCTGCAGCGCAAATCTGAGCGACTGCATCACCTGATAATATTAACAAGAAAACATCTGTTCGAGATATTCACACACACATCTGTATTTACTTCATTTCAAATATAGTTTGACTTGTTTTGTAAAAGCAGAGGACCATGTTCTTACTTTGGGTTGCATACGGTCAGTGCCTGTGATGAACTGAGCGTGACCAGAACCTTCTCTGGCCATTCCTGAGATGAGGGCGCTACTCGCACCCTCACCGATCCCGAATGAGAAACACCTGACAACACAACAACAGCTCAAACATCTCATCAGCGCGCATGAACTATTAGACATTATAATGTCATGTCCACACACCTGTGAGAGTACATGTTACTCTTCACCAGGTCCAGCACCTGTTTAGTGTTGCACACTTCTCCATCAGTGAAGATGAACAACTGCACACAGAGAAAACATCACGATGATCAGAACACTGTGCGGACATATTCTCCTCCTCTGTGTGATATTTCATGATCCACGTTTGATTTCCAGAGAGAATCTGCAGGTGTGATACCTGTCTGGGGTGATCAGGGTAACAGGGCTGACTGTAGATGTGTTCCAGAGGCTGTAAAATCTCTGTGCCACCCATGTCTGCTCCCATTTGCTGAACCCTCTTCACAGCCTCTTCCATCGTGTCCTGACTGTACACGACACTCTGCCTGCTCACACACACACACACACACACACACATTACGAAACCAAACGCCACTAAATCATTTCTGAAGTGTACCTCACATTCAGATACTAACGGGAAAAAGGACTCAAAGTGAGAGCCAAATCCGTAGATATTGAAGTAGCATCCCATCGGCAGACTCTTCAACAGTAACATCAGTGTGTCCTGCAGAGAGATAAATGTACACACATCAACACATTTCCATAAATACATACATTAGTATTAATGCATCATATTTAAAATCTTACCTTTGCACTTTGTATGCGCATCTGTGCCCCTTCCCCATGATGCATCATGCAGTCCATACTGCCTGACCTGTCAATCACAAAAATGAACTCGCCTTGAGATGCCAATGATGACATCACTTCCTCAGGGAACTCTGGGTACAAACTGATCATGAGCACTGGATCGGCCATCAAAGAACCTGAAATACAGAGACATTAAACACAACTTCTGTGAATGGTAATGACTTATAAGCACACAATATATGTATATGTTATACAACACACCATCCATTATATAAAGCATGCTGAAGAGAGTTTGTACCCGGCGGTGCAGTGGCCACTCCTGCCTCCACGACTGCAGTGGGCTGATGGGTATTCTCGTAGTACACCAACACCTCAACATCTTTATCAAACATGTGACCGGAACTGAGACTCACCTAACCACACACACACACACACACACACACACACACACACACACACACATCAATGATTACAGGCTTTTTAATATATTATTAAACTACCTTATCGCTCCTTAAACACACACACACACACACACACACAGACAGACACAGACACACACACACACACACACACACACACAGACACACACACACACACACACACACAGAGACACACACACACAGAGACAGACACACACACACACAGAGAGACAGACACACACACACACAGAGACACACACACACACACACACACAGAGACACACACACACACAGAGACAGACACACACACACACAGAGAGACAGACACACACACACACAGAGACACACACACACACACACACAGTACCGTTGCATGAGTGTGATCAGAGTTCAGGAACTCTACAGGATCCAGACGGCAGTTGGACTCAAGTTTGGAAACTGGGTTTGAAGATCTCACATGGACACTGAGAGACAGAGAGTACGGAACGGCAGATACTGATGAAACCTCAGAAACGATTCCACCACCTGAACCTGATGAGAGAGAGAGAGAGAGAGAGAGAGAGAGAGAGAGAGACCAAAATTCATTGCCCAATCTCAACTGGAGAAAAACTTAAGACTGACTTTTTTCTGATGTCTGGATTCTCTCTTGCAGTTTATGATTATAAATACAAATGTTTAGATTTACATGTAATGAATACTTTATATGTGAGGTTAAAGTTCACTTTTTCACTGCATGTGTCATCTATCATTATATATATATATATATAGGAACAGTGAATGAGTGTTGCTACATACAGATCATGTTAAAATGTTGTACCTGCTGGTATGTATCGTGGGTTGAGTACAGCGGGCAGACAGAAGCGCAGGGCGTGGTCAGCCTGCACAGCAAGCTCCATCACATAGATGATGGTGATGGTGGCGTTCTGACCCGGTGACAAACACCCGACACTCAGTCTGAAAACATCAGAACTCTCTTCACTCTCTTCCAAAAGAAACGCCTGCTGGCCTGAACTCAGAGCATCATCATACTGATCCTTCGCCTGCAAGAGACACAATCAGATCCACAAAGAAAACTGCTGAACAAACAGATGTCAAACAGAAATACACTGAGCTATGTGTCACGTCAAACCGCTCCATCTGTCTGTCAGTATTTGGACTCACACTGACTGTCTGTCTGTCAGTATTTGGACTCACGCTCTGTCTGTCTGTCTGTCAGTATTTGGACCCAAACTGTGTCAGCACTTGGACCCGCGCTCTGTCTGTCAGCATTTGGACTCACGCTCTGTCTGTCTGTCTGTCAGTATTTGGACCCAAACTCTGTCAGCACTTGGACCCGCGCTCTGTCTGTCAGCATTTGGACTCACGCTCTGTCTGTCTGTCTGTCAGTATTTGGACCCAAACTCTGTCAGCATTTGGACCCGCGCTCTGTCTGTCAGCATTTGGACTCGCGCCCTGTCTGTCAGCATTTGGACTCACGCTCTGTCTGTCAGCATTTGGACCCGCGCTCTGTCTGTCAGCATTTGGACCCACACTCTGTCTGTCTGTCTGTCAGTATTTGGACTCACGCTCGGTCTGTCAGCATTTGGACCCACACTCTGTCTGTCTGTCTGTCAGCATTTGGACCCACACTCTGTCTGTCAGCATTTGGACTCACGCTCTGTCTGTCAGCATTTGGACCCGCGCTCTGTCTGTCAGCATTTGGACCCGCACTCTGTCTGTCAGCATTTGGACTCACGCTCTGTCTGTCAGCATTTGGACTCACGCTCTGTCTGTCAGCATTTGGACCCACGCTCTGTCTGTCAGCATTTGGACTCACGCTCTGTCTGTCAGCATTTGGACCCTCGCTCTGTCTGTCAGCATTTGGACCCTCGCTCTGTCTGTCAGCATTTGGACCCTCGCTCTGTCTGTCAGCATTTGGACTCACGCTCTGTCTGTCAGCATTTGGACTCACGCTCTGTCTGTCAGCATTTGGACCCGCGCTCTGTCTGTCAGCATTTGGACTCGCGCTCTGTCTGTCAGCATTTGGACCCACACTGTCTGTCAGCATTTGGACTCACGCTCTGTCTGTCAGCATTTGGACCCACACTCTGTCTGTCAGCATTTGGACCCACACTGTCTGTCAGCATTTGGACTCGCGCTCTGTCTGTCAGCATTTGGACTCGCGCTCTGTCTGTCAGCATTTGGACTCGCGCTCTGTCTGTCAGCATTTGGACTCACGCTCTGTCTGTCAGCATTTGGACCCGCGCTCTGTCTGTCAGCATTTGGACCCGCGCTCTGTCTGTCAGCATTTGGACCCGCGCTCTGTCTGTCAGCATTTGGACCCGCGCTCTGTCTGTCAGCATTTGGACCCGCGCTCTGTCTGTCAGCATTTGGACCCGCGCTCTGTCTGTCAGCATTTGGACCCGCGCTCTGTCTGTCAGCACTTGGACCCACACTCTGTCTGTCTGTCTGTCAGTATTTGGACCCACACTGTCTGTCTGTCTGTCAGTATTTGGACCCACACTGTCTGTCTGTCTGTCAGTATTTGGACCCACACTGTCTGTCTGTCTGTCAGTATTTGGACCCACACTGTTTGTATGTCAGTATTTGGATTGACACTGTCTGTCTGTCTGTCTGTCAATATTTGGACTCACGCTCTGTCTGTCTGTCTGTCTGTCTGTCAGTATTTGGATTGACTCTGTCTGTCTGTCTGTCTGTCTGTCAGTATTTGGATTCACACTGTCTGTCTGTCTGTCAGTATTTGGACCCACACTGTCTGTCTGTCAGCATTTGGACCCTCGCTCTGTCTGTCAGCATTTGGACCCACACTGTCTGTCAGCATTTGGACCCGCGCTCTGTCTGTCAGCATTTGGACCCGCGCTCTGTCTGTCAGCATTTGGACCCGCGCTCTGTCTGTCAGCATTTGGACCCGCGCTCTGTCTGTCAGCATTTGGACCCGCGCTCTGTCTGTCAGCATTTGGACCCGCGCTCTGTCTGTCAGCATTTGGACCCGCGCTCTGTCTGTCAGCATTTGGACCCGCGCTCTGTCTGTCAGCATTTGGACCCGCGCTCTGTCTGTCAGTATTTGGACTCACGCTCTGTCTGTCTGTGTCAGTATTTGGACTCACACTCTGTCTGTCTGTGTCAGTATTTGGACTCACGCTCTGTCTGTCTTGCACCTCGGCCACAATCTCTTGCTCTCCGATCTTGGCACTGAAGTGGCAGACAGCAGCATCAGCGGGCAGAGGGAACACAAACACGGCTTCCAGAGGAGAATCTTCTTCATTCACATACTGCAGACTGGAGGAGACTGAAACTATATGATCCTGGACCTGCAGATCCACTGAGATGTTCTTCAGAGGAACTACAGACACACAAACATCCGTGTTCAACACCAAACTGCTATTCAATCCACAGTTAACATCACAGAGATCAAAGAAACATATATACACATGTATGTTAAATATTTAAACAGTTGACTTTACCTGGAATATTTTTCTGTGACACGAGACCGCAGCAGTTCACCATTCTGACTGTGACAGGAAATTACACATTTACTGCGCGACAGTTTTAATCTGGTACAGACAGAATCTCGATTGTTCTGTAGTTTTGATTATATTTTCAAATGATCTGCTACAACACAAACAGTCTCAGTTTAAAGTTAGCCTATATTAATAAAGTCCTGCTTTAAATACGCTTTTAACGACACATTATATGCGTCATAGAAACATAAGTGCTGTATTACATTTGTAAAATATAGATAAACTTAGTGCGTTACCAAAGTATAAAACAAATATACTATAAACTGAAAGATGTTAAAGCATTTTAACAGTCACCTGCTGTTTGTTCAAAGCGAAAGTAAATCGGACAGAATCTCTCCTGCTTTAAATCCTCCGCGAATGACTGCAGAAACTTCAGTAAACACGTAAATATGCAGACGAGATTTGTGTTGGTCAGATGTTTTCAGGAAGAGGCGTGACCGTCAGATTTCGGGAAGTGTGCTGACTGCAGAACTGAGTCATACTGGAGGAGGCGGATCCAAGAATGTTGAAGGCTTGACTCGCGCACACACACACACACACACACACACACACACACACTTGAATCACTGATTGACGTTTTTAAAAGCAGAATATATAAAATAGCAAACACAATAACAGTGTGAAAAGTTGATTTTCTCCAGAAGATCAGATAGTATTTGCCATAAATGAAGTCACTCTTTGTTATATTCAAACTTAGAGAGTAGCTCAGGATACATAACGTTCTCACATATGTCTGTAACTATTTCAGTTAGTTAACCCGAATTAACTTCATTGTCAGATTACTATTTTTTAATTAGAAGACTGTTTAGTGTAAGGTAAAAAGCAAATTAATGAATAAAGAAAAGTAGAAGCTTTAACATACTCTCTCTTCCCGGATGTTCCAGGTCAACTATATCAGGATACTGTACTACCATCTGATGCCACATTGCTTGAAAGATTTCTCCATATCACTATTACATTCTGAAATAACTGTTTTACAACAAGGTTTTATGTTTTGTTTCTTAACAAAAAATCCCAAATAGGATATTACTGTGCACATATGCGTTCTCAAGCATACAAACAGGTTTAACTGTAGATATTATAATATTACAGCCGATTATTGAACAAATATACCCAACAATGTGAGAATCTGTGCAAGCAGAACTGCTCATAAAACTGTTAATAGACTCATACAGTTACAATGCAAACAAGCCGAGTATACATTCCCCGAAACATGAGTTACAACTGAACCCTAACTTTTACTGTAACTCATATTCCTTCAAACATGTGGCTGATCTACTCCACCACGATTTACTGTGGTAATCAATTAGGGTGATCACACAATGACAATCAGAATGAGCACAGGTAAAAGGGCCCCACTATATCACAGTTCTGTGCGGATACGGGAGAACAGCACAAGAACAGGATCCAGCTCACTGCAGCTTTTGTGCCAGAATCGTCCAATTAGAGCAGACAGCAGGGCTCACTCATGTGATAATACACACACTGATATACTGTACTGATAGTATGGGCTATAACACACACCGATATACTGTACTGATAGTATGGGGTATAACACACACCGATATACTGTACTGATAGTATGGGGTATATCACACACACACACACACACCGATTACTGTACTGATAGTATGGGGTATAACACACACCAATATACTTTACTGATAGTATTGGGTATAACACACACTGATATACTGTACAGATAGTATGGGCTATAACACACACTGATATACTGTACTGATAGTATGGGCTATAACACACACCGATATACTGTACTGATAGTATGGGGTATAACACACACACACACACACACCGATTACTGTACTGAGAGTATGGGTATAACACACACGGATATACTGTACTGATAGTATGGGGTATAACACACACCGATATACTGTACTGATAGTATGGGGTATAACACACACACACACACACCGATTACTGTACTGATAGTATGGGTATAACACACACTGATATACTGTACTGATAGTATGGGGTATAACACACACAGATATACTGTACTGATAGTATGGGGTATAACACACACCGATATACTGTACTGATAGTATGGGGTATAACACACACCGATATACTGTACTGATAGTATGGGGTATAACACACACACACACACACACCGATTACTGTACTGATAGTATGGGTATAACACACACGGATATACTGTACTGATAGTATGGGGTATAACACACACACACACACACACCGATTACTGTACTGATAGTATGGGTATAACACACACGGATATACTGTACTGATAGTATGGGCTATAACACACACTGATATACTGTACTGATAGTATGGGGTATAACACACACCGATTTACTATACTGATAGTATGGGGTATAACACACACCGATATACTGTACTGATAGTATGGGGTATAACACACACACACACACACACCGATTACTGTACTGATAGTATGGGGTATAACACACACACACACCGATATACTGTACTGATAGTATGGGGTATAACACACACCGATATACTGTACTGATAGTATGGGCTATAACACACACTGATATACTGTACTGATAGTATGGGGTATAACACACACCGATATACTGTACTGATAGTATGGCGTATAACACACACCGATATACTGTACTGATAGTATGGGGTATAACACACACCGATATACAGTAGTGATAGTATGGGGTATAACACACACACACACACACACCGATTACTGTACTGATAGTATGGGTATAACACACACGGATATACTGTAGTGATAGTATGGGGTATAACACACACCGATATACTGTACTGATAGTATGGTGTATAACACACACTGATATACTGTACTGATAGTATGGGGTATAACACACACCGATATACTGTACTGATAGTATGGGGTATAACACACACACACCAATTACTGTACTGATAGTATGGTGTATAACACACACCGATATACTGTACTGATAGTATGGGGTATAACACACACACACACCGATTACTGTACTGATAGTATGGGGTATAACACACACCGATATACTGTACTGATAGTATGGGGTATAACACACACACACACCGATATACTGTACTGATAGTATGGGGTATAACACACACCGATATACTGTACTGATAGTATGGGGTATAACACACACACACACCGATATACTGTACTGATAGTATGGGGTATAACACACACTGATATACTGTACTGATAGTATGGCGTATAACACACACCGATATACTGTACTGATAGTATGGTGTGTAACACACCGATTACTGTAGTGATAGTATGGGGTATAACACACACCGATATACAGTAGTGATAGTATGGGGTATAACACACACACACACACACACACACACACACACCGATTACTGTACTGATAGTATGGGGTATAACACACACCGATATACTGTATTGATAGTATGGTGTATAACACACACCGATATACTGTACTGATAGTATGGGGTATAACACACACACACACACACATACACCGATTACTGTACTGATAGTATGGTGTATAACACACACCGATATAATGTACTGATAGTATGGTGTATAACACACACGGATATACTGTAGTGATAGTATGGGGTATAACACACACACACACCGATTACTGTACTGATAGTATGGTGTATAACACACACCGATATATTGTACTGATAGTATGGTGTATAACACACACCGATATACTGTACTGAAAGTATGGGGTATAAAACACACACACCGATTACTGTACTGATAGTATGGGGTATAACACACACCGATATACTGTACTGATAGTATGGTGTATAACACACCGATATACTGTACTGATAGTATGGGGTATAACACACACCGATATACTGTACTGATAGTATGGTGTATAACACACCGATATACTGTACTGATAGTATGGGGTATAACACACCGATTACTGTACTGATAGTATGGGGTATAACACACACCGATATACTGTACTGATAGTATGGGGTATAACACACACCGATATACTGTACTGATAGTATGGGGTATAACACACACCGATATACTGTACTGATAGTATGGGGTATAACACACCGATTACTGTACTGATAGTATGGGGTATAACACACACCGATATACTGTACTGATAGTATGGGGTATAACACACCGATTACTGTACTGATAGTATGGGGTATAACACACACTGATATACTGTACTGATAGTATGGGGTATAACACACACACACCGATTACTGTACTGATAGTATGGTGTATAACACACACCGATATACTGTACTGATAGTATGGTGTATAACACACACACACCGATTACTGTACTGATAGTATGGCGTATAACACACACCGATATACTGTACTGATAGTATGGTGTATAACACACACCGATATACTGTACTGATAGTATGGTGTATAACACACACCGATATACTGTACTGATAGTATGGGGTGTAACACACCGATTATATGGTGTAATTCTTAGAAAAAAGGTGTTTCTGTCATTCAAAGTACATACAGTATGTGAGTTTCCTGGCCTTGTGTGACCCAGGAAAGGGCATTTGAGGTTACTAAAGGTGTTGTTGCTGCAGAAACCACAGAAAGTACCCAGTTGTAACATAATTAGGGAGGTTATGTACAAGGAGTGAAACAACAGATGGTCAAAATGAATAAACTAAAGCTAAGTTTCTGCCAGTATGGTAAAAAGTATCAATTGATTACAAAAACACTGTCCTTTAAATCAAGGGTGAAGGACGTGTGATGAGGACATGGCTGTTTTTCTCATACACAGATGTTTCTGAATGAAAGAGCCCTTTATATGAACTATGGAATATGTCCAAAATATGAGGTAATTGGCTGAATGTGAAAGATACACGTGTTTTTTAAAAAATTTTAAAAAGCAAGGGATTTTCCACCAATAGTTAATTAGCAAGCAACATAAAACATATTGGTTGCGAGGGAAAGAACTGAGGGAAATAATCCCATTGGCTAGAGATAAGGAGCAGAAAGATAACAAAAAGGTACATAATTGGGAACTTGGAAAAGTGAAAGTAGAACGGACAGCTGACCGGTCTCATGTAGTTTGTTGGTGTTCAATAAACTATAACTTTGGCATCTGGAACTCGGGACTCTGAGAGTTTTCTTACAACTTAGAGAGATTCATCGTGAATATTTCCACGACATATTCTTTGGCGCCCAACGTGGGGCCGGCATTGAGGTCAAGGGGCCAGAGGTTGCTGACAGGACGCTGAGCGGGTCTCACAAAAATCACCGGCGCCATAAAATCGAGGTAAGCGTTTTGCTTAAGGTGTTTTTGTGTGATCTGTGATAGCAAGTCCCAGTAAGTAGCTTCCCTAAGACTTTTGCCGGTCCGAACATAGAATAATTTGGACTAATTGGCTAAGATAGAGGTGAGTTCCAGATTTCAAAATTGGGGAGGGGGGTAGTTATTTAAAGAAGAAGAAGAAGAAGATAAAAAGGCCTGTAGAGGTGTGTCGTATGCGACGGCGCGTGTTAAATCCCGTGTTGGGTATATAATCAAGAAGTGGAAAAATTCCTGTAGCTACAGGTGTGAAAAATCCTAACGCGGGTACATTTATAGTAGAAAATTCGCGTCATAATTCCTCCAGGTGTTAGATTAGATTATTTATTGCAGTGTTTTGATGGAACCCGGACTGAGCAGAAAACGGGGAATTGTTGAACTCTGTGTGTGTTTGAAATAATGAATAATGTGCATGACTAACTGTGTTGTTAGTGCCTGTGTACTTACAAATACTAATTGCGCTGGGTTTGTGTGTTTGTTTAAATGCATGATTCTAGTGTTGATGAGGTATTGTGTGCAGAGGCGGAGTGGAGCGGAGAATCAGATACAATAAAGAAATGCCCAAGAGTGAAATGGGACAAATAAACTGCAACAAATTGACTGTTGAAAAATTAGAGACAAATGGTATCTGATTCTCTGTTATTTCCTTGCCTTGCTCTCGCTCGCTGGTTGGCTGACCGGACAGCCCCCTGGGAGGGAGAGAAAGAGAGAGGAAACTTAGAATAGACAAATTGAATAATTGGAAAAAGATAAAGAAAAGGCAAAATGTTTTCCATTGCAGTGAACAAGACTAGAGAAAAATGCAGAGACAGGAGAGTTTTATCCGTTTGTTGTCTGGAAAGAAATCGCAGTAGGTAACATCTCTCATATACAGTACTAGAGACTGAGTGCTGTGAAGAGTTGTAGGGGAGGGGCTGTGAGCATGCACAGAAACGGAGAAGATTTTTTTTTTTCTTGTCTCAGTTTTCCTCATGAAACAGAAATCCTAATTTGGTGGCAGGCTGAGAGGAGAAAATAAATAGAATTAAAAAGATTAATAATAGAAACACAAGGAATTAGTGATCATTTCTGGAGTTATGAACAAATTAACTACAAAAAAGGATGGAGAGAAAAAAAAAACCGTTTAAGGTGATTTTTAATAGGGAGAGTAAAGGAGAATTAGCACCAATGAAGAAATTGTCTTGAACAGAGACCTAAAATGGATGAGACAGCTGTGGGTGGAAGTATATGGGTTTTAATATAAAACCGAAGAAGTAACAGATATAGTAATCAACCACTGTAAATAACGAGTGGTTATTATGGAAATAAAGGAGAGGGATAAAAAGAGGAGAGCAAAAGGAGGGGCAGAAGTAATAGGTTTGTTTTAGTATAATCAAATTCTAGAATTTGGGATCCAGATAGAGAGATTGATCCTCTGCTGTGTAATTAATGAGGAGTATGTGTGCAATTTACAGCAAAGAAAATCTGTTTAGGCTATTTTCAAACTTCCATCAATATGAGAGGCAGAAGAGATCTGATGATTAAAAACAAAAAGGGCAATTAATGAATATTCTGGTTGTAGAATTAAAACCAATGATAAAAAAATAAATAAATGTGTGTCTGTATGATGTATGTATGTATGTATGTATATGTGTATGTATGTGTGCATGTATGAATATATATGTATGTATGTATAAGGACACATATAATACAGTATAAACAAATAAATACATGTAAAACCAAAATGTGCATGAAATCAAAAAGTTAACTCTTAGCTGACTGGACGATGTTTATTGTTGGGCTGTTCTTTTCATGCCATGAAGGAAGCCTGATGTGAGATTATCTAAACTGAGAGGGAGCAGCTGTTGAATGGACATGTGCCAGATCATAACTTCTTTTATATCTAAGTGACGAGTAAGAATATTTAGATTATAAAAAAAATTAAATCATTTTAAAGGGATTAAATTATATTTGGGAAATCACATTATCTGGAGAAACAATAAAGCTTTGAGTCAAGTGTATTGCATTAAACTAAAGTCAAATAAGTAATTGGATTTTAAACAAAGGTTGTGTATAAGATAAGTGTTGTTATATTCAAGCAAATGGCAAAAGAGGGCCAATGATATGATGATAAAATAACTAATAAGAAAATTATATTTTGTATTTTATGAAATCATGTGTCTGTTTTATGTTCTGTCCTGTCCAGTTTATGAGAAAAAAAATATTTTAACATTAAATTATACACTAGAAAGTTGTTTTTGAAAGTGTCTGGAGAACAATATAAATGTGAGTGCAGCGCTGTCGGTGTAGACTTGATCAACCAACAAAAGATAGACAGAGATTTTTTTATTTTTGTTAGGAACTGTCTGATGAAGACATTGAGGATGATTTGAGGGGAAACAGGCCTCTCTTGGTGTCTTCAGACAGACAGAAAGGGGCCCCGACTTTAGAAAAAGATAGATAGCAGATAGATAGATATTTTATTTTTATTTTGTTTTTTGTTGTTTTGTTTTGTTTGGTATACACAGAATAGGTCTTGGTTGATCATGAGTACACAGAGAAGCTGCATTTGAGACTAAAATTAAAGGAAAATAAATGTAAGAATGATTTGGATCATTTAAAAATTGGTCTATGGGGCAGGTGAAGCCCATGGAGAAAGGTTAAGATTAAATTGAACATCATAACGTCCTCAAATATGAATATTAATAACTTCATATTCATGTGTCTATTCTGTGTTTCTTTTGTCATCATTATGTGTATGTTGTTTCACTAACTCATTCTGGAACGAGTTTCTCACCATTGCAGACGGCTGGGCAAGATGATTTTATAGAAGTTACTAATTCTGCAGGAGGAAATCCAGAGACAAAGACTGAAAATGATGTGGACTATTATCTGATTGATCCTCCTGCACTCATTCCTGCTGGTAATCATTACTGATCTGCCATTTATGATGTGGATTAAAATTTCTCTGGAAAAAATTTATTTCAGTCTTATACGATCACTTTATGATTTTCCAGAATGCCATCAATGGGGTTAGATACCCGTGTCTAAATTGTTCTGAGGGTCTAAATTTAAATCCAGCAGCTAACCAATGGTTTATTGATTTGAAGAGTAAATATTACAAACGTATGGTAAAGTTATAGAGTTACCTATCGAATTGATTACTCCCCCAAATTTTCCAGAGAATACCCTCATAATTAAAAATAAAAAAGAGGTTACTGGGTTCTAAAAAGAGTTGCTTGAGTGTCTATTTGCCATAGTTAATACATGAAAGTATAATTTTAGAGGTATAATAATGATAACTGTTAAATGATGCTGAAACATTTGGATAAAGAGTAATGAGAAATTAAAAGAGTGTAGTGTATTTTAGAATGTATTTTACAGAGCAATTATTTCAAAACACAAGACAAGAGATATGTTTGAATTTCCATTGTGCCTCTTTATGACTTAATTCTGTTTAGACTTTTACTTTTCTGTTAGTTTAAAATCTTGATTTATATTATTTTATTAGACCGAATGGAAGTTCCTTAACCTGAGAAAGTGTAAGAAATGGAGAAAGCAGTAATAATGAGTTATTACTTAATAGTAAAAAGGGGATTATAATATATCAATAATAAGATATGTGTTGCAAATGTAAAGCTCTGCTTGAACAGAAGGCTAAAAATAAGTTGAATTGATTATATAGAGAATGTTGAAAAAGACATTGTGTTCTGTTTTATTAAAGATTTGAATAATAATAATAATTAGTTACATTTATATAGCGCTTTATCAGTAACCTCAAAGCACTTTACAAGGAAGGGGGGAATCTCCTCAACCACCACCAATGTGCAGCATCCACTTGGATGATGCGACGGCAGCCATATTGCGCCAGTACACCCACCACACACCAGCTTACTGGTGGAGAGGAGACAGAGTGATGAAGCCAATCAGTATACAGGGATGATTAGGAGGCCATGATGGACAGAGGCCAAGGGGCAAATTTGTCCAGGACACCGGGGTTACACCCCTACTCTTTTTCGAAGGACATCCTGGGATTTTTAATGACCACAGAGAGTCAGGGCCTCGGTTTAACGTCTCATCCGAAAGACGGTGCTCTTTTACAGTATAGTGTCCCTGTCACTATACTGGGGCGTTACGACCCACTCAGACCACAGGGAGAGCATCCCCTGCAGGTCTCACAACACCTCTTCCAGCAGCAACCTGATTTTATCATGAGGTCTCCCATCCAGGTACTAACCAAGCTCAGCCCTGCTTAGCTTCAGTGGGCAACCAGTCTTGGGCTACAGGGTGATATGGCTGCCGGCAAAGGTTAGGTATGTTGTTTGAATGTAAAGAAGTGAGTTGAGAGTAGTTTTTGGTTTTTAAATGGTGTGAGATGAGAAAGTTTGAAAGCAGTTAATATAATCAATTATTATAAATATTACTATTTTTACTGTTGAAGAATAAATCAAATATATTATTGTGAGATTCTAAAACGAAAAAAGAAGAAATAGCTGTAATGACAATGGAAACAGTGTGAGGGAGTGGAATGCCCCCCGCCCCCCCCCCCCCCCCCCCCCCCCCCCTCACTCCTCACTCTTGGTCTAAAATTGATAAGCGTCTGCTTGGAACAGAAACACAAGAGCAGATTTTGAAGAAATATCTCTAAGTTGTTTTATTTTGATTTGATTTGATTTTTATATGTAAAATGATGTGCTTTAACAATAATGTTAGATAGAGTGATATGAAGATTGGACTAAAGATAGGAGATTTAGTTGAAAATTCATTTGAAAGAATAAATGTAGGTTAAAAAACGATCTAGAGACTATTATTGAATTAAGGTGATGTTTTTAAATTAAGCTTCCTAGAAGCTTGACAGGGCTTTGTTCTGATGTTATTCCCAACCATGATACATGGTCTTTTGTGACATTTACTAAAGTAGCAGAAATACAACCTGAATGGAAATTAGTGATCTATAAATGAGTTCAATTTTAGCATATTTTATTTTTAATTTGGACAATTTTAATAGATTGATGAATTTTTAATAATGCTTTTTGAATTTAACCATGTTTTGAATTGTCTCCATATTTAAGTAGTTGTAGATGGTCCCATTGGCTGTGTCGGTTCTCTGGTGATACTCCCTGAAAGAAAATATCTGTTTCCTGATACCAAATTATTAAGGATTGAGGACAGAGCAGTATCAAGACCAGTGGCAAGAGGTGACGGTCCGATGACGGGTAAGACTTGACAATGGCAAAAATGTTGAGCGACCTAAGGCAGGGCGTCACCGCCCTGGAAACCTGCCCAAGAAGGTTTGAAAGGGGTTTAAGGAAGTGGATGAATACTCTTAGATCAGAAGCATCAAAAGGGAGGTCTAGAAGAGACCTGCCCGAAAATGGAAAGTTCCACTGAACCCGACTGCATTTTAATAACAAAGTATTCTGTCACTGTGTTATCAGGGGATCATACCCTGTGTAGAGGATTATTTATAGATTGGTTTTGGGGGTAAAGTTTTGAGAGCCGTTGCAGACAAAGGAGTGCCTGACTTTTTATAGAAGTATTAAACAAACATGGGAATGTTTGTATGATAATTAATTTAGACTGGAAGATGATTTATTACTTATGCTTTAATTGAACTCATGTACATTTTAAAAGTAATGAAGTATGGAAAAGAAACATGTTGGTGACTAAAAAGATTAAGATTGCTTGTCTTGTTTGCTTGTAACAATTTACATGGAATTATTTAAGAAATAGGGTGCAGGGTTGGCTAAAATTGGTATAATGATTGAAACAGCAATTCTTGTGAGGGGAATAATATTCTATTGTGTGTTACTATTGATTAGATAATTATTTATCAAAACAAGCACATGACACTGATCAATGTGAATGGTCCAATGCAACAGAAAGACCAAACTGGGAGGAAATTGATTCCTCCAATAAAGACATGTATGAGGAAATGAATCATATGTCACATATTTGATCATTCTTTTATTGATTTAATACTCTGATACAGTCTGAAGCTATGAAAAACAGCTTAGCTTGCAGGGAAAATTAATTAATATGATACAGACATTGAGAGACCTTGGGAAACAGGAGGAAATGAAATGTATGTGATAAGTGCATGAGTTGGGAGTTTTAAGATAAGGAAAACCTGTGGTAGTTTCCCTCTTTTGGGGAGAATTATAGCCTCTCTGTGAATGACCCTTTCTGTGAATGACCATGAAAAATGTTGTGTATAGATACTAAAGGGATGGTCTAATGTTTTTGATTGGAACAAAGCCAGACTCTGCCTGGCACATGCCTGGAGGAGGCAGAGGACCCATGTGTAATTTAGTGCTACAAATGAGATGCAACAAATGTATGTGAGTGTGCACACATTTCCTCTCTTATAAGAATGTGTGTAGCCAAGGACTGTAATAAGGGAAATCATTTAATATACTAATCAAATGAATGCAGAAAGTAATCATTGTTAGTTAATATAAAACATATAACCATATGAGTTGATTACAGTGTGCTTTATGCATATAAAATGAAATAGTAATGCTGTTGCCATCATTGAAGCAAGTTGGAACAGGATGACCCGTTGAAGGAGAGAAGGTGGAAAACAATTGTGGCCTACAATACCAATGAATTAGAAAGACATATTAATTTGGATGATGTTATTACTAACAAATTTGGGATAAGTGTTGCCCCCAATAAAAGGCCTACCGTAGAAACGTCCCAAGAAGGACCAGGATCCTGAGATAAACAATTCTAAGAAAGCACACTGCAGAGTGGGTTCCCTACAATCAGCCTTTGAGATCTTGGATGGCCTTTCCAATGAAGCTGAACTAAAACAAAATATTCCAGAAAGTGAATTCAGAAAGTACAGAGCACTTGACGGACTGTATTGAAGTAACTATGAATATGGACTTCCCAATGATGAATACGAGGCAAGATTCTGACGAAGAAGAGCAGCAAGCACAAAACCAAGAACCTGAGGAAGGATAAGATGCGCAAGCACCGGTTAGAGAATCTGAAGAATGAGAAGAGGAAGTAGAAGAGGGACAAACGCACGTAGGGGAAGAGCACGCTGAGGCAGATAGAGGGATTGAAGTACGTGCCACAGTGGAGCAGGAAAGCATAGAAAGAGAGATGGAAGTACATGCTGCAGAAGAACAGGACCAAAAAAGTGCAGGAGAAGAAAGTGCTCATTTTACTGAACCAGACACAGAATCAACTGAAGGAAATGAAACAGGCCAGCAAACGCAGCTGCTGGACAAAGTGTTGCGGGACGCAGAGGAAAGAATGGAAGCTCTAAGAGGTATTGGTGTGGATGATGCTGTTATTAACATATTTGGGACAGATATTGCCTCCCATACAGGGCCTACCGGAGAGGGGACCCAGGAAAGATCAGACTCTTCAGATGAAGGACCATCACTACGAACATGGTATGATGAATTTCCTACAATTGACACCACAGACCTTGAGTTCTATTTCCCAGACTGAGCAGAGACAATATAGCATAGAATGAGAAATCAGACAGAAACAAGCACCTGGATCATTGAACAAAGGTGAACCTGGAAAGACTAGAATTTGGATAAGCAATTTGGCAAAACAGGGCAAACCGAACAATCCGCATAAGACCCAACCTGACACAGTGCCCCATCAGAGGGTATCAAAACCCATAGACCTAGAATATATTATGGAACCCGTAGAGTCCGCAGGAAAGGAGGAACTACACGCAACTCAAAATGACTGGTATAAATGGGCCGAATATATAGTAAAACAAGCAAATATGACGAGATTATATAGAAAAACAAGCAAATATGACGAGTTATATAATATGTTCGCCCTCTCCCTTGAAAAAAAACAAATTACAGTCAGCAAATTTGATTAATTACATTAATGACTCATTGAAAGCCTACAGGCCAACTAGAACCTACAAGTAAAATGGCTTGGTTAGAAATTGGTTTGACAAACTATTTGGATCCTGGACTAAAGTGGGAGTAATAATACTCATAGCTGTTGTTATTGTGTTGTTCTTGTTTTGTTGTGTTGTGCCTCTTCTTAGATCAATGCTGGCCAATGCTGCAGCCAAACAGATGACCAATGTATCAATGAAGTGACATTGGGGCTACTGTATAACCCACATGCCCTGGACTGGATGACCTGGACGAATTCTAGAAAAAAATCCTGGAATTTCACAAGAGTGGTAGGGAAGGGGAGCCTTTTATTTTGACTCTTTATTTTCTCTTTTCTATTGTTTTTGGATAGCAAGGGAGTCAGCATACTCATTGTATTTTCTTTTATAATAAAATTAGGTAGTATTTTAGATTGGATAGTGTAGGCAGGAAGATAGAGGGTGTTTTGTTTATTATTTTGGCAAATATCCCTTCCTGAAGTTAGTATTCCTTTAAAATTATATTTGTTGTCTAATCAAGCAATGATAATGAAAGGGAATGATGAGTTTCTGAAGCAGATCATTATCCATGTTACAAGGTAATTTTACAAGGTAATGTAACCAATTAAAAGGGAATGCTTAGTTTGAAAATATGAACTTTAAATGTTTTAGAAATATTATTTGTTGTTTGAATCATCTCTATTAACTGAATAAATTGATGTAGAATGAAACATAGTATGCATTTGTAACACACTGCAAGAACCACTGGAGGGCCAAAGAGTAAGACATTACAAAATAAAGAAAAGGATCGACGAGCACCTCAGTGCTTAGCTGCAAGAGCAAATAGACTCAACTGGTGGTTTAAAAACCCACTGTCTGCTCCAACACACCACCAGATAGCACTCCAGGCTACCGGAAATGTCTGTGAGTTCCTCTGGCACCGATGGATGCATTTTACTATATCAGTTACTCTAGTGATTGTTAATGTATCTAGACAATCTAGACAATATGTAATCAATTGTATTTTACATCACGCAAGACTTTACAATTTCATGCACATGCTTAAAACACAAAGTTGATTTGTTGACACTCTCCCCAAGAATAGTGATAGCTAGAGGATTGGGTTCTTTTACTCCTTTCTAGCCAAATGTGGAAGGAGATGTTTGGACCCAAGTCCTGCAGAGTGCAGCCCCATGTAGACAGTATTGGTTAAAGAAATTGCGTGGCCTATTTTGGCCACATGATGGAATAAGATGGGCTGGCTTGTGTGACTGCACTCTGGTCGAGGTAAATAGGGTGTGAGACTCTTTGTGAGTCTCACAGGGGGGAGATATATGGTGTATTTCTTAGAAAATAATGTAATTCTTAGAAAAAAGGTGTTTCTGTCATTCAAAGTACTTATGTGAGTTTCCTGGCCTTGTGTGACCCAGGAAAGGGCATTTGAGGTTACTAAAGGTGTTGTTGCTGCAGAAACCACAGAAAGTACCCAGTTGTAACATAATTAGGGAGGTTATGTACAAGGAGTGAAACAACAGATGGTCAAAATGAATAAACTAAAGCTAAGTTTCTGCCAGTATGGTAAAAAGTATCAATTGATTACAAAAACACTGTCCTTTAAATCAAGGGTGAAGGACGTGTGATGAGGACATGGCTGTTTTTCTCATACACAGATGTTTCTGAATGAAAGAGCCCTTTCTATGAACTATGGAATATGTCCAAAATATGAGGTAATTGGCTGAATGTGAAAGATACACTTGTTTTTTAAAAAATGGATGAGCAAGGGATTTTCCACCAATAGTTAATTAGCAAGCAACATAAAACATATTGGTTGCGAGGGAAAGAACTGAGGGAAATAATCCCATTGGCTAGAGATAAGGAGCAGAAAGATAACAAAAAGGTACATAATTGGGAACTTGGAAAAGTGAAAGTAGAACAGACAGCTGACCGGTCTCATGTAGTTTGTTGGTGTTCAATAAACTATAACTTTGGCATCTGGAACTTGGGACTCCGAGAGTTTTCTTACAACTTAGAGAGATTCATCGTGAATATTTCCACGACAATTACTGTACTGATAGTATGGGGTGTAACACACACCGATATATACTGTACTGATAGTATGGGGTATAACACACACACTGATATACTGTACTGATAGTATGGGGTATAACACACACCGATATACTGTACTGATAATATGGTGTATAACACACACCGATATACTGTACTGATAGTATGGGGTATAACACACACCGATATACTGTACTGATAGTATGGGGTATAACACACACCGATATACTGTACTGATAGTATGGGGTGTAACACACACCGATATACTGTACTGATAGTATGGGGTATAACACACACCGATATACTGTACTGATAATATGGTGTATAACACACACCGATATACTGTACTGATAGTATGGGGTGTAACACACACCGATATACTGTACTGATAATATGGTGTATAACACACACCGATATACTGTACTGATAGTATGGGGTGTAACACACACCGATATACTGTACTGATAGTATGGGGTATAACACACACCGATATACTGTACTGATAGTATGGGGTGTAACACACACCGATATACTGTACTGATAGTATGGGGTATAACACACACCGATATACTGTACTGATAGTATGGGGTATAACACACACCGATATACTGTACTGATAGTATGGGGTGTAACACACACCGATATACTGTACTGATAATATGGTGTATAACACACACCGATATACTGTACTGATAGTATGGGGTGTAACACACACCGATATACTGTACTGATAGTATGGGGTATAACACACACCGATATACTCTACTGATAGTATGGGGTGTAACACACACCGATATACTGTACTGATAGTATGGGGTGTAACACACACCGATATACTGTACTGATAGTATGGTGTATAACACACACCGATATACTGTACTGATAGTATGGGGTATAACACACACCGATATACTGTACTGATAGTATGGGGTGTAACACACACCGATATACAGTACTGATAGTATGGTGTATAACACACACTGATATACTGTACTGATAGTATGGGGTATAACACACACCGATATACTGTACTGATAGTATGGGGTGTAACACACACCGATATACTGTACTGATAGTATGGGGTATAACACACACCGATATACTGTACTGATAGTATGGTGTATAACACACACCGATATACTGTACTGATAGTATGGGGTGTAACACACCGATTACTGTACTGATAGTATGGGGTGTAACACACACCGATATACTGTACTGATAGTATGGTGTATAACACACACCGATATACTGTACTGATAGTATGGGGTGTAACACACCGATTACTGTACTGATAGTATGGGGTGTAACACACACCGATATACTGTACTGATAGTATGGGGTGTAACACACACTGATATACTGTACTGATAGTATGGTGTATAACACACACTGATATACTGTACTGATAGTATGGGGTATAACACACACTGATATACTGTACTGATAGTATGGGGTGTAACACACACCGATATACTGTACTGATAGTATGGTGTATAACACACACCGATATACTGTACTGATAGTATGGGGTATAACACACACCGATATACTGTACTGATAGTATGGGGTATAACACACACCGATATACTGTACTGATAGTATGGTGTATAACACACACCGATATACTGTACTGATAGTATGGTGTATAACACACACTGATATACTGTACTGATAGTATGGGGTATAACACACACCGATATACTGTACTGATAGTATGGGGTATAACACACACCGATATACTGTACTGATAGTATGGTGTATAACACACACCGATATACTGTACTGATAGTATGGGGTGTAACACACCGATTACTGTACTGATAGTATGGGGTGTAACACACACACACCGATTACTGTACTGATAGTATGGGGTATAACACACACCGATATACTGTACTGATAGTATGGGGTATAACACACACACACCGATTACTGTACTGATAGTATGGGGTATAACACACACCGATATACTGTACTGATAGTATGGGGTATAACACACACACACCGATTACTGTACTGATAGACTATATACTGATGACTCTTGTAGTGCATTCAAAGTCTCAAGTTCACTCTCATGTTCATAAAATACTGCATAGCAAGTATATAAACGCAACAAAAAATGAGTTTGGAGATAATGAGGGTGAAAGTCGTTTATACCTCTAACCCTACCTACAGAGTTTTTAACCCCCGGGGCTAGGGGTTAGGGTCATCTAGCGATTTAACCCCAACTAACCCCAGCTGACTGGGGTTAGCCCTAGTGGACTGATGGAGAATTGCACTTTCCCACTTACAACTTTAAACCTATGGTAACTTTATTTTATAAAGTTATAAGGGCAATATTTGGTGCAGTTTGTTTTCTCACAACAACAACAACAAAATGTTTACAAGTCCACCTGTAATTTGTTTGAATTTACTTCATTTTTGGAAACATTTTTTTAATAAAATGAACTGGACTCCAAAACATCCTCCTCACAAACAAGTCAAATAAATGCAAAGGGTCTTGCTATATTTACTTGGGTCCATTTCTTTCATTTGTTATTAACAGTCTTACAGTAGGAATCAAATATAGCAGTCTGTTTGGGACTTTATTGAGTAGAATATGAAGTTGCTGTAAATGACCACCAGATGGAGACTCGATACCACAAAAACAAAACATCCTTCTGTTATTTGTTTTTTTATTTATTTCATTTTTGGAAACATTTCTTTGATACAATTAACTGGACTCAAAAATACTCATTAGTTACAGACAGACACACAAACACAGACAGAGAAACAAATAGACAGACAGACAGACAGATAGTTAGATAGACAGACAGATAGTTAGATAGACAGACAGACAGACAGACAGATAGTTAGATAGACAGACAGACAGATAGTTAGATAGACAGACAGATAGTTAGATAGACAGACAGACAGACACACAGATAGTTAGATAGACAGACAGCCTTGTTTGCCTGTACACTGATTTGATCATAAAATCATAGTTCATTAATCATTTTAATCATTTAACTGCAAAGGGTTAAGATTCAAGTTTTCTTTGGAGTTGAGCAAGCCCTTTGACATTTATTGAGCACTCTTCACTGAAAATTAGAATTCAGTTCATATGTAAGAGTGCCATTGCAGTTGTGGTACAGTTCTCTTTTCAGGAGCAAAGACATTTCTGCAACGGAGCAGAAATCTTCTCAAATTACCATTAATTTGCCACTTTTCATGCTGTAGTAGCTGGCAGACCTCGTAGAATGTCTTTCCTTGCTGTAGTAGCTGGTAGACCTTGCAGAATGTCTTATAATTGGCATCATTTCAATTAAATATGACCAATTCATCTTCATGCTTCCACAACAACATGCTTGGGGCGGATATGGTTAGAAGGCACGACTTTATTGGAAGCAACCTTTTCTGCATTCTCTTTTTCTTCAATGCGGGCCAGTATGCTCAGAAATTTGGCTTCGTTGCTTTTGATGAATTCCCTGGTCTCCTCATTCGTATTCTTTACTTCTTCATCCTCCATGAATTCATCATATTCGTCTTCTGTCTTTAAAACACAACAAAGCAGAACAAACGTGTCAGTGACAGCCATTCAACACAAAACAATAACATCAAAAAACAGAGCACCGTGACCAAGCTCCACCGTGACATGCAGACAGGTGGTCTTCATATAACCCCATATTATATTTTGTTAATTATCCAGACCAAGTTTCATCAACGTTTAAAAGCTATTCTTTACAAACAAGAACACAAGAAAGTTCACAAACAAGAGGGTGATTCAGCCCATCTTGCTCGTTTGGATGTTAGTAGCTTATTGATCCCAGAATCTCATCAAGCAACTTCTTGAAGGATCTCAGGGTGTCAGTTTCAACAACAATACTGGGGAGTGGGTTCAATACCTATGTAAAACCAGTTTCAAACATGGTCATTCCATATAAACCTACATTGTGACACAATTTTCTAGTAAATGTAATTGCAACTTTTTGATGATTTATTTTGTCATTGGTGTTCATTATAATCACTGTGAAAATTACAGTTCTATGCTTAATGTGTTTCACCTAGAGCAGTTTAGAAGCTTGTGTACATACATGCCATCAGAATAATGCAGAAAAGGTTTCAAATCATAAATCACCACACCCAATCCCAATTATTTGCCATTTTCTATATCCTCCTCTGACAGTGGGGAGAGGCATGGATATTGTGTTCACAGCACACTGGTCATTACATCTTTGACTTTTACTAGTTTTATATTCTTACCATAGGAGCAAAACATTCCCCATATTTGTAGACTTTGGTTCCAGGAAACTCAATTCCCTTTTGGAAGAGGTCCTGCAAGCTGTCAGCCACGTGGTGCAACACCTCATTTTCATAAGCATAGATGTTGCCATCTTTGCCTGCCAGAATGATCAGCTGCAGCCCCACCGCTAGACTCGGGAACATATCAATGGCACCAAAAACTCTCATCTCTACTCTTTCAGGAAGGTAGAAATCTTCCCATGCCTCAAGCTCATCCTCCATTTCTGCATAGATTGTGTCACCTAGCCCACCAATTCTTATTGGATACCCTGCTGGCTTCACCAGAGACACAGTCTGCCCCCTGCATTTGTCCACTTGTTCTGACACATGGTCAAGGTAGTTGGGCGACTCTGTTGTAAGAAAAAACAAAGTGGTGGGTGTCAAACTTCAAGGATCAAGACCAAAGATACGGTACAATAACTGTTTCAAAGGGTTTATCTGCCAAAAAACAAAAACTGTGTCACATTATATCACAATAGGAGGCGTGGTGGTCCTCTGTGGTTAAGAAAGGGGCTTGATACCAGGAGGCTCCTGGTTAAAATACCAGCTCAGAAAGTCACTTCACCTCCTTGTGCTCCGTCCTTCAGATGAGTCATAAAACAAACAAGGTCCTATTGGAAGTGACTCACAGCAGTTGCTGAAGCATATTTCAACCCCTAGTCTCTAAGTTGCTTTGGATAAAAGCATCTGCTAAATAATAATAACATTATTTTAAATGGATGGCTCTTTAGTATGTACCACACATTTGTATTATGGTAGTCATATTTTTGTACATCACTAATACAATTCAAATCACAATTTTAAAAACAATTGCACATAATGTCAAGTGGGTTCAATGTACCCCATTCTCTTGATGAGCTACCAGAGGGGGGAGCAAGTCACAAGCAAGTCTCAAGTCCAGTGCAGACAAATCAAGTCAAGATGAGTTTTAAGTCGAGTCAAGCCACAGTACTAAAATAAATAAGAGGATCATTTTTGAAATATTTATTTTTGCTCTGAAAAGATGAGCTTATATACAGATCTTTACATTCATTTTTTATATGAATTGTATAACAGTACTTTGCAAGGTGTGAGTGAGTGAGTGAGTGAGTGTGCATGGCTCAAATACAGAGCAAACAGGAAGTGACATGAAAGGGACTGATGTGGCAGGAAACAGAAAGAGTTCAGTATTCAGGCCAGAGGCGTTTCCAGCATTGAAGGACAACTGGGGCTTAGCCCAGACCATTTTATTTTCACACTAGCAGCCACTTCTCTGTAGTCCAAAGCTGGTGAGAGGGTATTCTTTGAGTTTTGCTCTGGCTGGGCCTGTTTCTAAATCTTCCACTCGAGTACTATCCTCGACTAACTCATCCTCTCTCCTCCCTGAATCATCTGAACAGATACAGCACATAACTTATGCATATTGTAGACCAATACCATTGAAGAAGATGTATTGGGAAGAGCAGATCAGTGGGATTGCCCCAAGATCTGTCATGACTCTTGAATTTTCATGTACATTACCATAAAGTCATCACAAAAGAGTTACAGTGAGGAAAGTGAGGTAAAAAAATATTTAATATAAATTATGTATATTTTTTGACATAAATAGTCAAAATGATGTAGAAGATCCTAAGTTAAAACAATACATGAATGACTTTAGTGTAAGTTCACTGACACACCATGGCATCGAACTGTATATAATTATCAAAGTTCATCTGTCAAAATGCTTTAAGATCATTAGGATCATTGGGATAAACAATGTTTCACTTTGAACTTTCTCTAAAGTGAAGTGACTGATTAATTGTTACTAGTTTACATGTCTGATTCTGGCACAGCTGTTGCTGGCACCTCAAGTCTGTAACTCATCTTTGCTACCATCTACAAAACCATTTAATCAAATCAAAATGTATATTTACTACAAACTAATATCACAAAACAAGTCACACATACATTTTATGTTAATGCTTATTGGTTATCCTTAGAGAAAACAACACCTGATAAACAAGGAAAGTATTCAGTATGTAACCGCTCCGAACGGGACTCGAACCGACGTCTCCGGCGTGGGAGGCGGGTGCGCTAACAAGGAGGCTAAAGTCTAACATCAGTCACTAGTGCACCTCTTGAGGTCAGGAGAGTGGGAGGAGATGATCTACCTGCTGGCTCACGTTACACGTGCAGCGGGATAAAACTAGTGTTCCTGGCTACCTACAGCATGAACAATAGCAAGGTTATGTAGCCTACACATTTCTAGAAATTATCACACTTATCTTCAAATGTGCAGCCATTGTTTATCTTCAAATGCGATGATAAGCATGCTGGTCCAAGTGCTAATGTAGCCTATGGTAATAACTAGCCTTCTGTGGGTGAAAGCCAGCCAGATGATGATCTTCAGACTTTAAGGACCAAAAAAAAGTCTTACCCACTGACTTCTTTCAGAAAAATCCCAAAAGCCTCATTTGCTTCATTTTTGCTGTCTTTCATGCTAACTGCTGTTAACTCGCCACTAAGTAACGTTAGTTGATGTCAACGACTGTGCTAGCTCCTCCCCTACCTGCTGCATATTCACCAGAGAGGAAGAAACGGAGTAGCCCATAGGCTACCGACAGCAAAGACACTTATTCTATAGGCTAGACTATTTTTACAGGCTGTATCAAGTATGTGCAAAGCCAAAGCACAATGAAATAAGGAAACTTGTGATTTCGGGGGGTTACATAGGCTATTGTCCGGTTTCATATTTGTCAGTCAACTTTTCAAAATACATTTGCGGCTGAAGCCCCGGCAAAATCGTCTGACGCCGCGTCTGATTCAGGTGAGGGCTCCCTCTGGTGGAAGGGAGGCTGCTCAGATCAAACATAATGAACATGCACTATATTTTTATCATTTTATATAATTTTTAAAGCCAAATCAATCAAGCAAAAATATTCACAATATAATCGGATATCGTGATATTTTAAATGCGATTATCATTCAAATATTTTTTACCTATCGCCCAGCCCAAAAGTGAAGTAAAAATTATGAACAATTGTCAAATTAATTTTATGGAGACCCACACAAACTCCATACTGCAACATGTTACCTATTAATGTTTGCATATTTGTTTGTTTTTGAGTAGTCTATGGGCAATATAAACATTTTATTTTATTGCAAAACATTGTTTTTGTAAATAGTAAATTATTCATTTGTGGAATGGCTCTTTTGCAAAAATGCATCAACTTAAATTTTTTAAATTGGCTCCTAATTGAAAAAAGATTCCCGACCCCTGCATTATATGGATGAAAAGAAAATGCCATCGAAAATTTTCTGAAGACAGTCAGTTTCCTTCAGAGATACATTTACATTTATGCATTTGGCAGATGCTTTTATCCAAAGGGACTTACAGTGCACTTATTACAGGGACAATCCCCCCGGAGCAGCCTGGAATTAAGTGCCTTACTCAAGGACACAATGGTGGTGGCTGTGGGGATCAAACCAGCAACCTCCTGATTACCAGTGATGCGCTTTAGCCCACTACACCACCACCACTCCATTTAAATTGATATAAAATAGTCATAAAAGTATTGTTATATAGTTAACCTTTTAAACATCCTGCAATATTTGCCAAAAACGCCTAAAAAAGGCCTACCCAAATTAAAATGCATGCTGTTCTTGAACCCTTTGGAGTATATGCATGCTTTTGGTCTCTTTTGAAAGGGGAGACTTTGAGGTTTGTTCCTAAATAGTCAGAATCACTGTAAGTCTTACTTGTATTGAGTAATAGAACTTTGAACACACTCAAAAAGGGGAAATAAACTCCGCCTACATTTTTTTTTTGTAAAAAGATGCCTGCAGATAACTACAGCTGGGAGGACATAACTGGAAAACACAATTAAATCACAGCATGAAGCCTTACCAAACCCAATTTAAAATTTGATAACAATACATTAGAAAATGAGTGTTTTACACATGTTTATCCAAGTGTATGTATAGGCTTCAAGGATATTGATACCTGGCCACACCTCTAAAATGCACCGACTGGCTCAAATGACCTGTCCATCTAAAGTCCAGGGGTCAGTGGACATTTTGACATAAAAATATCTGTAAAGTTTACATGTTCAAGGTAGATTCATCAAAGAATACAAAGTTGTGTTTGCTCTGTCGGTTAGCTCGAAATGCTACATGGGTGTTTATTGATATATAAATGTGTTATGGACCAAAAACTTTGTTGAATTGGATTGTATGGACCCTTTACAGTGTAACTAAACCATTTTTGATGGAATGAAGTGGATCAGTAGAGTAAGATGAGCATTATAAGTGAGTTTCTACCATTTTGGATTCGTTTATTTTGCTGTAAGTGGTCTGATAAATACACCGATTGTACCCGCTGTGTTAAGTGTATATTAAAATGGTTTACATCGTTCGAATCACAAGAGTCTCAGCTTTCCAACGATGTAAGATATGTGTATCTTTTAATTTTTGAGTTTTTGCATTTCGTGAAGTTATTGCGTAATAGTCGGCCGGGCCCGCAGACGACCCGTTGGGATGTTAAAAGGTTAAAGTCTTCAGAAGTCATAATCAGTACGAGAGCACTTGGATTTCATCACGAGTCATTCTGTATATTTTATACTTATGTTTTTTAGCAAGACAAGTTTGAAATGAACCGACATATATATGAGATTAATCATCAGTCATTTTAATTTAATGACAACCCTCAAACATTTGAACAGTAATTTTACATAGTAATCTTTCTGGATAATGAAATCATTTACTTGCCTTTCCTTGAGGTTTTTGAAATGTCTGATGAAATTCGAGGTTTGTATCGGATATTTTTGCGTTGCATATTTTCATACTTTATTCACACGGTCCAATTCGAAATCTGTATATCCAAAGGAGATTATTTTGGGAACTGGACAATCATCTGTCATTTTAGCGCGTTGTGAGTGCCAAATCGGTGGTGCTGGCGGGCTTTAAACACATTTCATTACTGTTTAGAATAAGTTATTGAAAATAATAAAAAACATTCAAGTCAAGTCACGAGCCACTGGTTCTCAAAGTCAACCTCAAGCCCTTTCTTCATTTAGTCAAGCAAATCACAAGTCCTTAAATCTGCAACTCGAGTCAAGTCATGTCAAGTCATGAGTCCCCCACAAGTTACACATACCTCGATCAATGCTGCAGAAATCCTGGATCCTGGATTTGGGACACTGGTTGCTGCAATTCAAAAAAAGATCTCATAAATGAGTATGTACACTTATGTTATGGCGTAATTCTTTATAGTACACCAATTCTAAATGAAAATGTTATGAAACCTGCTCCATAGGCAATAGGTTCAGATCATGTTTAAAACAGTGATGCTCAGGTACTGGCCTCTGGTACAGTTTAATATTTAAAAATCAGGGATTAATAACCAAAGTCTTTAGAAAGTCCTTGATGCCAGTCTCTGTGCTGGATTTGCTTTTCAAGTGATCATATCTTCTTCAGAGGCTTGTTTCTGGCCCCTGATTTGCCCCTCCTAAATTACATGAAGATGCATGACCACTTGCAGTTTCCAATTCCCTGGCCGCAGGACACTTCTTCATGAAGTGCAAGACTGGACAGGTAAAACTGCCAGGAGTTTCTCCCTCAATGCAATGGTATGAGAGTCTCCAACGCCTGAAAAATTAAACTGGGGCATGTCTTTCACCGAGCTCGGGGCTTGATGAGGTCTTTACTTATCAAGGTACCCGACTGGAATCGCCAGTCTTTTTATTGATTTATTTTTAAAATAAATGTAATCGTCGCCAATGTTTTTAACCCGGTTTCCACCCCAATTTAGCATGTCCAATTATTATCTGTATCCTCGGCTCACCACTCACACAGTCTTAATGACAAAAACATCATTGTCACTGTAATCTATCAACTGATTTAAAAGACAAGTGGATTTATCCAGTCCTGTTTCCAAACAAAGCCTTTAAAATAAATACCATTTAAACAAAAATGAAGAGTACCGCAGACACACTGTGTAATCAATCCCAAAGATAATTCACTTCCATGATAGCAATGAAAGGGTCTTTATGTTAACTCCGTTTCCTAGATAGCAGGAATAAAGAGTAAAGGGGACCTTACCTTGAAGCATGTGACCCTGAAGACAAATGTAAGTATTGCCTAGAAAAAAAATATAAAATTATCTCTATCTCTCTATAAATATAAATATATATATATATATATATATATATATATACACACTACCGTTCAAAAGTTTGGGGTCACTTACTCATTCTTTATTTATTTCACATTTTAGAATAATAGTAGTCAGCAAAACTATGGAATAATAGAAATGGAAATATGGGAATTATTTTGTGACCAAAAAATCCAAAATAAATCCAAAACTATGTAATATTTTAGCATCTTCAAAGTAGTCACCCTTTGCCTAGATTTTGCAGACATGTACTCGTGACATTTTCTCAACCAACTTCTTGAGGAATCACCCCGGGATGCTTTTTAAACAGTATTGAAGGAGTTCCCATCTATGTTGGGCACTTATTGGCTTCTTTTCTTCATATTTTGATCCAAGTCATCCATTTCAAAAACTTTTTTTTTTTTTAGGAAATTTTAGATTTGTAATTAAATAAATGTATATGTTTTGGCAGAATAATATTTTGTCTACAAAGTTAATTTCAAACTTTTAAGCATACACCTACAGATCAAAAGATTTTTAAGATCATGAGAAACATTTCAGGCAAGTGACCCCAAACTTTTGAACGGTAGTGTATATATACACACACACACACACACACACACATACAGTATCTCACAAAAGTGAGCACACCCTCCCATTTTTGCACATGTACACTGTTATATGAGCTGTACACTCACTACTTTACATTGTAGCAAAGTGACATTTCTTCAGTGTTGTCACATGAAAAGATATAATCACATATTTACAAAAATGTTAGGGGTGTACTTACTTCTGTGAGATACAGTCTATATAAATTAATGAACAGAAACACAAAACTGTATTTTAACATTGAAGTCACCAATACAAGTAGAAGTATTGTTTATTTGTCAATGAAACAAAAACAAACAAAACAAAAACGTGCATACCATGACATTGTGCATTCCACATCCAGCATCGTTTGTGTCAGTTTTGGCACTTGGATGATCTCGAATCCACAACTAAATGAATGAATAGAAACAATCACATGTCACAGCTGAATAACCTTTAATAACATTATAAGTTCTGCTTCCTTCCTTCCTGGTCTGGCCTGAGAAGCTGCTAGGACAGTCCCACACTGCATGTCAAGTTACTGACAGCAACCAATCAGAAACATACAGCGAGGTGAATCTGAACAGTGTTTCCAGGGGTAACCAAAGAGAAGCCACATTATAAACAGCCTTATAAAAAGAGAAGCCACATTATAAACAGCCTTATAAAAAGAGAAGCCACATTATAAACAGCCTTATAAAAAGAGAAGCCACATTATAAACAGCCTTATAAAAAGAGAAGCCACTGGTAGATAAGCCAATATTAAATATACACCAACACTAATCCTTTTCATTTTGAAAACTGAGCACCCTCCACCCCTCCAGCTCATGTTATCTAAAAGCACATTTTGAATTACAGCAATTATTTAATACTGCAATTTTTGGGTAAAATTCGGACTAAACCGGAAACGGGGAACACAACCTAAAAGTACCTTCGCTGTTCGTCTCCTGAGATGAACGTTTGGAAGTTGCCTCTTTCCGGCAAAATAAATCAAATGCATACAAACAAGTTGAAAAACATTTACTATTAAAAAAATACTTTCAAGTTCATAATTTAGTGAATCCTTTTTTTTAAACTACAAACAGCGCCTTTTCTGCATAGTTATGCAATCCCTTGGCTGGTAAATTATCTATCGGTTATCCCCTACCACACATACATTCCTAAAGTCTACAGTACACATTTTATTTTGTAATATAATTCTATATCTTAAAATTAATCTTTATTGAAACTGTAGGCGTGTTGTCACGTGACCTGGTGGCGCGTCACAGGTTTATTTTGGCACGTAGTCACGTTGTACAGCTTTTGCCAACACCCAATAAAATATTTCTGAAGGCAGATTGTAAATACGTGTTTAAAAACATAAAAATGTTGTTTCTTCTTTAAATATTCAACACTGCTTTTTTTCTTCTTTTTTTTGTTGTCATATTACCGATTAGTTAACGCAATTCCTTCGGTGGGGGAAAGTGTTGAGGAAGATAAACTGAAAATACAACAGACCATGTCGCTGATCGACATTATCTCTTTATACAATATTTGTATTATATTTTATTACATCTGTAATATACCATGTCATCTAAATAAATTCGACGCGAATTACTGTTGTAAGGCGTTAGCATAAGCTATTTAAAATAATCAAATATTCATAATAATAATTATATCCAAACAAGGATACAAATCAAATGTGTTTGATAAAAAGGAATCTGATAAAATACTGCTAATACATAAAACAAATAGTTGTTTTCTTATATATATATATATATATATATAAAATCACGAAAACGACACATTTCCAACTGCGTTTCATAAATGAGCAAAATGGCGGCGTATTTTCTAGCCCTGTTCTGAAGTGTAGGTATTATTTAGTAAATTAATATCGAATCCTCCACCGCATATACAAATACAACTATACAAATATAAAATACAGCGTATCGGTTTTACGTGGTAGACTAATAGTGTATAGTAAACATTGTATTTTATTAAATTATTCTCTTACCTTCAAATGGCTCCCCACTTGGCAGAGAAATGTAGTCTTGTGCTTTGTGATGACACGCACACACACACACACACACACATCCTGTGGGGGCGCCACAGCACCGACTCACCGGAGAACGCAAAAGCTAAATATAACACATATTCTGCTCCTCAATGCAATTTTTAGAGGATATAGAATATTTAACGCGTAGAAATAAAGTTTAACTTTAATGAAACCGTTATTTAACAACAACCGCTCCACTGATGATGCCATTGCATCTACAATACACACTGCTCTCTCCCACCTGGAAAAAAGGAACACGTATGTGAGAATGCTGTTTGTAGACTACAGCTCAGCATTCAACACCATAGTGCCCTCCAAGCTAGATGAGAAACTCCGGGCTCTGGGCTTAAACAGCTCGCTGTGCAGCTGGATCCTGGATTTCCTGTCAGGCAGACGTCAGGTGGTTAGAATGGGCAGCAACATCTCCTCATCACTGACCCTCAACACTGGAGCCCCGCAGGGCTGTGTTCTCAGCCCACTCCTGTATTCCCTTTACACACATGACTGTGTGGCGACGCATAGCTCCAATGCCATCATTAAGTTTGCTGATGATACGACGGTTGTAGGTCTGATCACTGACAATGATGAAACAGCCTACAGAGAGGAGGTTCACACTCTGACACGCTGGTGTCAGGAGCACAACCTCTTCCTCAACGTCAGTAAAACCAAGGAGCTTGTGGTGGACTTCAGGAAGAAAGACAGAGAACACAGCCCCATCACCATTAATGGAGCACCGGTGGAGAGAGTCAGCAGCTTCAAGTTCCTCGGTGTCCACATTACTGAGGAACTCACATGGTCCGTCCACACTGAGGCCGTTGTGAAGAAGGCTCACCAGCGCCTCTTCTTCCTGAGACGGCTGAGGAAGTTTGGAATGAACCACCACATCCTCACACGGTTCTACACCAGCACTGTAGAGAGCATCCTGACTGGCTGCATCACCGCCTGGTACGGCAATAGCACCGCCCACAACCGCAAAGACCTGCAAAGGGTGGTGCGAACGGCCAGAAACATCATCGGAGGTGAGCTTCCCTCCCTCCAGGATATATATAACAGACGGTGTGTGAATAAAGCTCGGAGGATTATCAGAGACTCCAGTCACCCGAGTCATGGGCTGCTCTCACTGCTTCCATCAGGCAGGCGGTATCGCAGCATCAGGACCCGCACCACCCGACTACATGACAGCTTCTTCCCACAAGCAATAAGACTTTTGAACACATGATCTCTCACGATCAACAATCAGCACTGCACTTTATTAATCATCACTCTGTCAATATATTCTCCCAATTCAATTAGTGTTTATATATATTTATACCCGTATCTAGTGTATGTGTATTCTACATTGTGTGTATTGTGTACATTTGTTATGTAAATTGTTTTGTGTATATATGTTGTTATTGTAAAGTGGTCAATGTCTCGTCACTGTCATGACTGCATTACTGCACTCGTGTACACAGTAGTGTGACAATAAAGTGATTTGATTTGATATTTGATTTTATTATTTAATATAAACCCATATCTTTATTTTATTTAAAATTATGCATAGTATGTATTTGTTATTTCCTTGTGTCGAACTATTTTGACATAACTTGATTTATCTCTGATAACCAAAGAAAACGTAATCCAGATTTTTTGTAACCCTTCCATCTGCATTCAGAATGAATGTATTTAAATATCTACACAATGATCATTTCTGATGTACCTGATCATAAGATCTGGGGAAACATTTGGCTTCATTTGTTACATCTCATAATATAACTGTCACCTTCTGCAGGAGCAATAGATTATTTTATTGTATATTAAGTGTTGTTGTAAAACCTCTTGGGCTATATCATCTGGCTGTAAACATGTCTCCATAAGTATGTTGTTGTTTATCATAAAGTGATTCATCAATGTCATCATCTGATTTTAACTTCATTCTCAACATGTACTGATTCATTTAGATGATCATCAGGCATTAGAGGTTCGTCTTCATTTGTACTTAGTTAAACTGTTCATTATTAAACTCAATATCATTAAAAAAATGTGTTATTTTCTTGCAAATACGCTAAAGCATCCTGGATTTTATTTCTGTCCACAAACTGGTATTCATAGTGGCTTTATATGTTAACTTTCTCTTTAGTTTCACACTAATCGGTTCCCTGAAGTACTTTGGATCTTTCTGCAGAAATAGATGGCACACACGTGACCGGTCCATCGTTCTGTCCACCCTTTGGCATTGCCAGCATCTTCATAAATGGGATGTGTCTTGCAATTAAATGCTGTTGTAAACTATTTCAACTTTTAAGCTGTTGTGGTACAGGGTCAAAATACAAACTGATTATTTTGGCACAATATATTTGGGGATCAAACTCTATTTTTCCATTTTGTCCATGTAGTCCTGCAGTAATTAAGTGCTGTACTGCCCCCTGTTGCCTGTGCATTGCACAACCAGGGTGTGAGAAAGCCAAACATACTGAAGTTTACAACATACAGTACATTGTTGTCTCTTGGCAATTTGTGACACCTGTACAAAGTTTCTTTCTTCTTTAAGGGCAGGTAACGATTGTTTGGTATGTCGTGTTCATTTATGGTGTACAACATTCCTCATACAGTATAAGGGTCCCACCCTCTTTTTTACAGGAAGAGGAAAGTATGAGTTTCGTTTCTTCATTTCTTTCATTCCTACCAGCGCAGTGATTTGTGTAAGTACACCATCTTACTGTATTTTACTGAAAGTAAATCTCATTAACACTATGCTCATTAACACTATGCTGTACTTAGAGACACAAGCACAAATAAAACATTCAGTAAAAGGTGTTTTCTAGAAACCATTTAGGACTTAAATGTGACAAATAGAATTAACCCTTTAGGTCATGATTTTAAATGAATAAAACGTTTATGTGTACTCTATGGGAAAAGACGTTGAGCAGACAGACAGGTCTGTGACGCTAGTGTGATCCATTAACTATCAGAAGAGGAAGAACAGAAACCCTGACAGATTATTCGTAGAGGAATAGAGGTGCTCTTCCTTTGGGCAAGCTAGCTAAAGGTCTTATTGTGTCATAGAAAGGGTTATACATGAATGCTCATGGCAGCAGCTCGTCTCTTCATGAATGATGTGAGGATCTCCGTTTCGAGCACTTCAGTTGATAACCTCGTCCAAAGCTTCAGCACCTTCAGTGGAGAAGCTCCTTCTCCTCTCGCTTCTAGATTTGCTCTCTGTAACTTGTGACACATGATTGTCACCAACTTTGTTTAATCCCTTATCGATCTAAAATACAAATCAATCGTATTCTTCCTAAGCTATAATGATCCTCTGCTCTGCCCTGCACTGGATTATAGAAATTGTCTATTTGTACTTGAAGTCAAGCATCAAAATCTACTTCTCTGCAGTTTAGGATTGAAAACAGGGGGCAAATGTACATGTTATTTTGAAACAGATATATAATATTTTATAAAAGTATAATTATATTTAATGAAAGTGGAAGTATATCTGGAATTACACTCCCCCAGTGGAAACACATACTGTATGTGCATCTGTATGAATCTATATGAACGTGTTCTGTTCACAGAGGCTGTGTGGTCCAGTGGTTAAAGCAACGGGCTTGTATTCAGGACATCCCAGGTCCAAATCACACCTCAGCCACAGACTCATTGTGTGACCCTGAGCAACTGAACCTCCTTGTGCTCTCTCGTTTGGGTGAGACTGTAAATGCATAGATCACACACCTGTGTCTCTGTAAGTTGCCTTGGATAAAAGCATCTGCTAAATAAACTAAGAATAATTCATCATGAGGAATGCACAAGACCAGCAACATGATGAAAGAAGGTAAATCACATGTAATTATTTGATCAATAACAGAAACAATGTGGAAATAAGAGTTGGTTATACATGAACAGGCAGGATAGATGAACAGGTTACACAGCGTGCCTCCGTGCTGCATAAGATAGTTCATAGACACACATATAACTTTCATGGGGGATCCAAATTCAACCTACGGTCCCTCGCACCAACTATTCATCCAATGGCAGATTTTTCGAATGGGGAAATATCCACGAACCACCAAACTTCCCTTATGTGCAGAAATGCTAAAATACAGCAGCAGTCACAGACAGCCCTCACAATTTCAGTCCCAGCGCTCGTTCAATGGGGGAACGGTGCGTTCCTGAGGTAATGACAAACCTAGACATTGTAATAATGGTCACACAAGCCCATTATTATACGTCTTATTTAAATTCAGAGGTGTTAAAACATTGACAGTGATCTTTAATCCTCATTAAGAAATGGATTTTATTGTAGTTATAATGTATTAACCATGTCTAATAACCACGACTGTAGTGACCATGTTTTATTATTTGTACTCATTTCTTTATTATTTTGCAGTAACCACAGCTTTGATACAATTAACCATTGTTTTACTACAGTTACTGTAGTGTCCATATTGTAACTTGGTTTTAGTAATAGTACCATATCATAATATCTATGGTTAATTTTGAGGTTTTATATGTGGCTTATATTAACTAATTTTTCAAAGCAGCCTAATAATTTTCTGCTTATGCCTATAAATATATATATAAAACATGTAAGTAATAATTTAAGTTACTCATTTTATCCAAAGAATTTGTAAAAATACTGGCCTAAAAGTACTTGTTATCAGACATCCGTAATCGAGCTCTCTCTCCCGATCGCCGTCTGCGAGTGGCCTTTATCCCTCTTGATGGCGTAATTAGCCTAATACGGGACCGGGCGTGCGTAATCACGCGCCGGTCCCGCCCTCCACCGTGCCACAATAGTCAATATAATAATAGTCAATATAGTCAATAAAATATCGTATCGTGTACGTCACACCCCTAATATTCATATATTAATGCAATCTTTTGGACTGTGGTGAGAATGTAACTTCACTTGTTTACTGTTTCAGAAATAGATTTAATTTAAAAAATATAAAAGATGAAGGAAGCCTGCAAAAATCTGGGAACAGGTTCATCTTGAAGTTTCTGGAAATTTATGAGGAGCACATCACCGATGATCTGAGAACGGTCATGCATGGATACATGGTTGAGGTGAGGCTGTGCAAGTCTTTGTAAAGCTGTAGCATCCCACAATTACATCGAGTTTACACTAATATAATGAAAGTGCTGAGGGATTAGATCTGGACTGCAGTTCTAACCCTCATGTATGTTGTGCCTTTGTGGAACCTGGCAGTTTTACATGGCATTCTGTCCTTTGTAAATCGGTATCGAGTTGTTGTTGTTGTTGTTGTTGTTGTTTTTAGCTTTGCTGTCTGTAAACGGACTCTCTCTCTCTCTCTCTCTCACCAGGTGCTGCACAGCATCTTCTTTCTGGGCAACATTCACAGGAACAAAATTATGCCTAGAGATTTTTTGGGAAAGACAGTATCTACACTACTAAACGCTAAGTTTTCAAAACCTTTTGAGGAATTCAGGACCCACCTTCCAACCCGCACACCTTTCTCCATCCTCCTTGATGTGGTCAGTATAGATCAGAAAACTAGTGACATTGTCCTGTGTCTCTTCCACCTGCTTTATTCCACAGTTAGTGGCACACAGCCTGTTTCCATGTGCTTTTATCACTGTGTCTACCCTCAGCTCAAGTCTCAACCCTATTTCATCTTCTCGAACAGATGAGAAATCATTCGATTAAAAAAAACTGTTCAAGCTTTTTACACCCAAATCCAATAACAGTTTTTTCCCCTTTAAAAATGCAGGTGGTCACGATTAAAGGCAGTCAGAATGAAAGTCAGGTAATGGAGTACCTTTTGACTTTATTAAAACAACTGATTGTGCCACAATATCCACCCAAACCAACCAAGATGGCATATTTCAACTATTACACCTTGGAGGCCACAGTCATCTGCATCTGTCATTATGAAATGAAAGGGGTAGAAACAACGAACAAGTTCTATGGAGCCTCCCTGTCCTGCAAGGGGGTTAGAGAGCAGAAGGTCATCATCTCCCTCTCGTGTCTACACACATGGACTCCTAAAGTGGCTTACGCAGTGGCCCTTGCAGATGAAGGTGGTGCCATCCAGTTTCCACAAACAGTGAAATGCAAAGCCTTTAAAAGAAACAGGGGAAATGACCAATATTTTGAAAAGCCTCCATGCACAAATTGCATTAATATATTCAGAGGCGCTACATTCGAGCCTAGACACAATGAAGCCGATGAAGAAGCAAAGTGGCCCTATGGCAACTGTGCTGAAACAGAGTCTCTCAGCAAACTCCTCAATGCAGATCCAGCACTCTGTGAACAAGTACAAGTTCTGAAGAACAACATGACAGCTGACCTTGAAGAAAACACAGTCTGGGAAAATGCCACGAGAAGTCTGTTAGAGCTGCTTAGGGGGACAGATTATGTGCGTAATGGCAATGATTTTCTGTTCTTTGTCCCCTAACCCTCTGTAAGGTGACAGCGAGTCTGGGCTCCCCCTCCGGAGAACAAAAGGCTCTCATGAGAATCAACATTTGAATTGTCTCTTGCATATGTAACAGCAACATCCAAGACACAGCCAGCAGGGGCTCGCACCTCACTTCTACTGTCTGATTATCTTCCTCGATTACCCCCTCTACTCCTCACTCAGAACTCACTAAAAACCTAAAAAGTAACTATAACATGTTTGGTATCATTTTAAGTGTCTCAGTGTGTCTGGTAAACTGGTCTCATCCTCCCAGCTATAATGAAAATCTAAAAGAAGTTATAAGATATGAGAGATGTGGTGTGCCCCTTAAAGGTGTGCCCTCCCCCAGATCCTGTATATGTAAATGTACAGGAACCTACTCAGTGGGGAGCCAAATCTAATTAGAAGGACAGACAGCACCATTTGGTTAGCATATTGAATTATCTGGGTATTTAAGGAGATGTGGCACATCGTTCGTGGCTCTCTGTAGTCAGACGATCCCGCACAGTTTACTGTGTGTAGCCAGGTAATATTTCTACAAATTCCTCAATTTCCGTATTGTTGTGATTATATTGATTGTTTGATGATTTTGCCTTATGAATTGGATTTTGAATTATTCTTCTATTACCTGGTCAATAAATTGTAAACGTTTGATTTTATTCTGACTGACTCTGAAATTGTTTTTCCCAAACAGATTGAGCGATTCGTATGTTACCGCAAGTCTGCGTCAGATTAGTGACGACTAATATTTGGCATCAGTTCAAGTGTACTTGGTTTGCAAAGACAGAAAGTGTGTTTCCGTTTAGAACAGCTAAATGCTGCTTGACCAATCTAAATTCGGGTGTGTCTTACCTCTGTTTTAATTGGATGTTTCTCCAGATAAGTGTACGTGGGAAACCACGACATGGCCAATCCAAAGCTATTATAAGAGAAGTTATGTTGGTCAACTTACATCTGTAATAGTGGCCGTGACCTCTACTGAAGAAAACGTTCAGTTAAATTCAAGTGTATGCAATTCCATGGGGGCTATACTGACGTATCTTTGATTGTGTAAACATGACCGTGACCGATCTCAGGTATATAGCAATTTACCTCTGTTTGATGATCCAATACTGGCCGCTTGTGATCGTGAGACCCGCAGTGTAGAGAAAACACGCGAGGACCTCAAAGCGACATAGTTTCCTGATCTGAACGGGTAAAGTATAATTAAAGGAGTTAAAAGAATAATCAAACATTCGCTCACTTTTAATGATGCTCAGATATCATTAAAACCTTTTTCATTTATGGAGTCAGATGAAATAACGAGGTAATACATGAGAGAAATTGTATTTTATTGAATCTTGTTGTGTTGCGTAAAAGAAAGACGGTAACGCGCAGAGACCTTCACCCGTATTATTGGAGACCGCCATTGGACCGATAGACGGGCTTACACCTCCGAGTCCCTTTTAGCTCCACTCAGATCTACATGTGCTTTGAATTATTCTGTTGTACTCTCTGGAGATCCAGACACCTCAGGCTATATATATCTATCTCACCTGGTACCTTAAATGTATTATCTGTGTGTTACATAATGTATCAATACTGGGAATTTAAAATAAATAAAATCAAACATGAATACATCTTATTAGAAATAGCCTAACTAAAAATCTCCATTAAATACTGGAGAGAAATGTCCAACTTTCACTGAATGGAAACATGTAATGATGTGTGTATTACAGCTGGACGGGCTCCACCAGACACACAGAGGACAATGAAGAGACTCCCTTAAAACTCACACAAAAACAAGCCTATTTTAGGGTTAGTTGATGAGTAGAGCTCAGGGAGTTGGCAGTGGTAGGGGTCAGAGAGTTGGCAGTGGTAGGGGTCAGGGAGTTGGCAGTGGTAGAGGTCAGGGAGTTGGCAGTGGTAGAGGTCAGGGAGTTGGGAGTGGTAGAGGTCAGGGAGTTGGCAGTGGTAGGGGTCAGGGAGTTGGGAGTGGTAGAGGTCAGGGAGTTGGGAGTGGTAGAGGTCAGGGAGTTGGGAGTTGGTAGAGGTCAGGGAGTTGGCAGTGGTAGGGGTCAGAGAGTTGGGAGTGGTAGGGGTCAGGGAGTTGGCAGTGGTTGAGGTCGGGGAGTTGGGAGTGGTAGAGGTCAGGGAGTTGGCAGTGGTAGGGGTCAGAGAGTTGGGAGTGGTAGAGGTCAGGGAGTTGGGAGTTGGTAGAGGTCAGGGAGTTGGCAGTGGTAGGGGTCAGAGAGTTGGGAGTGGTAGGGGTCAGGGAGTTGGCAGTGGTTGAGGTCGGGGAGTTGGGAGTGGTAGAGGTCAGGGAGTTGGCAGTGGTAGGGGTCAGAGAGTTGGGAGTGGTAGAGGTCAGGGAGTTGGGAGTGGTAGAGGTCGGGGAGTTGGCAGTGGTAGAGGTCGGGGAGTTGGGAGTGGTAGAGGTCAGGGAGTTGGGAGTGGTAGAGGTCGGGGAGTTGGCAGTGGTAGAGGTCGGGGAGTTGGCAGTGGTAGAGGTCAGGGAGTTGGGAGTGGTAGAGGTCGGGGAGTTGGGAGTGGTAGAGGTCAGGGAGTTGGCAGTGGTAGAGGTCGGGGAGTTGGGAGTGGTAGAGGTCGGGGAGTTGGCAGTGGTAGAGGTCGGGGAGTTGGGAGTGGTGGTAGAGGTCGGGAAGTTGGGAGTGGTAGAGGTCGGGGAGTTGGCAGTGGTAGAGGTCAGGGAGTTGGCAGTGGTAGAGGTCGGGGAGTTGGCAGTGGTAGAGGTCAGAGAGTTGGGAGTGGTAGAGGTCGGGGAGTTGGCAGTGGTAGAGGTCAGGAAGTTGGCAGTGGTAGAGGTCGGGGAGTTGGCAGTGGTAGAGGTCGGAGAGTTGGGAGTGGTAGAGGTCGGGGAGTTGGGAGTGGTAGAGGTCAGAGAGTTGGGAGTGGTAGAGGTCGGGGAGTTGGCAGTGGTAGAGGTCAGAGAGTTGGGAGTGGTAGTGGTCGGGGAGTTGGCAGTGGTAGAGGTCGGGGAGTTGTGAGTGGTAGAGGTCGGGGAGTTGGGAGTGGTAGAGGTCGGGGAGTTGGCAGTGGTAGAGGTCGGGGAGTTGGGAGTGGTGGTAGAGGTCGGGAAGTTGGGAGTGGTAGAGGTCGGGGAGTTGGCAGTGGTAGAGGTCAGGGAGTTGGCAGTGGTAGAGGTCGGGGAGTTGGCAGTGGTAGAGGTCAGAGAGTTGGGAGTGGTAGAGGTCGGGGAGTTGGGAGTGGTAGAGGTCGGGGAGTTGGCAGTGGTAGAGGTCAGGAAGTTGGCAGTGGTAGAGGTCGGGGAGTTGGCAGTGGTAGAGGTCGGGGAGTTGGCAGTGGTAGAGGTCAGAGAGTTGGGAGTGGTAGAGGTCGGGGAGTTGGGAGTGGTAGAGGTCGGGGAGTTGGCAGTGGTAGAGGTCAGGAAGTTGGCAGTGGTAGAGGTCGGGGAGTTGGCAGTGGTAGAGGTCGGAGAGTTGGGAGTGGTAGAGGTCGGGGAGTTGGGAGTGGTAGAGGTCAGAGAGTTGGGAGTGGTAGAGGTCGGGGAGTTGGCAGTGGTAGAGGTCAGAGAGTTGGGAGTGGTAGAGGTCGGGGAGTTGGCAGTGGTAGAGGTCAGGGAGTTGTGAGTGGTAGAGTTCAGGGAGTTGGGAGTGGTAGAGGTTGGGGAGTTGGCAGTGGTAGAGGTCAGGGAGTTGGCAGTGGTAGAGGTCAGAGAGTTGGCATGATTGTAGGGTATTTGGTATGCTAAATTTAAACGGGAACCATTACAGTGCCCACCTTTCTCACTCCATTCTATGTAAGGGAATTTAGGGTCTTGAAATATGTGAGCTATGAACTAATTAAACTGTCTTTATTGTACATTATTATGTAATGAAATATAGAATGGAATTAGTTCAACAACCATTATAAATCAGATAAATGACAAATATTTGTCTGAAAAATAATCTATACCATATAGATTAAAATTCTCCACCATTGAAATCTTAAATATAATGTCTAGTTTTATCCGCTCACACCTTCTATTGTAATGAATTAGCTTTAATTAGGGAATTATGATTAATTAACTTATTGGAGTAATATTATTCTCAGGGCTTATTGAAAATAATATCATATGTATTCAGGTACAGCATTGAATCGAAATCTTTAAGAAACATATGAGATTATCTATCAGAATATACCACAGTCAAGTCTTTGAATACAGACAAACTTTATTACTATTCTAAACATAAATCTAATCTAAAACATATACATGAGACAGATTGGTGAGAAGAGTGACAGAATGTGAAATAAATGATCAATACAGTGAAAATGAACTTTATGCCTTAACCATTTATCCTTATTTGAGGCCACATCGATCAGATTATCCAAAGTATTTAACGAATACATCAGCACTGTGAGCACAATACTGGAGAAAGTTCATTCCATCAATGTTTTGGACCTCTGTAATATCGGATTGTTATTGTCTGTATGAATGATGAGGTTGGCTTTGAAGCGAGGCCTTCTCGTGTGGGATCCATGAACCGTAGAGAGTGAGAGGCTTCCTCAGGACTTTGAGTCAGTTAGGGTTAGTACAGTGTTAACCCTAACCTAACCTTAGAGACGGGGGGGGGGTTAAGTGGTTAGGTTTAGGGGCAGGGTTAAGTGGTTAGGGGCGGGGTTAGGGATAGAGGTAAAAATGACTTCCACCCTCATTTGCATATCGAATCTGATTGGCTGGATTGTTTCATTTATATACTTGGTATGCTGTACTTTATGAACATGAGAGTGAACTTGAGACTTTGAATGCACTACAAGAGTCATCTGATACTTTTAAACTATCTTTTATACAAGAATGGTAAAGTTTCCCCTCTCGGGCTCATTATTTAATTAGTATTATGTCTGTTTCACATAGAAAGGTTTGTGTCAGTTTGTCTAAATGATAGTTGGCAAGTGGAGTTAGGGTTAGGGTTAGGGTTAGGGTTAGGGTTAGGTCTAACCCCTAGCCCCGGGGGTTAAAAACTCTGTAGGTATAGAGGTGATTACGAGTTTCACCCTCATTATCTCCACCCTCATTTGCATATCGAATCTGATTGGCTGGATTGTTTCACAGATCAATCTTTAGAACGGTCTGTCCGATTTTGCCAAGCTTGGTGTCATCGAACTCAGAATTCCGTCTGTCTTCATGTGACGGGGCGAGATGAACAGAAAAAGAAAGCATTAGAAATGTAGCACTTAAAAAGGAAAACAGTCATTTGCATGTAGGTTTTGAGTGGTGGAAAAAGTCACCTGCACGCCTTTAAGATTTGCATGAATACGACTGTAGAGGAGACGTGGTAATGAACGCATTTTTCACAAGAACGACGTTTCTTCTTTCCTGCGCATTTTGGCAGCATGTAGGCCTGCAGCACGTTAGCTTTGGGCAACAATAATAGCGTTTAATTTGATTTGTAAACAGCCCATTGCGGTTTAAATACTGTTTATATTTCAGTTGAGCAACTGAAATCAGTATCATATCCATGTATCACTCCTGAAATGTTTTTGTAGGAATGTTTGGGTGGGATGAACTCAATCCTTTATTATTATCATTTCATGAAATGTATCGGACCATGCTTGTGAGGAGGAGATTATTCTGTTGCGAGCAGAGCAGACTTGAGTCCAGTAAATATTTAAAGAAATTGTTCCAAAAATAAAAACAAAAAAAATAACGGACTTGAAAAACTTTAAGAATATATACGGCATCTAATCTCGCCATAATAATGAGATGAAATACTTGTCAGAGGTGTTTTGCACTTTGAAATGAAATCTGCAAAATCCAATAAAGCCCCTTCGTGGTTCAATAACTGAGTCATCGATTACAATAATGATCCAATAATGAAGATTTTCCTACAGATAACGTGACATTGCAACATGTGTCCACTAGATGGTGCTGGATAACCGTTGCATTTTAGAAAGGAGTTCACAAGTGAAGTGATGAATTTTATTACTACAAGAGGAGCTTTAAAAACAATATAATGACAAGAAATAGTGATAAGTGAAATGGCTGAGGCTCCATTGAGTAAAAATTGTAACTATATGGTTTTGCGATTAGGTTTTCATGATTCAAAACCTCTTTTAAGACCAACCAATGAAGGGAACAATAAATCAACATGCTCTCAAATTGTAAATGTCCAGGGAGCGCACGAGGAGTTAGATTTGTAACGACCCTTCAAAGTTTAAAAAAGCAACAATCCCTCTGCTCCCAACCACCAGCACGTGGAAATAGCTTAGCCCCCGCCACTGGGCGGCAGTCCATACAATGTCAGGCACGCCTGGGGGTTTTCAGGGTGGCCGAGAAGGCCAGCGTTGGCCCCGGGACTCTGGGAGGTACGCTTGCAGAGATACAGGGCTTCGCTATGGCCAGCATCATATCTGGTTTGAGGGGAGCATTTTCGGGGCCCGTGGGGGCCAGTTTAGGATATAGGGAAGAAAATTACCACACTCATGACAGATTACCAGATTCATGAATGGCGCATTGCCAACGACGATGTTTGTTTAACTGTCAGTGTGCGTAACTAGGCAACCACGTTCTCTTCCATTGCATGACGTCTTCGTAGTATGTCCCAGAACGTGCATACTCTTTTGCAACATACATACTTAGTATAGTACATACTTTTAGGTCGTAATATAAGTAGGCGAATTGGGATGCAGCAAATGCCTTGGGAAGTATTCAGACCCTTCTCACATTTTACTGAAACACATCCACGCACACTTTTGTACTCTAAAAACACGTGATCTCAGAAACTGTTACTTAATATTTCACCTAAAATACATATTTGCACAAAAATACACAACCCCTCTGCTCTAAATAAATAAATGCCTTGTCAATACATTTGCCCAAATAAAGCCATTTTCATCAACACGTTTGCTATAAAACACAACAAACAACATTAAGAACAGAATTAAAAAGATTTTAATGATCACGTCACAGTGGCATGACAACTTTATTTATTTATTTTCAATTTACACATGCATGTACGCAATACACACAAAAACATATAGCACATAATGCTTTGAAGACCATTCTTTCGGCTTACATTTACACTTTTTGCAGTATGCGATCACCAAAGTGTTGAAGGAGACAAATATCACCCAGTATTTTCTCCTCAAATGATCTGTAGTGAAGTCAAACAACAGAAACTCACTCTGGTCAAGTAGAAATTGCCCAAAAATCTACTGAAGTCCAGAGATTTGTACAACACCGCTGGTGCATCTTCAATAAACGAGGAAACATGGACATTATTTTAAATGCAAGTCTTTCGGTCCTATCATTTAAAGCATTTTAGCATGAGGCTGTAACATAACAAAATATGAAAAAATAAAGGGGTCTGAATACTTTGTGAAGGCACTATATCAGTCTATGAAGTCACGAGCAGTGTGAATATTTACAGCATCACATACACAACACCAATATGAGTGCAGGACAGTTTTAATCATCACTGATACAAAGATAAATACATCTGTCAGTTATTACATTTCAGTTCTGATTCTCTATATCAGCTGTGTTGGCTATAAAAGTATATGAGGTTAATGTTGATGAAACACATTGAAAGGTTATTTGAGAGGTATGAAGGAGTCTTTAGATGCCCAGCATGTCTTCAGACACTTGACAATCCAGCAGGAGATTCCCAGCACACACACACTGAGAGAGAGTGCCCACTGACACACACACACACACACACACACACACACACACACACACACACACACACACACACACACATTAATTACACACAATTACCCCCTTTATTCAAACTGGTCTATAGTATTAATGGCCATGAATGTTGACCGGATGAATATTCTCACCTTTCTGCGAGTGAATCCATGACACCGCCTTCATAGCCATAAACTGCCATTCAACCTGATCATCTTTTTTAAACGCTTTTAACCAGATCAGAGCCAGAACTGTGGCCCAAACTAACCCATCCACCTGGAACATCATCCGCATTCATTAGTTCATCTGCTGTACACAGACGCTCTAAATGTATTTGAGTCTTAATAATTATTACCTTGTCTGGTTTCTGATTGGTCACCTGATCTTCTGCCTTTCCAATCACACGAGCCAATGAGGCACCAAGCTCCCAGAATCCTGCAGCCTTCTGAAGAGTGATCAGCTGGAGCAAAGGGTCCTGCTGGGGCTCCGCCTCTTCTGAACACGTTATTGTTTATGTGTGAAGAGGGAGAGAAAAACAGGAAATGTGAGATGAGGGGGACCTTGAGAGCTTCAGGGCGGCCATGATGCTACCAAACCATATAAGACTACAGCACATAAACATACATTCATTATAAGGAGAAGTCAACCGGACACATAAAGCTGTTTTTATAATGTGTAATCATGAATAAATCCATTAAATGCAAATATAATCTTAAAAGCAACAGCAGCATAACTGCTTTAAGACCTGTTCAGAGAGATTTCTAAACGCAATCAGAACGTTAGATTTGCATTTCCTGAAGACAAACATCAACATCTGCCCGATCAGCAGCACATCGAGAAAACAAAAACTCTGTTATGAACCCAAACATCAGCAAGTGTGCCCAGATGACATCACTTCCAGGTGGATTTTGGCATTAAATTGGTGTCACTAGTGTCCCATTAATGACATTTATTTGGCTCATTTTTAAGACATTTTATAGGATGTAAAACTATAAACTTTATAAACATGAAATGTGCATTTTAGGCAACATTAACCCAGAGAGAAGTTTTGGTCATTATTATATGAACTAACTTCACCGAGTAAAATTAATTGTGGATGATTAGTGTTGATGTGTAAGTCTGAACACGATTGGTCGATTTACCCTGGTGTGGTATTTCATCACATCCAACCCTCGAGCGGCAGTCAAGGGTCGTATCGGAGAGAACAGCAGCTGCAAACACACAATATTGATCAATACATTCAGTTGTTGAGAAAAAGACATTTACTGTAGATGGACACATGCATATAAAAGAATTAAAGGAATATTATGGGTCATATAATGTGACTTCTCTTACACGTTGGAGAAAAAAATGCTTTTATGGGAGATGCCATCTCTAAGAAAGAACAAATAGAAAAACACATACAGATTAAAAAATACATCTTGTCACAGTCACAAACAAAATCTCCCATTTAAACACACCTGTACACCCCGACACACTAAAACACATTTTTAACTTTATATATACTTCTCATCTTCTTGAACATCACAGGGGCAGAGTTCATCACAGGGGCAGAGTTCGTCACAGGGGCACGTCTCGTCATAGGGGCACGTCTCATCATAGGGGCACAACTCGTCTGATACAAACGCATCGCATATAAACCTGAAACAACATTCATTTCACATTTTGATGAGATTAATATTGCAAATGTAACCCATTAATTAAATGGGCTGCAATTATATCACGCCTTTTTAACCTTAACGGTATTCAAAACACTTTACACAGTCAGAGGAAAATATTCTTCATCATCAGATACTGAAATCTGCTGCGCACATCCAGAAAGATTTCCATAAAAACACACACACACTCTCACACACACACACACACTCTCTCACACACACACACACACACTCACACACACACACACTCGACTGACTTTGTGTCGGGACTCTCCTCTGCAGCATTGGTCCTTTCACAGTCTGTCTGTTGTTTTTATTAACAGCGATGAAGGCCGTATGAACGCAGCTCACTCCTCCCTGAATGCTGAGCTCCACCATCTTTCTCTTGATCTCCTCCACATCTGCATCTCCCGCTCGCTCCTCCTGCTCCAGACGGCCAATCACAGAGCGCACCGCCAGCCGGTGGACGGCCAATCTGCAGCGACACAATCATACAGCACGCAGAACACATGATTCACCAATAATGTTGCTCTTAAAGTTATTCTACATTTATGATCTGAAAAACACACATACACAAAACATGACCTGAGCTAAATGTTTTTCTTTGATATATAATTTGAATATAATATCCAAGTGATTGCACAATAAATCTCATGTTTCAGGAAAACAGAAATGTGATAAATATTCAGCTAATTACGTGTCCAGGCCTGCGTTAAAGCTTTATACAAGTCTGGAGAACCTCACACCTCCTGTCCTCTCAAACCCCTTTCCCCAATCGCACCCCCTGTCCTCGCAAACCCCTTTCCCCAATCTCACCCCCTGTCCTCGCAAACCCCTTTCCCCAATCGCACCCCCTGTCCTCGCAAACCCCTTTCCCCAATCGCACCCCCTGTCCTCGCAAACCCCTTTCCCCAATCGCACCCCCTGTCCTCGCAAACCCCTTTCCCCAATCGCACCCCCTGTCCTCTCAAACCCCTTTCCCCAATCGCACCCCCTGTCCTCTCAAACCCCTTTCCCCAATCGCACCTCCTGTCCTCTCAAACCCCTTTCCCCAATCGCACCCCCTGTCCTCGCAAACCCCTTTCCCCAATCGCACCCCCTGTCCTCGCAAACCCCTTTCCCCAATCGCACCCCCTGTCCTCGCAAACCCCTTTCCCCAATCGCACCCCCTGTCCTCGCAAACCCCTTTCCCCAATCGCACCCCCTGTCCTCGCAAACCCCTTTCCCCAATCGCACCCCCTGTCCTCGCAAACCCCTTTCCCCAGTCGCACCCCCTGTCCTCTCAAACCCCTTTCCCCAGTCGCACCCCCTGTCCTCTCAAACCCCTTTCCCAAATCGCACCCCCTGTCCTCGCAAACCCCTTTCCCCAGTCGCACCCCCTGTCCTCTCAAACCCCTTTTCCCAATCGCACCTCCTGTCCTCACAAACCCCTTTCCCCAATCGCACCTCCTGTCCTCTCAAACCCCTTTCCCCAATCGCACCCCCTGTCCTCGCAAACCCCTTTCCCCAGTCGCACCTCCTGTCCTCTCAAACCCCTTTCCCCAATCGCACCCCCTGTCCTCGCAAACCCCTTTCCCCAATCGCACCCCCTGTCCTCTCAAACCCCTTTCCCCAATCGCACCCCCTGTCCTCTCAAACCCCTTTCCCCAATCGCACCCCCTGTCCTCGCAAACCCCTTTCCCCAATCGCACCCCCTGTCCTCGCAAACCCCTTTCCCCAATCGCACCCCCTGTCCTCGCAAACCCCTTTCCCCAATCGCACCCCCTGTCCTCGCAAACCCCTTTCCCCAATCTCACCCCCTGTCCTCTCAAACCCCTTTCCCCAATCGCACCCCCTGTCCTCTCAAACCCCTTTCCCCAATCTCACCCCCTGTCCTCGCAAACCCCTTTCCCCAATCGCACCCCCTGTCCTCGCAAACCCCTTTCCCCAATCGCACCCCCTGTCCTCTCAAACCCCTTTCCCCAATCGCACCCCCTGTCCTCTCAAACCCCTTTCCCCAATCTCACCCCCTGTCCTCGCAAACCCCTTTCCCCAATCGCACCCCCTGTCCTCGCAAACCCCTTTCCCCAATCGCACCCCCTGTCCTCGCAAACCCCTTTCCCCAATCGCACGCCCTGTCCTCTCAAACCCCTTTCCCCAATCTCACCCCCTGTCCTCGCAAACCCCTTTCCCCAATCGCACCCCCTGTCCTCTCAAACCCCTTTCCCCAATCGCACCCCCTGTCCTCTCAAACCCCTTTCCCCAATCGCACCCCCTGTCCTCTCAAACCCCTTTCCCCAATCGCACCCCCTGTCCTCGCAAACCCCTTTCCCCAATCGCACCCCCTGTCCTCGCAAACCCCTTTCCCCAATCGCACCCCCTGTCCTCACAAACCCCTTTCCCCAATCCCACCCCCTGTCCTCGCAAACCCCTTTCCCCAATCGCACCCCCTGTCCTCTCAAACCCCTTTCCCCAATCGCACCCCCTGTCCTCTCAAACCCCTTTCCCCATTCGCACCTCCTGTCCTCGCAAACCCCTTTCCCCAATCGCACCTCCTGTCCTCCCAAACCCCTTTCCCCAATCACACCCCCTGTCCTCTCAAACCCCTTTCCCCAATCGCACCTCCTGTCCTCCCAAACCCCTTTCCCCAATCGCACCTCCTGTCCTCCCAAACCCCTTTCCCCAATCGCACCCCCTGTCCTCTCAAACCCCTTTCCCCCATCGCACCTCCTGTCCTCGCAAACCCCTTTCCCCAATCGCACCCCCTGTCCTCGCAAACCCCTTTCCCCAATCGCACCTCCTGTCCTCGCAAACCCCTTTCCCCAATCGCACCCCCTGTCCTCGCAAACCCCTTTCCCCAATCGCACCCCCTGTCCTCGCAAACCCCTTTCCCCAATCACACCCCCTGTCCTCGCAAACCCCTTTCCCCAATCACACCCCCTGTCCTCGCAAACCCCTTTCCCCAATCGCACCCCCTGTCCTCGCAAACCCCTTTCCCCAATCGCACCCCCTGTCCTCCCAAACCCCTTTCCCCAATCGCACCTCCTGTCCTCGCAAAGCCCTTTCCCCAATCACACCTCCCCACTCTTCAACATATACCATACACATATATACTACACTGTGTTACACCACATGCGTCTATACTGTGTGTGTGTGTGTGTGTGTGTGTGTGTGTTACCCTGTGTCTTGGGTTGGTTTTAGGGTGAAGTTTAGCTGGTTAGTCACTGGTTGATTTTTCAGGTTGTATTTCATCATCACTGCTCCCTCACAGCTTCCAGAACTCTGTGACAGAGAGAAAACATGAAGATTGAAGATATGAAGATTTAAGAGACTAAATTAAACTAATCGATTGTCCAAAAATAAATTTGAGGGGGACCGAATATTTTTTCAGACTAATTTTCAGATTACTTTAATTTTATTGTATTTTATTTCATTTCTAACCCATGAAAAACAAAAAACACTGTGCAGTTATTACATTAACATTTTAGTTTAACTGCTGTAAATATAATAAACATATAATAAAACATTTGAAAGAGCCGCTAATACACAGTAACGACTCATCAACATTATAGACATCACAGTTTGATCTTCTGTAAAACTTGTGTTGTGAAAATCAATATACAAATAAAAATGACTTTCTAAATGATATCCATCATATCTTTGCAAATCCACCACATGAATTAAACAAGACATTTAAACAACAAATTTAATGAGTTTTCTTCCCTTTCACTAAAAGGGATCATGAGTGAATAAATGAATCTATATTAATCAAGTGTTGACAGGATTTGGGACTCAAAACTTCACCTGTCCTTTCAGCTGTGCATACACGATTGCCCTTTGACCCCGGAAGAGCACACGGATGGGTGGGGACAGTGTTTCGACAGTGACGCCGTCAGGAAGAGTCCAGGTCACAGAGATGTTATCGACCGCAGGCTGCAGCGCAAATCTGAGCGACTGCATCACCTGATAATATTAACAAGAAAACATCTGTTCGAGATATTCACACACACATCTGTATTTACTTCATTTCAAATATAGTTTGACTTGTTTTGTAAAAGCAGAGGACCATGTTCTTACTTTGGGTTGCATACGGTCAGTGCCTGTGATGAACTGAGCGTGACCAGAACCTTCTCTGGCCATTCCTGAGATGAGGGCGCTACTCGCACCCTCACCGATCCCGAATGAGAAACACCTGACAACACAACAACAGCTCAAACATCTCATCAGCGCGCATGAACTATTAGACATTATAATGTCATGTCCACACACCTGTGAGAGTACATGTTACTCTTCACCAGGTCCAGCACCTGTTTAGTGTTGCACACTTCTCCATCAGTGAAGATGAACAACTGCACACAGAGAAAACATCACGATGATCAGAACACTGTGCGGACATATTCTCCTCCTCTGTGTGATATTTCATGATCCACGTTTGATTTCCAGAGAGAATCTGCAGGTGTGATACCTGTCTGGGGTGATCAGGGTAACAGGGCTGACTGTAGATGTGTTCCAGAGGCTGTAAAATCTCTGTGCCACCCATGTCTGCTCCCATTTGCTGAACCCTCTTCACAGCCTCTTCCATCGTGTCCTGACTGTACACGACACTCTGCCTGCTCACACACACACACACACACACACACATTACGAAACCAAACGCCACTAAATCATTTCTGAAGTGTACCTCACATTCAGATACTAACGGGAAAAAGGACTCAAAGTGAGAGCCAAATCCGTAGATATTGAAGTAGCATCCCATCGGCAGACTCTTCAACAGTAACATCAGTGTGTCCTACAGAGAGATAAATGTACACACATCAACACATTTCCATAAATACATACATTAGTATTAATGCATCATATTTAAAATCTTACCTTTGCACTTTGTATGCGCATCTGTGCCCCTTCCCCATGATGCATCATGCAGTCCATACTGCCTGACCTGTCAATCACAAAAATGAACTCGCCTTGAGATGCCAATGATGACATCACTTCCTCAGGGAACTCTGGGTACAAACTGATCATGAGCACTGGATCGGCCATCAAAGAACCTGAAATACAGAGACATTAAACACAACTTCTGTGAATGGTAATGACTTATAAGCACACAATATATGTATATGTTATACAACACACCATCCATTATATAAAGCATGCTGAAGAGAGTTTGTACCCGGCGGTGCAGTGGCCACTCCTGCCTCCACGACTGCAGTGGGCTGATGGGTATTCTCGTAGTACACCAACACCTCAACATCTTTATCAAACATGTGACCGGAACTGAGACTCACCTAACCACACACACACACACACACACACACACACACACACACACACATCAATGATTACAGGCTTTTTAATATATTATTAAACTACCTTATCGCTCCTTAAACACACACACACAGACAGACACAGACACACAGACACACACACACACACAGACACACACACACACACACATACACACAGAGACACACACACACAGAGACAGACACACACAGAGACAGACACACACACACACAGAGAGACAGACACACACACACACACAGAGACACACACACTCACTCACAGTACCGTTGCATGAGTGTGATCAGAGTTCAGGAACTCTACAGGATCCAGACGGCAGTTGGACTCAAGTTTGGAAACTGGGTTTGAAGATCTCACATGGACACTGAGAGACAGAGAGTACGGAACGGCAGATACTGATGAAACCTCAGAAACGATTCCACCACCTGAACCTGATATGAGAGAGAGAGAGAGAGAGAGAGAGAGAGAGAGAGACCAAAATTCATTGCCCAATCTCAACTGGAGAAAAACTTAAGACTGACTTTTTTCTGATGTCTGGATTCTCTCTTGCAGTTTATGATTATAAATACAAATGTTTAGATTTACATGTAATGAGTACTTTATATGTGAGGTTAAAGTTCACTTTTTCACTGCATGTGTCATCTATCATTATATATGAATGAGTGTTGCTACATACAGATCATGTTAAAATGTTGTACCTGCTGGTATGTATCGTGGGTTGAGTACAGCGGGCAGAGAGAAGCGCAGGGCGTGGTCAGCCTGCACAGCGAGCTCCATCACATAGATGATGGTGATGGTGGCGTTCTGACCCGGTGACAAACACCCGACACTCAGTCTGAAAACATCAGAACTCTCTTCACTCTCTTCCAAAAGAAACGCCTGCTGGCCTGAACTCAGAGCATCATCATACTGATCCTTCGCCTGCAAGAGACACAATCAGATCCACAAAGAAAACTGCTGAACACACAGATGTCAAACAGAAATACACTGAGCTATGTGTCACGTCAAACCGCTCCATCTGTCTGTCAGTATTTGGACTCACACTGACTGTCTGTCTGTCTGTCAGTATTTGGACCCACACTGTCTGTCTGTCTGTCTGTCTGTCAGTATTTGGACCCACACTGTCTGTCTGTCTGTCAGTATTTGGACCAACGCTCAGTCTGTTTGTCAGTATTTGGATTGACACTGTCTGTCTGTCTGTCAGTATTTGGACCCACACTGTCTGTCTGTCTGTCAGTATTTGGACCAACGCTCAGTCTGTTTGTATGTCAGTATTTGGATTGACACTGTCTGTCTGTCTGTCAGTATTTGGACTCACGCTCTGTCTGTCTGTCTGTCTGTCTGTATTTGGACCAACGCTCAGTCTGTTTGTATGTCAGTATTTGGATTGACTCTGTCTGTCTGTCTGTCAGTATTTGGATCCACACTCTGTCTGTCTGTCTGTCAGTATTTGGACTCACACTGTCTGTCTGTCCGTATTTTGACTCACACTGTCTGTCTGTCTGTCAGTATTTGGACCCACACTGTCTGTCTGTCTGTCTGTCAGTATTTGGACCCACACTGTCTGTCTGTCTGTCAGTATTTGGACCAACACTCAGTCTGTTTGTATGTCAGTATTTGGATTGACACTGTCTGTCTGTCTGTCTGTCAGTATTTGGACCCACACTGTCTGTCTGTCTGTCAGTATTTGGACTCACACTGTCTGTCTGTCTGTCAGTATTTGGACTCACACTGTCTGTCTGTCTGTCAGTATTTGGACCCACACTGTCTGTCTGTCTGTCAGTATTTGGACTCACACTGTCTGTCTGTCTGTCTGTCAGTATTTGGACTCACACTGTCTGTCTGTCAGTATTTGGACTCACACTGTCTGTCTGTCTGCCAGTATTTGGACCCACACTGTCTGTCTGTCTGTCAGTATTTGGACCCACACTGTCTGTCTGTCTGTCTGTCAGTATTTGGACCCACACTGTCTGTCTGTCTGTCAGTATTTGGACTCACACTGTCTGTCTGTCTGTCAGTATTTGGACCCACACTGTCTGTCTGTCTGTCAGTATTTGGACCCAAACTGTCTGTCTGTCTGTCTGTCAGTATTTGAACCAACGCTCAGTCTGTTTGTCAGTATTTGGATTGACACTGTCTGTCTGTCTGTCAGTATTTGGACCCACACTGTCTGTCTGTCTGTCAGTATTTGGACCAACGCTCAGTCTGTTTGTATGTCAGTATTTGGATTGACACTGTCTGTCTGTCTGTCTGTCAGTATTTGGACTCACGCTCTGTCTGTCTGTCTGTCTGTCTGTCTGTATTTGGACCAACGCTCAGTCTGTTTGTATGTCAGTATTTGGATTGACACTGTCTGTCTGTCTGTCAGTATTTGGACTCACGCTCTGTCTGTATGTCTGTCTGTCTGTCTGTCAGTATTTGGACTCACACTGTCTGTCTGTCTGTCAGTATTTGGACGCACACTGTCTGTCTGTCTGTCTGTCAATATTTGGACCCACACTGTCTGTCTGTCTGTCAGTATGTGGACCAACGCTCAGTCTGTTTGTATGTCAGTATTTGGATTGACACTGTCTGTCTGTCTGTCAGTATTTGGACTCACGCTCTGTCTGTCTGTCTGTCTCTGTCTGTCTGTCAGTATTTGGACCAACACTCAGTCTGTTTGTATGTCAGTATTTGGATTGACTCTGTCTGTCTGTCAGTATTTGGACTCACGCTCTGTCTGTCTGTCTGTGTCAGTATTTGGACCCACACTCTGTCTGTCTGTCTGTCAGCATTTGGACCCACGCTCTGTCTGTCAGCATTTGGACTCACGCTCTGTCTGTCAGTATTTGGACTCACGCTCTGTCTGTCAGCATTTGGACCCACACTCTGTCTGTCTGTCTGTCAGTATTTGGACTCACGCTCTGTCTGTCTGTCTGTCTGTCTGTCTGTATTTGGACCAACGCTCAGTCTGTTTGTATGTCAGTATTTGGATTGACTCTGTCTGTCTGTCTGTCAGTATTTGGATCTACACTCTGACTGTCTGTCTGTCTGTCTGTCAGTATTTGGACTCACACTGTCTGTCTGTCTGTCTGTCAGTATTTGGACCCACACTGTCTGTCTGTCTGTCAGTATTTGGACCAACGCTCAGTCTGTTTGTCAGTATTTGGATTGACACTGTCTGTCTGTCTGTCAGTATTTGGACCCACACTGTCTGACTGTCTGTCAGTATTTGGACCAACGCTCAGTCTGTTTGTATGTCAGTATTTGGATTGACACTGTCTGTCTGTCTGTCAGTATTTGGACTCACGCTCTGTCTGTCTGTCTGTCTGTCTGTATTTGGACCAACGCTCAGTCTGTTTGTATGTCAGTATTTGGATTGACTCTGTCTGTCTGTCTGTCAGTATTTGGATCCACACTCTGTCTGTCTGTCTGTCTGTCTGTCAGTATTTGGACTCACACTGTCTGTCTGTCAGTATTTGGACTCACACTGTCTGTCTGACTGTCAGTATTTGGACCCACACTGTCTGTCTGTCTGTCAGAATTTGGACTCACACTGTCTGTCTGTCTGTCTGTCAGTATTTGGACCCACACTGTCTGTCTGTCTGTCAGTATTTGGACCAACGCTCAGTCTGTTTGTATGTCAGTATTTGGATTGACACTGTCTGTCTGTCTGTCAGTATTTGGACTCACGCTCTGTCTGTCTGTCTGCCTGTCTGTCTGTATTTGGACCAACGCTCAGTCTGTTTGTATGTCAGTATTTGGATTGACTCTGTCTGTCTGTCTGTCAGTATTTGGATCCACACTCTGTCTGTCTGTCTGTCTGTCAGTATTTGGACTCACACTGTCTGTCTGTCTGTCAGTGTTTGGACCCACACTGTCTGTCTGTCTGTCTGTCTGTCTGTCAGTATTTTGACCCACACTGTCTGTCTGTCTGTCAGTATTTGGACCAACGCTCAGTCTGTTTGTATGTCAGTATTTGGATTGACACTGTCTGTCTGTCTGTCTGTCTGTCAGTATTTGGACTCACGCTCTGTCTGTCTGTCTGTCTCTGTCTGTCTGTCAGTATTTGGGTCAACACTCAGTCTGTTTGTATGTCAGAATTTGGATCCACACTCTGTCTGTCTGTCTGTCAGTATTTGGACCCATGCTCTGTCTGTCTGTCTGTCTGTCTGTCAGTATTTGGACCCACGCTCTGTCTGTCAGCATTTGGACTCACGCTCTGTCTGTCAGTATTTGGACTCACGCTCTGTCTGTCTGTCTGTCTGTCTGTGTCAGTATTTGGACCCACGCTCTGTCTGTCAGCATTTGGACTCACGCTCTCTGTCTGTCAGCATTTGGACTCACGCTCTGTCTGTGTCAGTATTTGGACTCACGCTCTGTCTGTCAGCATTTGGACCCACACTCTGTCTGTCTGTCTGTCAGTATTTGGACCCACGCTCTGTCTGTCAGCATTTGGACCCACACTCTGTCTGTCTGTGTCAGTATTTGGACTCACGCTCTGTCTGTCTTGCACCTCGGCCACAATCTCTTGCTCTCCGATCTTGGCACTGAAGTGGCAGACAGCAGCATCAGCGGGCAGAGGGAACACAAACACAGCTTCCAGAGGAGAATCTTCTTCATTCACATACTGCAGACTGGAGGAGACTGAAACTATATGATCCTGGACCTGCAGATCCACTGAGATGTTCTTCAGAGGAACTACAGACACACAAACATCCGTGTTCAACACCAAACTGCTATTCAATCCACAGTTAACATCACAGAGATGAAAGAAACATATATACACATGTATGTTAAAGATTTAAACAGTTGACTTTACCTGGAATATTTTTCTGTGACACGAGACCGCAGCAGTTCACCATTCTGACTGTGACAGGAAATTACACATTTACTGCGCGACAGTTTTAATCTGGTACAGACAGAATCTCGATTGTTCTGTAGTTTTGATTATATTTTCAAATGATCTGCTACAACACAAACAGTCTCAGTTTAAAGTTAGCCTATATTAATAAAGTCCTGCTTTAAATACGCTTTTAACGACACGATTATATGCGTCAGAGAAACATAAGTGCTGTATTACATTTGTAAAATATAGATAAACTTAGTGCGTTACCAAAGTATAAAACAAATATACTATAAACTGAAAGATGTTAAAGCATTTTAACAGTCACCTGCTGTTTGTTCAAAGCGAAAGTAAATCGGACAGAATCTCTCCTGCTTTAAATCCTCCGCGAATGACTGCAGAAACTTCAGTAAACAAGTAAATATGCAGACGAGATTTGTGTTGGTCAGATGTTTTCAGGAAGAGGCGTGACCGTCAGATTTCGGGAAGTGTGCTGACTGCAGAACTGAGTCATACTGGAGGAGGCGGATCCAAGAATGTTGAAGGCTTGACTCGCGCACACACACACACACTCACACTTGAATCACTGATTGACGTTTTTAAAAGCAGAATATATAAAATAGCAAACACAATAACAGTGTGAAAAGTTGATTTTCTCCAGAAGATCAGATAGTATTTGCCATAAATGAAGTCACTCTTTGTTATATTCAAACTTAGAGAGTAGCTCAGGATACATAACGTTCTCACATATGTCTGTAACTATTTCAGTTAGTTAACCCGAATTAACTTCATTTTCAGATTACTATTTTTTAATTAGAAGACTGTTTAGTGTAAGGTAAAAAGCAAATTAATGAATAAAGAAAAGTAGAAGCTTTAACATACTCTCTCTTCCCGGATGTTCCAGGTCAACTATATCAGGATACTGTACTACCATCTGATGCCACATTGCTTGAAAGATTTCTCCATATCACTATTACATTCTGAAATAACTGTTTTACAACAATGTTTTATGTTTTGTTTCTTAACAAAAAATCCCAAATAGGATATTTCTGTGCACATATGCGTTCTCAAGCATACAAACAGGTTTAACTGTAGATATTATAATATTACAGCCGATTATTGAACAAATATACCCAACAATGTGAGAATCTGTGCAAGAAGAACTGCTCATAAAACTATTAATAGACTCATAGTTACAATGCAAACAAGCCGAGTATACATTCCCCGAAACATGAGTTACAACTGAACCCTAACTTTTACTGTAACTCATATTCCTTCAAACATGTGGCTGATCTACTCCACCACGACTCCTCGGGTTAAATGTCACTTGTGACTGCAAGTCCTCATGCATTTAGCTTCACACCTTCTGTCTGTGTCTCTCTCACAGTATGTTTCACCGGAGCACATTTGTCACTCTTGGGCCCCATAAGAAACATGTCCTGTTGTGTGTGTATTTTTGGGTTGTGAAGCAGTGACAGAGAAACACCTGTGCTGCTATTTGGAGTAGCTCTGTAGTATAGTAAGAACTCAGTCACTGTGGATTTCCTTCTCTACTGAAAACAGACTGGAGGAAAGATGTTTTAAGTAAACGCTACTTCAGGCCATTTACTGTGGTAATCAATTAGGGTGATCGCACAATGACAATCAGAATGAGCACAGGTAAAAGGGCCCCACTATATCACAGTTCTGTGCGGATACGGGAGAACAGCACAAGAACAGGATCCAGCTCACTGCAGCTTTTGTACCAGAATCGTCCAATTAGAGCAGACAGCAGGGCTCACTCATGTGATAATACACACACTAATATACTGTACTGATAGTATGGGCTATAACACACACTGATATACTGTACTGATAGTATTGGGTATAACACACACCGATATACTGTACTGATAGTATGGGGTATAATACACACTGATATACTGTACTGATAGTATTGGGTATAACACACACTGATATACTGTACTGATAGTATTGGGTATAACACACACTGATATACTGTACTGATAGTATTGGGTATAACACACACCGATTACTGTACTGATAGTATGGGGTATAACACACACTGATATACTGTACTGATAGTGTTGGGTATAACACACACCGATATACTGTACTGATAGTATGGGGTATAACACACACTGATATACTGTACTGATAGTATGGGGTATAACACACACCAATATACTGTACTGATAGTATGGGGTATAACACACACTGATATACTGTAGTGATAGTATGCGGTATAACACACACTGATATACTGTACTGATAGTATGGGGTATAACACACACTGATATACTGTACTGATAGTATGGGGTATAACACACACTGATATACTGTACTGATAGTATGGGGTATAACACACACTGATATACTGTACTGATAGTATGGGGTATAACACACACTGATATACTGTACTGACAGTATGGGGTATAACACACACCAATATACTGTACTGATAGTATGGGGTATAACACACACTGATATACTGTACTGATAGTATGCGGTATAACACACACTGATATACTGTACTGATAGTATGGGGTATAACACACACTGATATACTGTACTGATAGTATGGGGTATAACACACACTGATATACTGTACTGACAGTATGGGGTATAACACACACCAATATACTGTACTGATAGTATGGGGTATAACACACACCAATATACTGTACTGATAGTATGGGGTATAACACACACCGATATACTGTACTGATAGTATGGGGTATAACACACACTGATATACTGTACTGATAGTATTGGGTATAACACACACTGATATACTGTACTGATAGTATTGGGTATAACACACACCAATATACTGTACTGATAGTATTGGGTATAATACACACTGATATACTGTACTGATAGTATTGGGTATAACACACACTGATATACTGTACTGATAGTATTGGGTATAACACACACCGATTACTGTACTGATAGTATGGGGTATAACACACACTGATATACTGTACTGATAGTGTTGGGTATAACACACACCGATATACTGTACTGATAGTATGGGGTATAACACACACACCAATATACTGTACTGATAGTGTTGGGTATAACACACACTGATATACTGTACTGATAGTGTTGGGTATAACACACACCGATATACTGTACTGATAGTATGGGGTATAACACACACTGATATACTGTACTGATAGTATTGGGTATAACACACACTGATATACTGTACTGATAGTATTGGGTATAACACACACTGATATACTGTACTGATAGTATTGGGTATAACACACACCGATTACTGTACTGATAGTATGGGGTATAACACACTGATATACTGTACTGATAGTGTTGGGTATAACACACACCGATATACTGTACTGATAGTATGGGGTATAACACACACACCGATATACTGTACTGATAGTATGGTGTATAACACACACCGATTACTGTACTGATAGTATGGGGTATAACACACACTGATATACTGTACTGATAGTGTTGGGTATAACACACACCGATATACTGTACTGACAGTATTGGGTATAACACACACCGATATACTGTACTGATAGTGTTGGGTATAACACACACCGATATACTGTACTGATAGTATTGGGTATAACACACACCGATATACTGTACTGATAGTGTTGGGTATAACACACACTGATATACTGTACTGATAGTATGGTGTATAACACACACCGATTACTGTACTGATAGTATTGGGTATAACACACACCGATATACTGTACTGATAGTATGGGGTATAACACACACACACACCGATTACTGTACTGAAATTATTGGGTATAACACACACACCGATATACTGTACTGATAGTATGGGGTATAACACACACACACACACACCGATTACTGTACTGATAGTATGGGGTATAACACAAACCGATATACTGTACTGATAGTATGGGGTATAACACACACACACACACACACACACACACACCGATTACTGTACTGATAGTATGGGGTATAACACACACCGATATACTGTAGTGATAGCATGGGGTATAACACACACACACACACACACACACACACACAGATTACTGTACTGATAGTATTGAGTATAACACACACCGATATACTCTATTGATAGTATTGGGTATAACACACACCGATTACTGTACTGATAGTATGGGGTATAACACACACCGATATACTGTAGTGATAGCATGGGGTATAACACACACACACACACACACACACACACAGATTACTGTACTGATAGTATGGGGTATAACACACACTGATATACTGTACTGATAGTATGCGGTATAACACACACTGATATACTGTACTGATAGTATGGGGTATAACACACACTGATATACTGTACTGATAGTATGGGGTATAACACACACTGATATACTGTACTGATAGTATGGGGTATAACACACACTGATATACTGTACTGACAGTATGGGGTATAACACACACTGATATACTGTACTGATAGTATGGGGTATAACACACACTGATATACTATACTGATAATATGGTGTATAACACACACCGATATACTGTACTGATAGTATGGGATGTAACACACCGATTACTGTACTGATAGTATGGGGTATAACACACACACACACACACACACACACAGATATACTGTACTGATAATATGGTGTATAACACACATGATATACTGTACTGATAGTATGGGGTATAACACACACACCGATATACTGTACTGATAGTATGGGATATAACACACACACCGATTACTGTACTGATAGTATGGGGTATAACACACACCGATATACTGTACTGATAGTATGGGGTATAACACACACTGATATACTGTACTGATAGAATGGGGTATAACACACACACACCGATATACTGTAATGATAGTATGGGGTATAACACACACGATATACAGGACTGATAGTATGGGGTATAACACACCGATTACTGTACTGATAGTATGGGGTATAACACACACACACACCGATTACTGTACTGAAATTATTGGGTATAACACACACACCGATATACTGTACTGATAGTATGGGGTATAACACACACACACACACCGATTACTGTACTGATAGTATGGGGTATAACACACACCGATATACTGTACTGATAGTATGGGGTATAACACACACACACACACCGATTACTGTACTGATAGTATGGGGTATAACACACACCGATATACTGTAGTGATTGCATGGGGTATAACACACACACACACACACACACACACACACAGATTACTGTACTGATAGTATTGAGTATAACACACACCGATATACTCTATTGATAGTATTGGGTATAACACACACCGATTACTGTACTGATAGTATGGGGTATAACACACACCGATATACTGTAGTGATAGCATGGGGTATAACACACACACACACACACACACACACACACACACAGATTACTGTACTGATAGTATGGGGTATAACACACACTGATATACTGTACTGATAGTATGCGGTATAACACACACTGATATACTGTACTGATAGTATGGGGTATAACACACACTGATATACTGTACTGATAGTATGGGGTATAACACACACTGATATACTGTACTGATAGTATGGGGTATAACACACACTGATATACTGTACTGACAGTATGGGGTATAACACACACTGATATACTGTACTGATAGTATGGGGTATAACACACACTGATATACTATACTGATAATATGGTGTATAACACACACCGATATACTGTACTGATAGTATGGGGTGTAACACACCGATTACTGTACTGATAGTATGGGGTATAACACACACACACACACACACACACACACACACAGATATACTGTACTGATAATATGGTGTATAACACACATGATATACTGTACTGATAGTATGGGGTATAACACACACACCGATATACTGTACTGATAGTATGGGATATAACACACACACCGATTACTGTACTGATAGTATGGGGTATAACACACACCGATATACTGTACTGATAGTATGGGGTATAACACACACTGATATACTGTACTGATAGAATGGGGTATAACACACACACACCGATATACTGTAATGATAGTATGGGGTATAACACACACACACACACACACCGATTACTGTACTGATAGTATGGTGTATAACACACACACACACACACACACACACACACACTGATATACTGTACTGATAGTATGGGGTATAACACACACGATATACTGTACTGATAGTATGGGGTATAACACCGATTACTGTACTGATAGTATGGGATATAACACACACACACCGATATACTGTACTGATAGTATGGGGTATAACACACACGATATACAATATGATAGTATGGGGTATAACACACACGATATACTGTACTGATAGTATGGGGTATAACACACACCGATATACTGTACTGATAGTATGGGGTATAACACACACCGATATACTGTACTGATAGAATGGGGTATAACACACACTGATATACTGTACTGATAGTATTGGGTATAACACACTGATATACTGTACTGATAGTGTTGGGTATAACACACACCGATATACTGTACTGATAGTATGGGGTATAACACACTCACCGATATACTGTACTGATAGTGTTGGGTATAACACACACTGATATACTGTACTGATAGTATGGTGTATAACACACACCGATTACTGTACTGATAGTATGGGGTATAACACACACTGATATACTGTACTGATAGTGTTGGGTATAACACACACCGATATACTGTACTGATAGTATTGGGTATAACACACACCGATATACTGTACTGATAGTGTTGGGTATAACACACACCGATATACTGTACTGATAGTATTGGGTATAACACACACCGATATACTGTACTGATAGTGTTGGGTATAACACACACTGATATACTGTACTGATAGTATGGTGTATAACACACACCGATTACTGTACTGATAGTATTGGGTATAACACACACCGATATACTGTACTGATAGTATGGGGTATAACACACACACACACCGATTACTGTACTGAAATTATTGGGTATAACACACACACCGATATACTGTACTGATAGTATGGGGTATAACACACACACACACACACCGATTACTGTACTGATAGTATGGGGTATAACACACACCGATATACTGTACTGATAGTATGGGGTATAACACACACACACACACACACACACCGATTACTGTACTGATAGTATGGGGTATAACACACACCGATATACTGTAGTGATAGCATGGGGTATAACACACACACACACACACAGATTACTGTACTGATAGTATTGAGTATAACACACACCGATATACTCTATTGAAAGTATTGGGTATAACACACACCGATTACTGTACTGATAGTATGGGGTATAACACACACCGATATACTGTAGTGATAGCATGGGGTATAACACACACACACACACACACACACACACACACACACACAGATTACTGTACTGATAGTATGGGGTATAACACACACTGATATACTGTACTGATAGTATGCGGTATAACACACACTGATATACTGTACTGATAGTATGGGGTATAACACACACTGATATACTGTACTGATAGTATGGGGTATAACACACACTGATATACTGTACTGATAGTATGGGGTATAACACACACTGATATACTGTACTGACAGTATGGGGTATAACACACAATGATATACTGTACTGACAGTATGGGGTATAACACACACCAATATACTGTACTGATAGTATGGGGTATAACACACACTGATATACTATACTGATAATATGGTGTATAACACACACCGATATACTGTACTGATAGTATGGGGTGTAACACACCGATTACTGTACTGATAGTATGGGGTATAACACACACAAACACACACACACACACACAGATATACTGTACTGATAATATGGTGTATAACACACACACCGATATACTGTACTGATAGTATGGGATATAACACACACACCGATTACTGTACTGATAGTATGGGGTATAACACACACCGATATACTGTACTGATAGTATGGGGTATAACACACACACCGATATACTGTACTGATAGTATGGGATATAACACACACACCGATTACTGTACTGATAGTATGGGGTATAACACACACCGATATACTGTACTGATAGTATGGGGTATAACACACACCGATATACTGTACTGATAGAATGGGGTATAACACAAACACACCGATATACTGTAATGATAGTATGGGGTATAACACACACACACACACACACACACACACCGATTACTGTACTGATAGTATGGTGTATAACACACACACACACACACACACACACACACACACACTGATATACTGTACTGATAGTATGGGGTATAACACACACGATATACTGTACTGATAGTATGGGGTATAACACACCGATTACTGTACTGATAGTATGGGGTATAACACACACCGATATACTGTACTGATAGTATGGGGTATAACACACACCGATATACTGTACTGATAGAATGGGGTATAACACACACTGATATACTGTACTGATAGTATTGGGTATAACACACACCGATATACTGTACTGATAGTGTTGGGTATAACACACACTGATATACTGTACTGATAGAATGGTGTATAACACACACCGATTACTGTACTGATAGTATTGGGTATAACACACACCGATATACTGTACTGATAGTATGGGGTATAACACACACACACACCGATTACTGTACTGAAATTATTGGGTATAACACACACACCGATATACTGTACTGATAGTATGGGGTATAACACACACACACACACCGATTACTGTACTGATAGTATGGGGTATAACACACACCGATATACTGTACTGATAGTATGGGGTATAACACACACACACACACACACACACCGATTACTGTACTGATAGTATGGTGTATAACACACACACACACACTGATATACTGTACTGATAGTATGGGGTATAACACACACGATATACTGTACTGATAGTATGGGGTATAACACACCGATTACTGTACTGATAGTATGGGGTATAACACACACCGATATACTGTACTGATAGTATGGGGTATAACACACACCGATATACTGTACTGATAGAATGGGGTATAACACACACACACCGATATACTGTACTGATAGTATGGGGTATAACACACACACACACACACACACACACCGATTACTGTACTGATAGTATGGTGTATAACACACACACACACACACACACACACTGATATACTGTACTGATAGTATGGGGTATAACACACACGATATACTGTACTGATAGAATGGGGTATAACACACACACACCGATATACTGTACTGATAGTATGGGGTATAACACACACACACACACACCGATTACTGTACTGATAGTATGGGGTATAACACACACCGATATACTGTACTGATAGTATGGTGTATAACACACACTGATATACTGTACTGATAGTATGGGGTATAACACACACCGATATACTGTACTGATAGAATGGGGTATAACACACACACACCGATATACTGTACTGATAGTATGGGGTATAACACACATACACACACACACACACACCGATTACTGTACTGATAGTATGGTGTATAACACACACACACACACACTGATATACTGTACTGATAGTATGGGGTATAACACACACCGATATACTGTAGTGATAGTATGGGGTATAACAAACACCGATATACTGTACTGATAGTATGGGGTGTAACACACACCGATATACTGTACTGATAGTATGGGGTATAACACACACTGATATACTGTACTGATAGTATGGGGTATAACACACACACCGATATACTGTACTGATAGTATGGGGTATAACACACACACACACACCGATTACTGTACTGATAGTATGGTGTATAACACACACACACACACACACACTGATATACTGTACTGATAGTATGGGGTATAACAGACACGATATACTGTACTGATAGAATGGGGTATAACACACACACACCGATATACTGTACTGATAGTATGGGGTATAACACACACACACACGCCGATTACTGTACTGATAGTATGGGGTATAACACACACCGATATACTGTACTGATAGTATGGTGTATAACACACACTGATATACTGTACTGATAGTATGGGGTATAACACACACCGATATACTGTACTGATAGAATGGGGTATAACACACACACACCGATATACTGTACTGATAGTATGGGGTATAACACACACACACACACACACCGATTACTGTACTGATAGTATGGTGTATAACACACACACACTGATATACTGTACTGATAGTATGGGGTATAACACACACCGATATACTGTAGTGATAGTATGGGGTATAACACACACCGATATACTGTACTGATAGTATGGGGTGTAACACACACCGATATACTGTACTGATAGTATGGGGTGTAACACACCGATTACTGTAGTGATATTATGGGGTATAACACACACCGATATACTGTACTGATAGTATGGGGTATAACACACACCGATTACTGTACTGATAGTATGGGGTGTAACACACCGATTACTGTACTGATAGTATGGTGTATAACACACACACACCGATATACTGTAATGATAGTATGGGGTATAACACACACACACACACACACACACCGATTACTGTACTGATAGTATGGTGTATAACACACACACACACACACACACACACTGATATACTGTACTGATAGTATGGGGTATAACACACACGATATACTGTACTGATAGTATGCGGTATAACACACACTGATATACTGTACTGATAGTATGGGGTATAACACACACCGATATACTGTACTGATAGAATGGGGTATAACACACACTGATATACTGTACTGATAGTATTGGGTATAACACACACCGATATACTGTACTGATAGTGTTGGGTATAACACACACTGATATACTGTACTGATAGTATGGTGTATAACACACACCGATTACTGTACTGATAGTATTGGGTATAACACACACCGATATACTGTACTGATAGTATGGGGTATAACACACACACACACCGATTACTGTACTGAAATTATTGGGTATAACACACACACCGATATACTGTACTGATAGTATGGGGTATAACACACACACACACACTGATTACTGTACTGATAGTATGGGTATAACACACCGATATACTGTACTGATAGTATGGGGTATAACACACACACACACACACACACACACCGATTACTGTACTGATAGTATGGTGTATAACACACACACACACACTGATATACTGTACTGATAGTATGGGGTATAACACACACGATATACTGTACTGATAGTATGGGGTATAACACACCGATTACTGTACTGATAGTATGGGGTATAACACACACCGATATACTGTACTGATAGTATGGGGTATAACACACACCGATATACTGTACTGATAGAATGGGGTATAACATACACACACCGATATACTGTACTGATAGTATGGGGTATAACACACACACACACACACACACACACACACACCGATTACTGTACTGATAGTATGGTGTATAACACACACACACACACACACACACACACTGATATACTGTACTGATAGTATGGGGTATAACACACACGATATACTGTACTGATAGAATGGGGTATAACACACACACACCGATATACTGTACTGATAGTATGGGGTATAACACACACACACACACACCGATTACTGTACTGATAGTATGGGGTATAGCACACACCGATATACTGTACTGATAGTATGGTGTATAAAACACACACACCGATATACTGTACTGATAGTATGGGGTATAACACACATACACACACACACACACACCGATTACTGTACTGATAGTATGGTGTATAACACACACACACACACTGATATACTGTACTGATAGTATGGGGTATAACACACACCGATATACTGTAGTGATAGTATGGGGTATAACAAACACCGATATACTGTACTGATAGTATGGGGTGTAACACACACCGATATACTGTACTGATAGTATGGGGTATAACACACACTGATATACTGTACTGATAGTATGGGGTATAACACACACACCGATATACTGTACTGATAGTATGGGGTATAACACACACACACACACCGATTACTGTACTGATAGTATGGTGTATAACACACACACACACACACACACTGATATACTGTACTGATAGTATGGGGTATAACACACACGATATACTGTACTGATAGTATGGGGTATAACACACACACACACGCCGATTACTGTACTGATAGTATGGGGTATAACACACACCGATATACTGTACTGATAGTATGGTGTATAACACACACTGATATACTGTACTGATAGTATGGGGTATAACACACACCGATATACTGTAGTGATAGTATGGGGTATAACACACACCGATATACTGTACTGATAGTATGGGGTGTAACACACACCGATATACTGTACTGATAGTATGGGGTGTAACACACCGATTACTGTAGTGATATTATGGGGTATAACACACACCGATATACTGTAGTGATAGTATGGGGTATAACACACACTGATATACTATACTGATAATATGGTGTATAACACACACCGATATACTGTACTGATAGTATGGGGTGTAACACACCGATTACTGTACTGATAGTATGGGGTATAACACACACACACACACACACACACACAGATATACTGTACTGATAATATGGTGTATAACACACATGATATACTGTACTGATAGTATGGGGTATAACACACACACCGATATACTGTACTGATAGTATGGGATATAACACACACACCGATTACTGTACTGATAGTATGGGGTATAACACACACCGATATACTGTACTGATAGTATGGGGTATAACACACACTGATATACTGTACTGATAGAATGGGGTATAACACACACACACCGATATACTGTAATGATAGTATGGGGTATAACACACACACACACACACACACACCGATTACTGTACTGATAGTATGGTGTATAACACACACACACACACAGACACACACACACACTGATATACTGTACTGATAGTATGGGGTATAACACACACGATATACTGTACTGATAGTATGGGGTATAACACACCGATTACTGTACTGATAGTATGGGATATAACACACACACACCGATATACTGTACTGATAGTATGGGGTATAACACACACGATATACTGTACTGATAGTATGGGGTATAACACACACGATATACTGTACTGATAGTATGGGGTATAACACACACCGATATACTGTACTGATAGTATGGGGTATAACACACACCGATATACTGTACTGATAGAATGGGGTATAACACACAATGATATACTGTACTGATAGTATTGGGTATAACACACTGATATACTGTACTGATAGTGTTGGGTATAACACACACCGATATACTGTACTGATAGTATGGGGTATAACACACTCACCGATATACTGTACTGATAGTGTTGGGTATAACACACACTGATATACTGTACTGATAGTATGGTGTATAACACACACCGATTACTGTACTGATAGTATGGGGTATAACACACACTGATATACTGTACTGATAGTGTTGGGTATAACACACACCGATATACTGTACTGATAGTATTGGGTATAACACACACCGATATACTGTACTGATAGTGTTGGGTATAACACACACCGATATACTGTACTGATAGTATTGGGTATAACACACACCGATATACTGTACTGATAGTGTTGGGTATAACACACACTGATATACTGTACTGATAGTATGGTGTATAACACACACCGATTACTGTACTGATAGTATTGGGTATAACACACACCGATATACTGTACTGATAGTATGGGGTATAACACACACACACACCGATTACTGTACTGAAATTATTGGGTATAACACACACACCGATATACTGTACTGATAGTATGGGGTATAACACACACACACACACCGATTACTGTACTGATAGTATGGGGTATAACACACACCGATATACTGTACTGATAGTATGGGGTATAACACACACACACACACACACACACCGATTACTGTACTGATAGTATGGGGTATAACACACACCGATATACTGTAGTGATAGCATGGGGTATAACACACACACACACACACAGATTACTGTACTGATAGTATTGAGTATAACACACACCGATATACTCTATTGATAGTATTGGGTATAACACACACAGATTACTGTACTGATAGTATGGGGTATAACACACACCGATATACTGTAGTGATAGCATGGGGTATAACACACACACACACACACACACACACACAGATTACTGTACTGATAGTATGGGGTATAACACACACTGATATACTGTACTGATAGTATGCGGTATAACACACACTGATATACTGTACTGATAGTATGGGGTATAACACACACTGATATACTGTACTGATAGTATGGGGTATAACACACACTGATATACTGTACTGATAGTATGGGGTATAACACACACTGATATACTGTACTGACAGTATGGGGTATAACACACACTGATATACTGTACTGACAGTATGGGGTATAACACACACCAATATACTGTACTGATAGTATGGGGTATAACACACACTGATATACTATACTGATAATATGGTGTATAACACACACCGATATACTGTACTGATAGTATGGGGTGTAACACACCGATTACTGTACTGATAGTATGGGGTATAACACACACAAACACACACACACACACACAGATATACTGTACTGATAATATGGTGTATAACACACACACCGATATACTGTACTGATAGTATGGGATATAACACACACACCGATTACTGTACTGATAGTATGGGGTATAACACACACCGATATACTGTACTGATAGTATGGGGTATAACACACACACCGATATACTGTACTGATAGTATGGGATATAACACACACACCGATTACTGTACTGATAGTATGGGGTATAACACACACCGATATACTGTACTGATAGTATGGGGTATAACACACACCGATATACTGTACTGATAGAATGGGGTATAACACACACACACCGATATACTGTAATGATAGTATGGGGTATAACACACACACACACACACACACACACACACACCGATTACTGTACTGATAGTATGGTGTATAACACACACACACACACACACACACACACACACACTGATATACTGTACTGATAGTATGGGGTATAACACACACGATATACTGTACTGATAGTATGGGGTATAACACACCGATTACTGTACTGATAGTATGGGGTATAACACACACCGATATACTGTACTGATAGTATGGGGTATAACACACACCGATATACTGTACTGATAGAATGGGGTATAACACACACTGATATACTGTACTGATAGTATTGGGTATAACACACACCGATATACTGTACTGATAGTGTTGGGTATAACACACACTGATATACTGTACTGATAGTATGGTGTATAACACACACCGATTACTGTACTGATAGTATTGGGTATAACACACACCGATATACTGTACTGATAGTATGGGGTATAACACACACACACACCGATTACTGTACTGAAATTATTGGGTATAACACACACACCGATATACTGTACTGATAGTATGGGGTATAACACACACACACACACCGATTACTGTACTGATAGTATGGGGTATAACACACACCGATATACTGTACTGATAGTATGGGGTATAACACACACACACACACACACACACACCGATTACTGTACTGATAGTATGGTGTATAACACACACACACACACTGATATACTGTACTGATAGTATGGGGTATAACACACACGATATACTGTACTGATAGTATGGGGTATAACACACCGATTACTGTACTGATAGTATGGGGTATAACACACACCGATATACTGTACTGATAGTATGGGGTATAACACACACCGATATACTGTACTGATAGAATGGGGTATAACACACACACACCGATATACTGTACTGATAGTATGGGGTATAACACACACACACACACACACACACACACCGATTACTGTACTGATAGTATGGTGTATAACACACACACACACACACACACACACTGATATACTGTACTGATAGTATGGGGTATAACACACACGATATACTGTACTGATAGAATGGGGTATAACACACACACACCGATATACTGTACTGATAGTATGGGGTATAACACACACACACACACACCGATTACTGTACTGATAGTATGGGGTATAACACACACCGATATACTGTACTGATAGTATGGTGTATAACACACACTGATATACTGTACTGATAGTATGGGGTATAACACACACCGATATACTGTACTGATAGAATGGGGTATAACACACACACACCGATATACTGTACTGATAGTATGGGGTATAACACACATACACACACACACACACACCGATTACTGTACTGATAGTATGGTGTATAACACACACACACACACACACTGATATACTGTACTGATAGTATGGGGTATAACACACACCGATATACTGTAGTGATAGTATGGGGTATAACAAACACCGATATACTGTACTGATAGTATGGGGTGTAACACACACCGATATACTGTACTGATAGTATGGGGTATAACACACACTGATATACTGTACTGATAGTATGGGGTATAACACACACACCGATATACTGTACTGATAGTATGGGGTATAACACACACACACACACCGATTACTGTACTGATAGTATGGTGTATAACACACACACACACACACACACTGATATACTGTACTGATAGTATGGGGTATAACAGACACGATATACTGTACTGATAGAATGGGGTATAACACACACACACCGATATACTGTACTGATAGTATGGGGTATAACACACACACACGCCGATTACTGTACTGATAGTATGGGGTATAACACACACCGATATACTGTACTGATAGTATGGTGTATAACACACACTGATATACTGTACTGATAGTATGGGGTATAACACACACCGATATACTGTACTGATAGAATGGGGTATAACACACACACACCGATATACTGTACTGATAGTATGGGGTATAACACACACACACACACACACCGATTACTGTACTGATAGTATGGTGTATAACACACACACACTGATATACTGTACTGATAGTATGGGGTATAACACACACCGATATACTGTAGTGATAGTATGGGGTATAACACACACCGATATACTGTACTGATAGTATGGGGTGTAACACACACCGATATACTGTACTGATAGTATGGGGTGTAACACACCGATTACTGTAGTGATATTATGGGGTATAACACACACCGATATACTGTACTATTAGTATGGGGTATAACACACACCGATTACTGTACTGATAGTATGGGGTGTAACACACCGATTACTGTACTGATAGTATGGTGTATAACACACACACACCGATATACTGTAATGATAGTATGGGGTATAACACACACACACACACACACACACACACACCGATTACTGTACTGATAGTATGGTGTATAACACACACACACACACACACACACACTGATATACTGTACTGATAGTATGGGGTATAACACACACGATATACTGTACTGATAGTATGGGGTATAACACACCGATTACTGTACTGATAGTATGGGGTATAACACACACCGATATACTGTACTGATAGAATGGGGTATAACACACACTGATATACTGTACTGATAGTATTGGGTATAACACACACCGATATACTGTACTGATAGTATGGTGTATAACACACACACACACACACACACTGATATACTGTACTGATAGTATGGGGTATAACAGACACGATATACTGTACTGATAGAATGGGGTATAACACACACACACCGATATACTGTACTGATAGTATGGGGTATAACACACACACACACGCCGATTACTGTACTGATAGTATGGGGTATAACACACACCGATATACTGTACTGATAGTATGGTGTATAACACACACTGATATACTGTACTGATAGTATGGGGTATAACACACACCGATATACTGTACTGATAGAATGGGGTATAACACACACACACCGATATACTGTACTGATAGTATGGGGTATAACACACACACACACACACACCGATTACTGTACTGATAGTATGGTGTATAACACACACACACTGATATACTGTACTGATAGTATGGGGTATAACACACACCGATATACTGTAGTGATAGTATGGGGTATAACACACACCGATATACTGTACTGATAGTATGGGGTGTAACACACACCGATATACTGTACTGATAGTATGGGGTGTAACACACCGATTACTGTAGTGATATTATGGGGTATAACACACACCGATATACTGTACTGATAGTATGGGGTATAACACACACCGATTACTGTACTGATAGTATGGGGTGTAACACACCGATTACTGTACTGATAGTATGGTGTATAACACACACACACCGATATACTGTAATGATAGTATGGGGTATAACACACACACACACACACACACACACACACCGATTACTGTACTGATAGTATGGTGTATAACACACACACACACACACACACACACTGATATACTGTACTGATAGTATGGGGTATAACACACACGATATACTGTACTGATAGTATGGGGTATAACACACCGATTACTGTACTGATAGTATGGGGTATAACACACACCGATATACTGTACTGATAGAATGGGGTATAACACACACTGATATACTGTACTGATAGTATTGGGTATAACACACACCGATATACTGTACTGATAGTGTTGGGTATAACACACACTGATATACTGTACTGATAGTATGGGGTATAACACACACCGATATACTGTACTGATAGAATGGGGTATAACACACACACACCGATATACTGTACTGATAGTATGGGGTATAACACACATACACACACACACACACACCGATTACTGTACTGATAGTATGGTGTATAACACACACACACACACACACTGATATACTGTACTGATAGTATGGGGTATAACACACACCGATATACTGTAGTGATAGTATGGGGTATAACAAACACCGATATACTGTACTGATAGTATGGGGTGTAACACACACCGATATACTGTACTGATAGTATGGGGTATAACACACACTGATATACTGTACTGATAGTATGGGGTATAACACACACACCGATATACTGTACTGATAGTATGGGGTATAACACACACACACACACCGATTACTGTACTGATAGTATGGTGTATAACACACACACACACACACACACTGATATACTGTACTGATAGTATGGGGTATAACAGACACGATATACTGTACTGATAGAATGGGGTATAACACACACACACCGATATACTGTACTGATAGTATGGGGTATAACACACACACACGCCGATTACTGTACTGATAGTATGGGGTATAACACACACCGATATACTGTACTGATAGTATGGTGTATAACACACACTGATATACTGTACTGATAGTATGGGGTATAACACACACCGATATACTGTACTGATAGAATGGGGTATAACACACACACACCGATATACTGTACTGATAGTATGGGGTATAACACACACACACACACACACCGATTACTGTACTGATAGTATGGTGTATAACACACACACACTGATATACTGTACTGATAGTATGGGGTATAACACACACCGATATACTGTAGTGATAGTATGGGGTATAACACACACCGATATACTGTACTGATAGTATGGGGTGTAACACACACCGATATACTGTACTGATAGTATGGGGTGTAACACACCGATTACTGTAGTGATATTATGGGGTATAACACACACCGATATACTGTACTGATAGTATGGGGTATAACACACACCGATTACTGTACTGATAGTATGGGGTGTAACACACCGATTACTGTACTGATAGTATGGTGTATAACACACACACACCGATATACTGTAATGATAGTATGGGGTATAACACACACACACACACACACACACACACACCGATTACTGTACTGATAGTATGGTGTATAACACACACACACACACACACACACACTGATATACTGTACTGATAGTATGGGGTATAACACACACGATATACTGTACTGATAGTATGGGGTATAACACACCGATTACTGTACTGATAGTATGGGGTATAACACACACCGATATACTGTACTGATAGAATGGGGTATAACACACACTGATATACTGTACTGATAGTATTGGGTATAACACACACCGATATACTGTACTGATAGTATGGTGTATAACAAACACACACACACACACACTGATATACTGTACTGATAGTATGGGGTATAACAGACACGATATACTGTACTGATAGAATGGGGTATAACACACACACACCGATATACTGTACTGATAGTATGGGGTATAACACACACACACACGCCGATTACTGTACTGATAGTATGGGGTATAACACACACCGATATACTGTACTGATAGTATGGTGTATAACACACACTGATATACTGTACTGATAGTATGGGGTATAACACACACCGATATACTGTACTGATAGAATGGGTTATAACACACACACACCGATATACTGTACTGATAGTATGGGGTATAACACACACACACACACACACCGATTACTGTACTGATAGTATGGTGTATAACACACACACACTGATATACTGTACTGATAGTATGGGGTATAACACACACCGATATACTGTAGTGATAGTATGGGGTATAACACACACCGATATACTGTACTGATAGTATGGGGTGTAACACACACCGATATACTGTACTGATAGTATGGGGTGTAACACACCGATTACTGTAGTGATATTATGGGGTATAACACACACCGATATACTGTACTGATAGTATGGGGTATAACACACACCGATTACTGTACTGATAGTATGGGGTGTAACACACCGATTACTGTACTGATAGTATGGTGTATAACACACACACACCGATATACTGTAATGATAGTATGGGGTATAACACACACACACACACACACACACACACACACCGATTACTGTACTGATAGTATGGTGTATAACACACACACACACACACACACACACTGATATACTGTACTGATAGTATGGGGTATAACACACACGATATACTGTACTGATAGTATGGGGTATAACACACCGATTACTGTACTGATAGTATGGGGTATAACACACACCGATATACTGTACTGATAGAATGGGGTATAACACACACTGATATACTGTACTGATAGTATTGGGTATAACACACACCGATATACTGTACTGATAGTGTTGGGTATAACACACACTGATATACTGTACTGATAGTATGGTGTATAATACACACCGATTACTGTACTGATAGTGTTGGGTATAACACACACTGATATACTGTACTGATAGTATGGTGTATAACACACACCGATTACTGTACTGATAGTATTGGGTATAACACACACCGATATACTGTACTGATAGTATGGGGTATAACACACACACACACCGATTACTGTACTGAAATTATTGGGTATAACACACACACCGATATACTGTACTGATAGTATGGGGTATAACACACACACACACACTGATTACTGTACTGATAGTATGGGTATAACACACCGATATACTGTACTGATAGTATGGGGTATAACACACACACACACACACACACACACCGATTACTGTACTGATAGTATGGTGTATAACACACACACACACACTGATATACTGTACTGATAGTATGGGGTATAACACACACGATATACTGTACTGATAGTATGGGGTATAACACACCGATTACTGTACTGATAGTATGGGGTATAACACACACCGATATACTGTACTGATAGTATGGGGTATAACACACACCGATATACTGTACTGATAGAATGGGGTATAACATACACACACCGATATACTGTACTGATAGTATGGGGTATAACACACACACACACACACACACACACACCGATTACTGTACTGATAGTATGGTGTATAACACACACACACACACACACACACACTGATATACTGTACTGATAGTATGGGGTATAACACACAGGATATACTGTACTGATAGTATGGGGTATAACACACCGATTACTGTACTGATAGTATGGGGTATAACACACACCGATATACTGTACTGATAGAATGGGGTATAACACACACTGATATACTGTACTGATAGTATTGGGTATAACACACACCGATATACTGTACTGATAGTATGGTGTATAACACACACACACACACACACACTGATATACTGTACTGATAGTATGGGGTATAACAGACACGATATACTGTACTGATAGAATGGGGTATAACACACACACCGATATACTGTACTGATAGTATGGGGTATAACACACACACACACGCCGATTACTGTACTGATAGTATGGGGTATAACACACACCGATATACTGTACTGATAGTATGGTGTATAACACACACTGATATACTGTACTGATAGTATGGGGTATAACACACACCGATATACTGTACTGATAGAATGGGGTATAACACACACACACCGATATACTGTACTGATAGTATGGGGTATAACACACACACACACACACACCGATTACTGTACTGATAGTATGGTGTATAACACACACACACTGATATACTGTACTGATAGTATGGGGTATAACACACACCGATATACTGTAGTGATAGTATGGGGTATAACACACACCGATATACTGTACTGATAGTATGGGGTGTAACACACACCGATATACTGTACTGATAGTATGGGGTGTAACACACCGATTACTGTAGTGATATTATGGGGTATAACACACACCGATATACTGTACTGATAGTATGGGGTATAACACACACCGATTACTGTACTGATAGTATGGGGTGTAACACACCGATTACTGTACTGATAGTATGGTGTATAACACACACACACCGATATACTGTAATGATAGTATGGGGTATAACACACACACACACACACACACACACACACCGATTACTGTACTGATAGTATGGTGTATAACACACACACACACACACACACACACACTGATATACTGTACTGATAGTATGGGGTATAACACACACGATATACTGTACTGATAGTATGGGGTATAACACACCGATTACTGTACTGATAGTATGGGGTATAACACACACCGATATACTGTACTGATAGAATGGGGTATAACACACACTGATATACTGTACTGATAGTATTGGGTATAACACACACCGATATACTGTACTGATAGTGTTGGGTATAACACACACTGATATACTGTACTGATAGTATGGTGTATAACACACACCGATTACTGTACTGATAGTGTTGGGTATAACACACACTGATATACTGTACTGATAGTATGGTGTATAACACACACCGATTACTGTACTGATAGTATTGGGTATAACACACACCGATATACTGTACTGATAGTATGGGGTATAACACACACACACACCGATTACTGTACTGAAATTATTGGGTATAACACACACACCGATATACTGTACTGATAGTATGGGGTATAACACACACACACACACTGATTACTGTACTGATAGTATGGGTATAACACACCGATATACTGTACTGATAGTATGGGGTATAACACACACACACACACACACACACACCGATTACTGTACTGATAGTATGGTGTATAACACACACACACACACTGATATACTGTACTGATAGTATGGGGTATAACACACACGATATACTGTACTGATAGAATGGGGTATAACATACACACACCGATATACTGTACTGATAGTATGGGGTATAACACACACACACACACACACACACACACACACCGATTACTGTACTGATAGTATGGTGTATAACACACACACACACACACACACACACACTGATATACTGTACTGATAGTATGGGGTATAACACACACGATATACTGTACTGATAGAATGGGGTATAACACACACACACCGATATACTGTACTGATAGTATGGGGTATAACACACACACACACACACCGATTACTGTACTGATAGTATGGGGTATAACACACACCGATATACTGTACTGATAGTATGGTGTATAACACACACACACCGATATACTGTACTGATAGTATGGGGTATAACACACATACACACACACACACACACCGATTACTGTACTGATAGTATGGTGTATAACACACACACACACACTGATATACTGTACTGATAGTATGGGGTATAACACACACCGATATACTGTAGTGATAGTATGGGGTATAACAAACACCGATATACTGTACTGATAGTATGGGGTGTAACACACACCGATATACTGTACTGATAGTATGGGGTATAACACACACTGATATACTGTACTGATAGTATGGGGTATAACACACACACCGATATACTGTACTGATAGTATGGGGTATAACACACACACACACACCGATTACTGTACTGATAGTATGGTGTATAACACACACACACACACACACACTGATATACTGTACTGATAGTATGGGGTATAACACACACGATATACTGTACTGATAGTATGGGGTATAACACACACACACACGCCGATTACTGTACTGATAGTATGGGGTATAACACACACCGATATACTGTACTGATAGTATGGTGTATAACACACACTGATATACTGTACTGATAGTATGGGGTATAACACACACCGATATACTGTAGTGATAGTATGGGGTATAACACACACCGATATACTGTACTGATAGTATGGGGTGTAACACACACCGATATACTGTACTGATAGTATGGGGTGTAACACACCGATTACTGTAGTGATATTATGGGGTATAACACACACCGATATACTGTAGTGATAGTATGGGGTATAACACACACTGATATACTATACTGATAATATGGTGTATAACACACACCGATATACTGTACTGATAGTATGGGGTGTAACACACCGATTACTGTACTGATAGTATGGGGTATAACACACACACACACACACACACACACAGATATACTGTACTGATAATATGGTGTATAACACACATGATATACTGTACTGATAGTATGGGGTATAACACACACACCGATATACTGTACTGATAGTATGGGATATAACACACACACCGATTACTGTACTGATAGTATGGGGTATAACACACACCGATATACTGTACTGATAGTATGGGGTATAACACACACTGATATACTGTACTGATAGAATGGGGTATAACACACACACACCGATATACTGTAATGATAGTATGGGGTATAACACACACACACACACTGATTACTGTACTGATAGTACGGGGTATAACACACCGATATACTGTACTGATAGTATGGGGTATATCACACACACACACACACACACACACACCGATTACTGTACTGATAGTATGGTGTATAACACACACACACACACTGATATACTGTACTGATAGTATGGGGTATAACACACACGATATACTGTACTGATAGTATGGGGTATAACACACCGATTACTGTACTGATAGTATGGGGTATAACACACACCGATATACTGTACTGATAGTATGGGGTATAACACACACCGATATACTGTACTGATAGAATGGGGTATAACATACACACACCGATATACTGTACTGATAGTATGGGGTATAACACACACACACACACACACACACACACCGATTACTGTACTGATAGTATGGTGTATAACACACACACACACACACACACACACACTGATATACTGTACTGATAGTATGGGGTATAACACACACGATATACTGTACTGATAGAATGGGGTATAACACACACACACCGATATACTGTACTGATAGTATGGGGTATAACACACACACACACACACCGATTACTGTACTGATAGTATGGGGTATAACACACACCGATATACTGTACTGATAGTATGGTGTATAACACACACACACCGATATACTGTACTGATAGTATGGGGTATAACACACATACACACACACACACACACCGATTACTGTACTGATAGTATGGTGTATAACACACACACACACTGATATACTGTACTGATAGTATGGGGTATAACACACACCGATATACTGTAGTGATAGTATGGGGTATAACAAACACCGATATACTGTACTGATAGTATGGGGTGTAACACACACCGATATACTGTACTGATAGTATGGGGTATAACACACACACACACACACACACACACCGATTACTGTACTGATAGTATGGTGTATAACACACACACACACACTGATATACTGTACTGATAGTATGGGGTATAACACACACGATATACTGTACTGATAGAATGGGGTATAACATACACACACCGATATACTGTACTGATAGTATGGGGTATAACACACACACACACACACACACACACACACACCGATTACTGTACTGATAGTATGGTGTATAACACACACACACACACACACACACACACTGATATACTGTACTGATAGTATGGGGTATAACACACACGATATACTGTACTGATAGAATGGGGTATAACAAACACACACCGATATACTGTACTGATAGTATGGGGTATAACACACACACACACACACCGATTACTGTACTGATAGTATGGGGTATAACACACACCGATATACTGTACTGATAGTATGGTGTATAACACACACACACCGATATACTGTACTGATAGTATGGGGTATAACACACATACACACACACACACACACCGATTACTGTACTGATAGTATGGTGTATAACACACACACACACACTGATATACTGTACTGATAGTATGGGGTATAACACACACCGATATACTGTAGTGATAGTATGGGGTATAACAAACACCGATATACTGTACTGATAGTATGGGGTGTAACACACACCGATATACTGTACTGATAGTATGGGGTATAACACACACTGATATACTGTACTGATAGTATGGGGTATAACACACACACCGATATACTGTACTGATAGTATGGGGTATAACACACACACACACACCGATTACTGTACTGATAGTATGGTGTATAACACACACACACACACACACACTGATATACTGTACTGATAGTATGGGGTATAACACACACGATATACTGTACTGATAGTATGGGGTATAACACACACACACACGCCGATTACTGTACTGATAGTATGGGGTATAACACACACCGATATACTGTACTGATAGTATGGTGTATAACACACACTGATATACTGTACTGATAGTATGGGGTATAACACACACCGATATACTGTAGTGATAGTATGGGGTATAACACACACCGATATACTGTACTGATAGTATGGGGTGTAACACACACCGATATACTGTACTGATAGTATGGGGTGTAACACACCGATTACTGTAGTGATATTATGGGGTATAACACACACCGATATACTGTAGTGATAGTATGGGGTATAACACACACTGATATACTATACTGATAATATGGTGTATAACACACACCGATATACTGTACTGATAGTATGGGGTGTAACACACCGATTACTGTACTGATAGTATGGGGTATAACACACACACACACACACACACACACACACAGATATACTGTACTGATAATATGGTGTATAACACACATGATATACTGTACTGATAGTATGGGGTATAACACACACACCGATATACTGTACTGATAGTATGGGATATAACACACACACCGATTACTGTACTGATAGTATGGGGTATAACACACACCGATATACTGTACTGATAGTATGGGGTATAACACACACTGATATACTGTACTGATAGAATGGGGTATAACACACACACACCGATATACTGTAATGATAGTATGGGGTATAACACACACACACACACTGATTACTGTACTGATAGTACGGGGTATAACACACCGATATACTGTACTGATAGTATGGGGTATATCACACACACACACACACACACACACACCGATTACTGTACTGATAGTATGGTGTATAACACACACACACACACTGATATACTGTACTGATAGTATGGGGTATAACACACACGATATACTGTACTGATAGTATGGGGTATAACACACCGATTACTGTACTGATAGTATGGGGTATAACACACACCGATATACTGTACTGATAGTATGGGGTATAACACACACCGATATACTGTACTGATAGAATGGGGTATAACATACACACACCGATATACTGTACTGATAGTATGGGGTATAACACACACACACACACACACACACACACCGATTACTGTACTGATAGTATGGTGTATAACACACACACACACACACACACACACACTGATATACTGTACTGATAGTATGGGGTATAACACACACGATATACTGTACTGATAGAATGGGGTATAACACACACACCGATATACTGTACTGATAGTATGGGGTATAACACACACACACACACACCGATTACTGTACTGATAGTATGGGGTATAACACACACCGATATACTGTACTGATAGTATGGGGTATAACACACATACACACACACACACACACCGATTACTGTACTGATAGTATGGTGTATAACACACACACACACTGATATACTGTACTGATAGTATGGGGTATAACACACACCGATATACTGTAGTGATAGTATGGGGTATAACAAACACCGATATACTGTACTGATAGTATGGGGTGTAACACACACCGATATACTGTACTGATAGTATGGGGTATAACACACACTGATATACTGTACTGATAGTATGGGGTATAACACACACACCGATATACTGTACTGATAGTATGGGGTATAACACACACACACACACCGATTACTGTACTGATAGTATGGTGTATAACACACACACACACACACACACTGATATACTGTACTGATAGTATGGGGTATAACACACACGATATACTGTACTGATAGAATGGGGTATAACACACACACACCGATATACTGTACTGATAGTATGGGGTATAACACACACACACACACGCCGATTACTGTACTGATAGTATGGGGTATAACACACACCGATATACTGTACTGATAGTATGGTGTATAACACACACTGATATACTGTACTGATAGTATGGGGTATAACACACACCGATATACTGTAGTGATAGTATGGGGTATAACACACACCGATATACTGTACTGATAGTATGGGGTGTAACACACACCGATATACTGTACTGATAGTATGGGGTGTAACACACCGATTACTGTAGTGATATTATGGGGTATAACACACACCGATATACTGTAGTGATAGTATGGGGTATAACACACACTGATATACTATACTGATAATATGGTGTATAACACACACCGATATACTGTACTGATAGTATGGGGTGTAACACACCGATTACTGTACTGATAGTATGGGGTATAACACACACACACACACACACACACACACAGATATACTGTACTGATAATATGGTGTATAACACACATGATATACTGTACTGATAGTATGGGGTATAACACACACACCGATATACTGTACTGATAGTATGGGATATAACACACACACCGATTACTTTACTGATAGTATGGGGTATAACACACACCGATATACTGTACTGATAGTATGGGGTATAACACACACTGATATACTGTACTGATAGAATGGGGTATAACACACACACACCGATATACTGTAATGATAGTATGGGGTATAACACACACACACACACACACACACCGATTACTGTACTGATAGTATGGTGTATAACACACACACACACACACACACACACACACACTGATATACTGTACTGATAGTATGGGGTATAACACACACGATATACTGTACTGATAGTATGGGGTATAACACACCGATTACTGTACTGATAGTATGGGATATAACACACACACACCGATATACTGTACTGATAGTATGGGGTATAACACACACGATATACTGTACTGATAGTATGGGGTATAACACACACGATATACTGTACTGATAGTATGGGGTATAACACACACCGATATACTGTACTGATAGTATGGGGTATAACACACACCGATATACTGTACTGATAGAATGGGGTATAACACACACTGATATACTGTACTGATAGTATTGGGTATAACACACTGATATACTGTACTGATAGTGTTGGGTATAACACACACCGATATACTGTACTGATAGTATGGGGTATAACACACTCACCGATATACTGTACTGATAGTGTTGGGTATAACACACACTGATATACTGTACTGATAGTATGGTGTATAACACACACCGATTACTGTACTGATAGTATGGGGTATAACACACACTGATATACTGTACTGATAGTGTTGGGTATAACACACACCGATATACTGTACTGATAGTATTGGGTATAACACACACCGATATACTGTACTGATAGTGTTGGGTATAACACACACCGATATACTGTACTGATAGTATTGGGTATAACACACACCGATATACTGTACTGATAGTGTTGGGTATAACACACACTGATATACTGTACTGATAGTATGGTGTATAACACACACCGATTACTGTACTGATAGTATTGGGTATAACACACACCGATATACTGTACTGATAGTATGGGGTATAACACACACACACACCGATTACTGTACTGAAATTATTGGGTATAACACACACACCGATATACTGTACTGATAGTATGGGGTATAACACACACACACACACCGATTACTGTACTGATAGTATGGGGTATAACACACACCGATATACTGTACTGATAGTATGGGGTATAACACACACACACACACACACACACCGATTACTGTACTGATAGTATGGGGTATAACACACACCGATATACTGTAGTGATAGCATGGGGTATAACACACACACACACACACAGATTACTGTACTGATAGTATTGAGTATAACACACACCGATATACTCTATTGATAGTATTGGGTATAACACACACCGATTACTGTACTGATAGTATGGGGTATAACACACACCGATATACTGTAGTGATAGCATGGGGTATAACACACACACACACACACACACACACACACACACAGATTACTGTACTGATAGTATGGGGTATAACACACACTGATATACTGTACTGATAGTATGCGGTATAACACACACTGATATACTGTACTGATAGTATGGGGTATAACACACACTGATATACTGTACTGATAGTATGGGGTATAACACACACTGATATACTGTACTGATAGTATGGGGTATAACACACACTGATATACTGTACTGACAGTATGGGGTATAACACACACTGATATACTGTACTGACAGTATGGGGTATAACACACACCAATATACTGTACTGATAGTATGGGGTATAACACACACTGATATACTATACTGATAATATGGTGTATAACACACACCGATATACTGTACTGATAGTATGGGGTGTAACACACCGATTACTGTACTGATAGTATGGGGTATAACACACACAAACACACACACACACACACAGATATACTGTACTGATAATATGGTGTATAACACACACACCGATATACTGTACTGATAGTATGGGATATAACACACACACCGATTACTGTACTGATAGTATGGGGTATAACACACACCGATATACTGTACTGATAGTATGGGGTATAACACACACACCGATATACTGTACTGATAGTATGGGATATAACACACACACCGATTACTGTACTGATAGTATGGGGTATAACACACACCGATATACTGTACTGATAGTATGGGGTATAACACACACCGATATACTGTACTGATAGAATGGGGTATAACACACACACACCGATATACTGTAATGATAGTATGGGGTATAACACACACACACACACACACACACACACACACCGATTACTGTACTGATAGTATGGTGTATAACACACACACACACACACACACACACACACACACACACACACTGATATACTGTACTGATAGTATGGGGTATAACACACACGATATACTGTACTGATAGTGTTGGGTATAACACACACTGATATACTGTACTGATAGTATGGTGTATAACACACACCGATTACTGTACTGATAGTATGGGGTATAACACACACTGATATACTGTACTGATAGTGTTGGGTATAACACACACCGATATACTGTACTGATAGTATTGGGTATAACACACACCGATATACTGTACTGATAGTGTTGGGTATAACACACACCGATATACTGTACTGATAGTATTGGGTATAACACACACCGATATACTGTACTGATAGTGTTGGGTATAACACACACTGATATACTGTACTGATAGTATGGTGTATAACACACACCGATTACTGTACTGATAGTATTGGGTATAACACACACCGATATACTGTACTGATAGTATGGGGTATAACACACACACACACCGATTACTGTACTGAAATTATTGGGTATAACACACACACCGATATACTGTACTGATAGTATGGGGTATAACACACACACACACACCGATTACTGTACTGATAGTATGGGGTATAACACACACCGATATACTGTACTGATAGTATGGGGTATAACACACACACACACACACACACACCGATTACTGTACTGATAGTATGGGGTATAACACACACCGATATACTGTAGTGATAGCATGGGGTATAACACACACACACACACACAGATTACTGTACTGATAGTATTGAGTATAACACACACCGATATACTCTATTGATAGTATTGGGTATAACACACACCGATTACTGTACTGATAGTATGGGGTATAACACACACCGATATACTGTAGTGATAGCATGGGGTATAACACACACACACACACACACACACACACACACACAGATTACTGTACTGATAGTATGGGGTATAACACACACTGATATACTGTACTGATAGTATGCGGTATAACACACACTGATATACTGTACTGATAGTATGGGGTATAACACACACTGATATACTGTACTGATAGTATGGGGTATAACACACACTGATATACTGTACTGATAGTATGGGGTATAACACACACTGATATACTGTACTGACAGTATGGGGTATAACACACACTGATATACTGTACTGACAGTATGGGGTATAACACACACCAATATACTGTACTGATAGTATGGGGTATAACACACACTGATATACTATACTGATAATATGGTGTATAACACACACCGATATACTGTACTGATAGTATGGGGTGTAACACACCGATTACTGTACTGATAGTATGGGGTATAACACACACAAACACACACACACACACACAGATATACTGTACTGATAATATGGTGTATAACACACACACCGATATACTGTACTGATAGTATGGGATATAACACACACACCGATTACTGTACTGATAGTATGGGGTATAACACACACCGATATACTGTACTGATAGTATGGGGTATAACACACACACCGATATACTGTACTGATAGTATGGGATATAACACACACACCGATTACTGTACTGATAGTATGGGGTATAACACACACCGATATACTGTACTGATAGTATGGGGTATAACACACACCGATATACTGTACTGATAGAATGGGGTATAACACACACACACCGATATACTGTAATGATAGTATGGGGTATAACACACACACACACACACACACACACACACACCGATTACTGTACTGATAGTATGGTGTATAACACACACACACACACACACACACACACACACACACACACACTGATATACTGTACTGATAGTATGGGGTATAACACACACGATATACTGTACTGATAGTATGGGGTATAACACACCGATTACTGTACTGATAGTATGGGGTATAACACACACCGATATACTGTACTGATAGTATGGGGTATAACACACACCGATATACTGTACTGATAGAATGGGGTATAACACACACTGATATACTGTACTGATAGTATTGGGTATAACACACACCGATATACTGTACTGATAGTGTTGGGTATAACACACACTGATATACTGTACTGATAGTATGGTGTATAACACACACCGATTACTGTACTGATAGTATTGGGTATAACACACACCGATATACTGTACTGATAGTATGGGGTATAACACACACACACACCGATTACTGTACTGAAATTATTGGGTATAACACACACACCGATATACTGTACTGATAGTATGGGGTATAACACACACACACACACCGATTACTGTACTGATAGTATGGGGTATAACACACACCGATATACTGTACTGATAGTATGGGGTATAACACACACACACACACACACACACACCGATTACTGTACTGATAGTATGGTGTATAACACACACACACACACTGATATACTGTACTGATAGTATGGGGTATAACACACACGATATACTGTACTGATAGTATGGGGTATAACACACCGATTACTGTACTGATAGTATGGGGTATAACACACACCGATATACTGTACTGATAGTATGGGGTATAACACACACCGATATACTGTACTGATAGAATGGGGTATAACACACACACACCGATATACTGTACTGATAGTATGGGGTATAACACACACACACACACACACACACACACCGATTACTGTACTGATAGTATGGTGTATAACACACACACACACACACACACACACTGATATACTGTACTGATAGTATGGGGTATAACACACACGATATACTGTACTGATAGAATGGGGTATAACACACACACACACCGATATACTGTACTGATAGTATGGGGTATAACACACACACACACACACCGATTACTGTACTGATAGTATGGGGTATAACACACACCGATATACTGTACTGATAGTATGGTGTATAACACACACTGATATACTGTACTGATAGTATGGGGTATAACACACACCGATATACTGTACTGATAGAATGGGGTATAACACACACACACCGATATACTGTACTGATAGTATGGGGTATAACACACATACACACACACACACACACCGATTACTGTACTGATAGTATGGTGTATAACACACACACACACACACACTGATATACTGTACTGATAGTATGGGGTATAACACACACCGATATACTGTAGTGATAGTATGGGGTATAACAAACACCGATATACTGTACTGATAGTATGGGGTGTAACACACACCGATATACTGTACTGATAGTATGGGGTATAACACACACTGATATACTGTACTGATAGTATGGGGTATAACACACACACCTATATACTGTACTGATAGTATGGGGTATAACACACACACACACACCGATTACTGTACTGATAGTATGGTGTATAACACACACACACACACACACACTGATATACTGTACTGATAGTATGGGGTATAACAGACACGATATACTGTACTGATAGAATGGGGTATAACACACACACACCGATATACTGTACTGATAGTATGGGGTATAACACACACACACGCCGATTACTGTACTGATAGTATGGGGTATAACACACACCGATATACTGTACTGATAGTATGGTGTATAACACACACTGATATACTGTACTGATAGTATGGGGTATAACACACACCGATATACTGTACTGATAGAATGGGGTATAACACACACACACCGATATACTGTACTGATAGTATGGGGTATAACACACACACACACACACACCGATTACTGTACTGATAGTATGGTGTATAACACACACACACTGATATACTGTACTGATAGTATGGGGTATAACACACACCGATATACTGTAGTGATAGTATGGGGTATAACACACACCGATATACTGTACTGATAGTATGGGGTGTAACACACACCGATATACTGTACTGATAGTATGGGGTGTAACACACCGATTACTGTAGTGATATTATGGGGTATAACACACACCGATATACTGTACTGATAGTATGGGGTATAACACACACCGATTACTGTACTGATAGTATGGGGTGTAACACACCGATTACTGTACTGATAGTATGGTGTATAACACACACACACCGATATACTGTAATGATAGTATGGGGTATAACACACACACACACACACACACACACACACCGATTACTGTACTGATAGTATGGTGTATAACACACACACACACACACACACACACTGATATACTGTACTGATAGTATGGGGTATAACACACACGATATACTGTACTGATAGTATGGGGTATAACACACCGATTACTGTACTGATAGTATGGGGTATAACACACACCGATATACTGTACTGATAGAATGGGGTATAACACACACTGATATACTGTACTGATAGTATTGGGTATAACACACACCGATATACTGTACTGATAGTATGGTGTATAACACACACACACACACACACACTGATATACTGTACTGATAGTATGGGGTATAACAGACACGATATACTGTACTGATAGAATGGGGTATAACACACACACACCGATATACTGTACTGATAGTATGGGGTATAACACACACACACACTCCGATTACTGTACTGATAGTATGGGGTATAACACACACCGATATACTGTACTGATAGTATGGTGTATAACACACACTGATATACTGTACTGATAGTATGGGGTATAACACACACCGATATACTGTACTGATAGAATGGGGTATAACACACACACACCGATATACTGTACTGATAGTATGGGGTATAACACACACACACACACACACCGATTACTGTACTGATAGTATGGTGTATAACACACACACACTGATATACTGTACTGATAGTATGGGGTATAACACACACCGATATACTGTAGTGATAGTATGGGGTATAACACACACCGATATACTGTACTGATAGTATGGGGTGTAACACACACCGATATACTGTACTGATAGTATGGGGTGTAACACACCGATTACTGTAGTGATATTATGGGGTATAACACACACCGATATACTGTACTGATAGTATGGGGTATAACACACACCGATTACTGTACTGATAGTATGGGGTGTAACACACCGATTACTGTACTGATAGTATGGTGTATAACACACACACACCGATATACTGTAATGATAGTATGGGGTATAACACACACACACACACACACACACACACACACCGATTACTGTACTGATAGTATGGTGTATAACACACACACACACACACACACACACACTGATATACTGTACTGATAGTATGGGGTATAACACACACGATATACTGTACTGATAGTATGGGGTATAACACACCGATTACTGTACTGATAGTATGGGGTATAACACACACCGATATACTGTACTGATAGAATGGGGTATAACACACACTGATATACTGTACTGATAGTATTGGGTATAACACACACCGATATACTGTACTGATAGTGTTGGGTATAACACACACTGATATACTGTACTGATAGTATGGGGTATAACACACACCGATATACTGTACTGATAGAATGGGGTATAACACACACACACCGATATACTGTACTGATAGTATGGGGTATAACACACATACACACACACACACACACCGATTACTGTACTGATAGTATGGTGTATAACACACACACACACACACACTGATATACTGTACTGATAGTATGGGGTATAACACACACCGATATACTGTAGTGATAGTATGGGGTATAACAAACACCGATATACTGTACTGATAGTATGGGGTGTAACACACACCGATATACTGTACTGATAGTATGGGGTATAACACACACTGATATACTGTACTGATAGTATGGGGTATAACACACACACCGATATACTGTACTGATAGTATGGGGTATAACACACACACACACACCGATTACTGTACTGATAGTATGGTGTATAACACACACACACACACACACACTGATATACTGTACTGATAGTATGGGGTATAACAGACACGATATACTGTACTGATAGAATGGGGTATAACACACACACACCGATATACTGTACTGATAGTATGGGGTATAACACACACACACGCCGATTACTGTACTGATAGTATGGGGTATAACACACACCGATATACTGTACTGATAGTATGGTGTATAACACACACTGATATACTGTACTGATAGTATGGGGTATAACACACACCGATATACTGTACTGATAGAATGGGGTATAACACACACACACCGATATACTGTACTGATAGTATGGGGTATAACACACACACACACACACACCGATTACTGTACTGATAGTATGGTGTATAACACACACACACTGATATACTGTACTGATAGTATGGGGTATAACACACACCGATATACTGTAGTGATAGTATGGGCTATAACACACACCGATATACTGTACTGATAGTATGGGGTGTAACACACACCGATATACTGTACTGATAGTATGGGGTGTAACACACCGATTACTGTAGTGATATTATGGGGTATAACACACACCGATATACTGTACTGATAGTATGGGGTATAACACACACCGATTACTGTACTGATAGTATGGGGTGTAACACACCGATTACTGTACTGATAGTATGGTGTATAACACACACACACCGATATACTGTAATGATAGTATGGGGTATAACACACACACACACACACACACACACACACCGATTACTGTACTGATAGTATGGTGTATAACACACACACACACACACACACACACTGATATACTGTACTGATAGTATGGGGTATAACACACACGATATACTTTACTGATAGTATGGGGTATAACACACCGATTACTGTACTGATAGTATGGGGTATAACACACACCGATATACTGTACTGATAGAATGGGGTATAACACACACTGATATACTGTACTGATAGTATTGGGTATAACACACACCGATATACTGTACTGATAGTATGGTGTATAACACACACACACACACACACACTGATATACTGTACTGATAGTATGGGGTATAACAGACACGATATACTGTACTGATAGAATGGGGTATAACACACACACACCGATATACTGTACTGATAGTATGGGGTATAACACACACACACACGCCGATTACTGTACTGATAGTATGGGGTATAACACACACCGATATACTGTACTGATAGTATGGTGTATAACACACACTGATATACTGTACTGATAGTATGGGGTATAACACACACCGATATACTGTACTGATAGAATGGGGTATAACACACACACACCGATATACTGTACTGATAGTATGGGGTATAACACACACACACACACACACCGATTACTGTACTGATAGTATGGTGTATAACACACACACACTGATATACTGTACTGATAGTATGGGGTATAACACACACCGATATACTGTAGTGATAGTATGGGGTATAACACACACCGATATACTGTACTGATAGTATGGGGTGTAACACACACCGATATACTGTACTGATAGTATGGGGTGTAACACACCGATTACTGTAGTGATATTATGGGGTATAACACACACCGATATACTGTACTGATAGTATGGGGTATAACACACACCGATTACTGTACTGATAGTATGGGGTGTAACACACCGATTACTGTACTGATAGTATGGTGTATAACACACACACACCGATATACTGTAATGATAGTATGGGGTATAACACACACACACACACACACACACACACACACACCGATTACTGTACTGATAGTATGGTGTATAACACACACACACACACACACACACACTGATATACTGTACTGATAGTATGGGGTATAACACACACGATATACTGTACTGATAGTATGGGGTATAACACACCGATTACTGTACTGATAGTATGGGGTATAACACACACCGATATACTGTACTGATAGAATGGGGTATAACACACACTGATATACTGTACTGATAGTATTGGGTATAACACACACCGATATACTGTACTGATAGTGTTGGGTATAACACACACTGATATACTGTACTGATAGTATGGTGTATAACACACACCGATTACTGTACTGATAGTATTGGGTATAACACACACCGATATACTGTACTGATAGTATGGGGTATAACACACACACACACCGATTACTGTACTGAAATTATTGGGTATAACACACACACCGATATACTGTACTGATAGTATGGGGTATAACACACACACACACACTGATTACTGTACTGATAGTATGGGGTATAACACACCGATATACTGTACTGATAGTATGGGGTATAACACACACACACACACACACACACACCGATTACTGTACTGATAGTATGGTGTATAACACACACACACACACTGATATACTGTACTGATAGTATGGGGTATAACACACACGATATACTGTACTGATAGTATGGGGTATAACACACCGATTACTGTACTGATAGAATGGGGTATAACACACACACACCGATATACTGTACTGATAGTATGGGGTATAACACACACACACACACACACCGATTACTGTACTGATAGTATGGTGTATAACACACACACACTGATATACTGTACTGATAGTATGGGGTATAACACACACCGATATACTGTAGTGATAGTATGGGGTATAACACACACCGATATACTGTACTGATAGTATGGGGTGTAACACACACCGATATACTGTACTGATAGTATGGGGTGTAACACACCGATTACTGTAGTGATATTATGGGGTATAACACACACCGATATACTGTACTGATAGTATGGGGTATAACACACACCGATTACTGTACTGATAGTATGGGGTGTAACACACCGATTACTGTACTGATAGTATGGTGTATAACACACACACACCGATATACTGTAATGATAGTATGGGGTATAACACACACACACACACACACACACACACACCGATTACTGTACTGATAGTATGGTGTATAACACACACACACACACACACACACACTGATATACTGTACTGATAGTATGGGGTATAACACACACGATATACTGTACTGATAGTATGGGGTATAACACACCGATTACTGTACTGATAGTATGGGGTATAACACACACCGATATACTGTACTGATAGAATGGGGTATAACACACACTGATATACTGTACTGATAGTATTGGGTATAACACACACCGATATACTGTACTGATAGTGTTGGGTATAACACACACTGATATACTGTACTGATAGTATGGGGTATAACACACACCGATATACTGTACTGATAGAATGGGGTATAACACACACACACCGATATACTGTACTGATAGTATGGGGTATAACACACATACACACACACACACACACCGATTACTGTACTGATAGTATGGTGTATAACACACACACACACACACACTGATATACTGTACTGATAGTATGGGGTATAACACACACCGATATACTGTAGTGATAGTATGGGGTATAACAAACACCGATATACTGTACTGATAGTATGGGGTGTAACACACACCGATATACTGTACTGATAGTATGGGGTATAACACACACTGATATACTGTACTGATAGTATGGGGTATAACACACACACCGATATACTGTACTGATAGTATGGGGTATAACACACACACACACACCGATTACTGTACTGATAGTATGGTGTATAACACACACACACACACACACACTGATATACTGTACTGATAGTATGGGGTATAACAGACACGATATACTGTACTGATAGAATGGGGTATAACACACACACACCGATATACTGTACTGATAGTATGGGGTATAACACACACACACGCCGATTACTGTACTGATAGTATGGGGTATAACACACACCGATATACTGTACTGATAGTATGGTGTATAACACACACTGATATACTGTACTGATAGTATGGGGTATAACACACACCGATATACTGTACTGATAGAATGGGGTATAACACACACACACCGATATACTGTACTGATAGTATGGGGTATAACACACACACACACACACACCAATTACTGTACTGATAGTATGGTGTATAACACACACACACTGATATACTGTACTGATAGTATGGGGTATAACACACACCGATATACTGTAGTGATAGTATGGGGTATAACACACACCGATATACTGTACTGATAGTATGGGGTGTAACACACACCGATATACTGTACTGATAGTATGGGGTGTAACACACCGATTACTGTAGTGATATTATGGGGTATAACACACACCGATATACTGTACTGATAGTATGGGGTATAACACACACCGATTACTGTACTGATAGTATGGGGTGTAACACACCGATTACTGTACTGATAGTATGGTGTATAACACACACACACCGATATACTGTAATGATAGTATGGGGTATAACACACACACACACACACACACACACACACCGATTACTGTACTGATAGTATGGTGTATAACACACACACACACACACACACACACTGATATACTGTACTGATAGTATGGGGTATAACACACACGATATACTTTACTGATAGTATGGGGTATAACACACCGATTACTGTACTGATAGTATGGGGTATAACACACACCGATATACTGTACTGATAGAATGGGGTATAACACACACTGATATACTGTACTGATAGTATTGGGTATAACACACACCGATATACTGTACTGATAGTATGGTGTATAACACACACACACACACACACACTGATATACTGTACTGATAGTATGGGGTATAACAGACACGATATACTGTACTGATAGAATGGGGTATAACACACACACACCGATATACTGTACTGATAGTATGGGGTATAACACACACACACACGCCGATTACTGTACTGATAGTATGGGGTATAACACACACCGATATACTGTACTGATAGTATGGTGTATAACACACACTGATATACTGTACTGATAGTATGGGGTATAACACACACCGATATACTGTACTGATAGAATGGGGTATAACACACACACACCGATATACTGTACTGATAGTATGGGGTATAACACACACACACACACACACCGATTACTGTACTGATAGTATGGTGTATAACACACACACACTGATATACTGTACTGATAGTATGGGGTATAACACACACCGATATACTGTAGTGATAGTATGGGGTATAACACACACCGATATACTGTACTGATAGTATGGGGTGTAACACACACCGATATACTGTACTGATAGTATGGGGTGTAACACACCGATTACTGTAGTGATATTATGGGGTATAACACACACCGATATACTGTACTGATAGTATGGGGTATAACACACACCGATTACTGTACTGATAGTATGGGGTGTAACACACCGATTACTGTACTGATAGTATGGTGTATAACACACACACACCGATATACTGTAATGATAGTATGGGGTATAACACACACACACACACACACACACACACACCGATTACTGTACTGATAGTATGGTGTATAACACACACACACACACACACACACACTGATATACTGTACTGATAGTATGGGGTATAACACACACGATATACTGTACTGATAGTATGGGGTATAACACACCGATTACTGTACTGATAGTATGGGGTATAACACACACCGATATACTGTACTGATAGAATGGGGTATAACACACACTGATATACTGTACTGATAGTATTGGGTATAACACACACCGATATACTGTACTGATAGTGTTGGGTATAACACACACTGATATACTGTACTGATAGTATGGTGTATAACACACACCGATTACTGTACTGATAGTATTGGGTATAACACACACCGATATACTGTACTGATAGTATGGGGTATAACACACACACACACCGATTACTGTACTGAAATTATTGGGTATAACACACACACCGATATACTGTACTGATAGTATGGGGTATAACACACACACACACACTGATTACTGTACTGATAGTATGGGGTATAACACACCGATATACTGTACTGATAGTATGGGGTATAACACACACACACACACACACACACACCGATTACTGTACTGATAGTATGGTGTATAACACACACACACACACTGATATACTGTACTGATAGTATGGGGTATAACACACACGATATACTGTACTGATAGTATGGGGTATAACACACCGATTACTGTACTGATAGTATGGGGTATAACACACACCGATATACTGTACTGATAGTATGGGGTATAACACACACCGATATACTGTACTGATAGAATGGGGTATAACATACACACACCGATATACTGTACTGATAGTATGGGGTATAACACACACACACACACACACACACACACCGATTACTGTACTGATAGTATGGTGTATAACACACACACACACACACACACACACACTGATATACTGTACTGATAGTATGGGGTATAACACACACGATATACTGTACTGATAGAATGGGGTATAACACACACACACCGATATACTGTACTGATAGTATGGGGTATAACACACACACACACACACCGATTACTGTACTGATAGTATGGGGTATAACACACACCGATATACTGTACTGATAGTATGGTGTATAACACACACACACCGATATACTGTACTGATAGTATGGGGTATAACACACATACACACACACACACACACCGATTACTGTACTGATAGTATGGTGTATAACACACACACACACACTGATATACTGTACTGATAGTATGGGGTATAACACACACCGATATACTGTAGTGATAGTATGGGGTATAACAAACACCGATATACTGTACTGATAGTATGGGGTGTAACACACACCGATATACTGTACTGATAGTATGGGGTATAACACACACTGATATACTGTACTGATAGTATGGGGTATAACACACACACCGATATACTGTACTGATAGTATGGGGTATAACACACACACACACACCGATTACTGTACTGATAGCATGGTGTATAACACACACACACACACACACACTGATATACTGTACTGATAGTATGGGGTATAACACACACGATATACTGTACTGATAGTATGGGGTATAACACACACACACACGCCGATTACTGTACTGATAGTATGGGGTATAACACACACCGATATACTGTACTGATAGTATGGTGTATAACACACACTGATATACTGTACTGATAGTATGGGGTATAACACACACCGATATACTGTAGTGATAGTATGGGGTATAACACACACCGATATACTGTACTGATAGTATGGGGTGTAACACACACCGATATACTGTACTGATAGTATGGGGTGTAACACACCGATTACTGTAGTGATATTATGGGGTATAACACACACCGATATACTGTAGTGATAGTATGGGGTATAACACACACTGATATACTATACTGATAATATGGTGTATAACACACACCGATATACTGTACTGATAGTATGGGGTGTAACACACCGATTACTGTACTGATAGTATGGGGTATAACACACACACACACACACACACACACAGATATACTGTACTGATAATATGGTGTATAACACACATGATATACTGTACTGATAGTATGGGGTATAACACACACACCGATATACTGTACTGATAGTATGGGATATAACACACACACCGATTACTGTACTGATAGTATGGGGTATAACACACACCGATATACTGTACTGATAGTATGGGGTATAACACACACTGATATACTGTACTGATAGAATGGGGTATAACACACACACACCGATATACTGTAATGATAGTATGGGGTATAACACACACACACACACTGATTACTGTACTGATAGTATGGGGTATAACACACCGATATACTGTACTGATAGTATGGGGTATAACACACACACACACACACACACACACACCGATTACTGTACTGATAGTATGGTGTATAACACACACACACACACTGATTACTGTACTGATAGTATGGGGTATAACACACCGATATACTGTACTGATAGTATGGGGTATAACACACACACACACACACACACACACACCGATTACTGTACTGATAGTATGGGGTATAACACACACGATATACTGTACTGATAGTATGGGGTATAACACACCGATTACTGTACTGATAGTATGGGGTATAACACACACCGATATACTGTACTGATAGTATGGGGTATAACACACACCGATATACTGTACTGATAGAATGGGGTATAACATACACACACCGATATACTGTACTGATAGTATGGGGTATAACACACACACACACACACACACACACACACACCGATTACTGTACTGATAGTATGGTGTATAACACACACACACACACTGATATACTGTACTGATAGTATGGGGTATAACACACACGATATACTGTACTGATAGAATGTGGTATAACACACACACACCGATATACTGTACTGATAGTATGGGGTATAACACACACACACACACACCGATTACTGTACTGATAGTATGGGGTATAACACACACCGATATACTGTACTGATAGTATGGTGTATAACACACACACACCGATATACTGTACTGATAGTATGGGGTATAACACACATACACACACACACACACACACCGATTACTGTACTGATAGTATGGTGTATAACACACACACACACTGATATACTGTACTGATAGTATGGGGTATAACACACACCGATATACTGTAGTGATAGTATGGGGTATAACAAACACCGATATACTGTACTGATAGTATGGGGTGTAACACACACCGATATACTGTACTGATAGTATGGGGTATAACACACACTGATATACTGTACTGATAGTATGGGGTATAACACACACACCGATATACTGTACTGATAGTATGGGGTATAACACACACACACACACCGATTACTGTACTGATAGTATGGTGTATAACACACACACACACACACACACTGATATACTGTACTGATAGTATGGGGTATAACACACACGATATACTGTACTGATAGAATGGGGTATAACACACACACACCGATATACTGTACTGATAGTATGGGGTATAACACACACACACACACGCCGATTACTGTACTGATAGTATGGGGTATAACACACACCGATATACTGTACTGATAGTATGGTGTATAACACACACTGATATACTGTACTGATAGTATGGGGTATAACACACACCGATATACTGTAGTAATAGTATGGGGTATAACACACACCGATATACTGTACTGATAGTATGGGGTGTAACACACACCGATATACTGTACTGATAGTATGGGGTGTAACACACCGATTACTGTAGTGATATTATGGGGTATAACACACACCGATATACTGTAGTGATAGTATGGGGTATAACACACACTGATATACTATACTGATAATATGGTGTATAACACACACCGATATACTGTACTGATAGTATGGGGTGTAACACACCGATTACTGTACTGATAGTATGGGGTATAACACACACACACACACACACACACACAGATATACTGTACTGATAATATGGTGTATAACACACATGATATACTGTACTGATAGTATGGGGTATAACACACACACCGATATACTGTACTGATAGTATGGGATATAACACACACACCGATTACTGTACTGATAGTATGGGGTATAACACACACCGATATACTGTACTGATAGTATGGGGTATAACACACACTGATATACTGTACTGATAGAATGGGGTATAACACACACACACCGATATACTGTAATGATAGTATGGGGTATAACACACACACACACACACACACACCGATTACTGTACTGATAGTATGGTGTATAACACACACACACACACACACACACACACACACTGATATACTGTACTGATAGTATGGGGTATAACACACACGATATACTGTACTGATAGTATGGGGTATAACACACCGATTACTGTACTGATAGTATGGGATATAACACACACACACCGATATACTGTACTGATAGTATGGGGTATAACACACACGATATACTGTACTGATAGTATGGGGTATAACACACACGATATACTGTACTGATAGTATGGGGTATAACACACACCGATATACTGTACTGATAGTATGGGGTATAACACACACCGATATACTGTACTGATAGAATGGGGTATAACACACACTGATATACTGTACTGATAGTATTGGGTATAACACACTGATATACTGTACTGATAGTGTTGGGTATAACACACACCGATATACTGTACTGATAGTATGGGGTATAACACACTCACCGATATACTGTACTGATAGTGTTGGGTATAACACACACCGATATACTGTACTGATAGTATTGGGTATAACACACACCGATATACTGTACTGATAGTGTTGGGTATAACACACACCGATATACTGTACTGATAGTATTGGGTATAACACACACCGATATACTGTACTGATAGTGTTGGGTATAACACACACTGATATACTGTACTGATAGTATGGTGTATAACACACACCGATTACTGTACTGATAGTATTGGGTATAACACACACCGATATACTGTACTGATAGTATGGGGTATAACACACACACACACCGATTACTGTACTGAAATTATTGGGTATAACACACACACCGATATACTGTACTGATAGTATGGGGTATAACACACACACACACACCGATTACTGTACTGATAGTATGGGGTATAACACACACCGATATACTGTACTGATAGTATGGGGTATAACACACACACACACACACACACACCGATTACTGTACTGATAGTATGGGGTATAACACACACCGATATACTGTAGTGATAGCATGGGGTATAACACACACACACACACACAGATTACTGTACTGATAGTATTGAGTATAACACACACCGATATACTCTATTGATAGTATTGGGTATAACACACACCGATTACTGTACTGATTGTATTGGGTATAACACACACCGATATACTGTAGTGATAGCATGGGGTATAACACACACACACACACACACACACACACACACACACACAGATTACTGTACTGATAGTATGGGGTATAACACACACTGATATACTGTACTGATAGTATGCGGTATAACACACACTGATATACTGTACTGATAGTATGGGGTATAACACACACTGATATACTGTACTGATAGTATGGGGTATAACACACACTGATATACTGTACTGACAGTATGGGGTATAACACACACTGATATACTGTACTGACAGTATGGGGTATAACACACACCAATATACTGTACTGATAGTATGGGGTATAACACACACTGATATACTATACTGATAATATGGTGTATAACACACACCGATATACTGTACTGATAGTATGGGGTGTAACACACCGATTACTGTACTGATAGTATGGGGTATAACACACACAAACACACACACACACACACAGATATACTGTACTGATAATATGGTGTATAACACACACACCGATATACTGTACTGATAGTATGGGATATAACACACACACCGATTACTGTACTGATAGTATGGGGTATAACACACACCGATATACTGTACTGATAGTATGGGGTATAACACACACACCGATATACTGTACTGATAGTATGGGATATAACACACACACCGATTACTGTACTGATAGTATGGGGTATAACACACACCGATATACTGTACTGATAGTATGGGGTATAACACACACCGATATACTGTACTGATAGAATGGGGTATAACACACACACACCGATATACTGTAATGATAGTATGGGGTATAACACACACACACACACACACACACACACACCGATTACTGTACTGATAGTATGGTGTATAACACACACACACACACACACACACACACACACACACACACACTGATATACTGTACTGATAGTATGGGGTATAACACACACGATATACTGTACTGATAGTATGGGGTATAACACACCGATTACTGTACTGATAGTATGGGGTATAACACACACCGATATACTGTACTGATAGTATGGGGTATAACACACACCGATATACTGTACTGATAGAATGGGGTATAACACACACTGATATACTGTACTGATAGTATTGGGTATAACACACACCGATATACTGTACTGATAGTGTTGGGTATAACACACACTGATATACTGTACTGATAGTATGGTGTATAACACACACCGATTACTGTACTGATAGTATTGGGTATAACACACACCGATATACTGTACTGATAGTATGGGGTATAACACACACACACACCGATTACTGTACTGAAATTATTGGGTATAACACACACACCGATATACTGTACTGATAGTATGGGGTATAACACACACACACACACCGATTACTGTACTGATAGTATGGGGTATAACACACACCGATATACTGTACTGATAGTATGGGGTATAACACACACACACACACACACACACACCGATTACTGTACTGATAGTATGGTGTATAACACACACACACACACTGATATACTGTACTGATAGTATGGGGTATAACACACACGATATACTGTACTGATAGTATGGGGTATAACACACCGATTACTGTACTGATAGTATGGGGTATAACACACACCGATATACTGTACTGATAGTATGGGGTATAACACACACCGATATACTGTACTGATAGAATGGGGTATAACACACACACACCGATATACTGTACTGATAGTATGGGGTATAACACACACACACACACACACACACACCGATTACTGTACTGATAGTATGGTGTATAACACACACACACACACACACACACACTGATATACTGTACTGATAGTATGGGGTATAACACACACGATATACTGTACTGATAGAATGGGGTATAACACACACACACCGATATACTGTACTGATAGTATGGGGTATAACACACACACACACACACCGATTACTGTACTGATAGTATGGGGTATAACACACACCGATATACTGTACTGATAGTATGGTGTATAACACACACTGATATACTGTACTGATAGTATGGGGTATAACACACACCGATATACTGTACTGATAGAATGGGGTATAACACACACACACCGATATACTGTACTGATAGTATGGGGTATAACACACATACACACACACACACACACCGATTACTGTACTGATAGTATGGTGTATAACACACACACACACACACACTGATATACTGTACTGATAGTATGGGGTATAACACACACCGATATACTGTAGTGATAGTATGGGGTATAACAAACACCGATATACTGTACTGATAGTATGGGGTGTAACACACACCGATATACTGTACTGATAGTATGGGGTATAACACACACTGATATACTGTACTGATAGTATGGGGTATAACACACACACCGATATACTGTACTGATAGTATGGGGTATAACACACACACACACACCGATTACAGTAATGATAGTATGGTGTATAACACACACACACACACACTGATATACTGTACTGATAGTATGGGGTATAACAGACACGATATACTGTACTGATAGAATGGGGTATAACACACACACACCGATATACTGTACTGATAGTATGGGGTATAACACACACACACACGCCGATTACTGTACTGATAGTATGGGGTATAACACACACCGATATACTGTACTGATAGTATGGTGTATAACACACACTGATATACTGTACTGATAGTATGGGGTATAACACACACCGATATACTGTACTGATAGAATGGGGTATAACACACACACACCGATATACTGTACTGATAGTATGGGGCATAACACACACACACACACACACCGATTACTGTACTGATAGTATGGTGTATAACACACACACACTGATATACTGTACTGATAGTATGGGGTATAACACACACCGATATACTGTAGTGATAGTATGGGGTATAACACACACCGATATACTGTACTGATAGTATGGGGTGTAACACACACCGATATACTGTACTGATAGTATGGGGTGTAACACACCGATTACTGTAGTGATATTATGGGGTATAACACACACCGATATACTGTACTGATAGTATGGGGTATAACACACACCGATTACTGTACTGATAGTATGGGGTGTAACACACCGATTACTGTACTGATAGTATGGTGTATAACACACACACACCGATATACTGTAATGATAGTATGGGGTATAACACACACACACACACACACACACACACACCGATTACTGTACTGATAGTATGGTGTATAACACACACACACACACACACACACACTGATATACTGTACTGATAGTATGGGGTATAACACACACGATATACTGTACTGATAGTATGGGGTATAACACACCGATTACTGTACTGATAGTATGGGGTATAACACACACCGATATACTGTACTGATAGAATGGGGTATAACACACACTGATATACTGTACTGATAGTATTGGGTATAACACACACCGATATACTGTACTGATAGTGTTGGGTATAACACACACTGATATACTGTACTGATAGTATGGTGTATAACACACACCGATTACTGTACTGATAGTATTGGGTATAACACACACCGATATACTGTACTGATAGTATGGGGTATAACACACACACACACCGATTACTGTACTGAAATTATTGGGTATAACACACACACCGATATACTGTACTGATAGTATGGGGTATAACACACACACACACACTGATTACTGTACTGATAGTATGGGGTATAACACACCGATATACTGTACTGATAGTATGGGGTATAACACACACACACACACACACACACACCGATTACTGTACTGATAGTATGGTGTATAACACACACACACACACTGATATACTGTACTGATAGTATGGGGTATAACACACACGATATACTGTACTGATAGTATGGGGTATAACACACCGATTACTGTACTGATAGTATGGGGTATAACACACACCGATATACTGTACTGATAGTATGGGGTATAACACACACCGATATACTGTACTGATAGAATGGGGTATAACATACACACACCGATATACTGTACTGATAGTATGGGGTATAACACACACACACACACACACACACCGATTACTGTACTGATAGTATGGTGTATAACACACACACACACACACACACACACACTGATATACTGTACTGATAGTATGGGGTATAACACACACGATATACTGTACTGATAGAATGGGGTATAACACACACACACCGATATACTGTACTGATAGTATGGGGTATAACACACACACACACACACCGATTACTGTACTGATAGTATGGGGTATAACACACACCGATATACTGTACTGATAGTATGGTGTATAACACACACACACCGATATACTGTACTGATAGTATGGGGTATAACACACATACACACACACACACACACACCGATTACTGTACTGATAGTATGGTGTATAACACACACACACACTGATATACTGTACTGATAGTATGGGGTATAACACACACCGATATACTGTAGTGATAGTATGGGGTATAACAAACACCGATATACTGTACTGATAGTATGGGGTGTAACACACACCGATATACTGTACTGATAGTATGGGGTATAACACACACACCGATATACTGTACTGATAGTATGGGGTATAACACACACACACACACCGATTACTGTACTGATAGTATGGTGTATAACACACACACACACACACACACTGATATACTGTACTGATAGTATGGGGTATAACACACACGATATACTGTACTGATAGTATGGGGTATAACACACACACACACGCCGATTACTGTACTGATAGTATGGGGTATAACACACACCGATATACTGTACTGATAGTATGGTGTATAACACACACTGATATACTGTACTGATAGTATGGGGTATAACACACACCGATATACTGTAGTGATAGTATGGGGTATAACACACACCGATATACTGTACTGATAGTATGGGGTGTAACACACACCGATATACTGTACTGATAGTATGGGGTGTAACACACCGATTACTGTAGTGATATTATGGGGTATAACACACACCGATATACTGTAGTGATAGTATGGGGTATAACACACACTGATATACTATACTGATAATATGGTGTATAACACACACCGATATACTGTACTGATAGTATGGGGTGTAACACACCGATTACTGTACTGATAGTATGGGGTATAACACACACACACACACACACACACACAGATATACTGTACTGATAATATGGTGTATAACACACATGATATACTGTACTGATAGTATGGGGTATAACACACACACCGATATACTGTACTGATAGTATGGGATATAACACACACACCGATTACTGTACTGATAGTATGGGGTATAACACACACCGATATACTGTACTGATAGTATGGGGTATAACACACACTGATATACTGTACTGATAGAATGGGGTATAACACACACACACCGATATACTGTAATGATAGTATGGGGTATAACACACACACACACACTGATTACTGTACTGATAGTATGGGGTATAACACACCGATATACTGTACTGATAGTATGGGGTATAACACACACACACACACACACACACACACCGATTACTGTACTGATAGTATGGTGTATAACACACACACACACACTGATATACTGTACTGATAGTATGGGGTATAACACACACGATATACTGTACTGATAGTATGGGGTATAACACACCGATTACTGTACTGATAGTATGGGGTATAACACACACCGATATACTGTACTGATAGTATGGGGTATAACACACACCGATATACTGTACTGATAGAATGGGGTATAACATACACACACCGATATACTGTACTGATAGTATGGGGTATAACACACACACACACACACACACACACACCGATTACTGTACTGATAGTATGGTGTATAACACACACACACACACACACACACACACACTGATATACTGTACTGATAGTATGGGGTATAACACACACGATATACTGTACTGATAGAATGGGGTATAACACACACACACCGATATACTGTACTGATAGTATGGGGTATAACACACACACACACACACCGATTACTGTACTGATAGTATGGGGTATAACACACACCGATATACTGTACTGATAGTATGGTGTATAACACACACACACCGATATACTGTACTGATAGTATGGGGTATAACACACATACACACACACACACACACCGATTACTGTACTGATAGTATGGTGTATAACACACACACACACTGATATACTGTACTGATAGTATGGGGTATAACACACACCGATATACTGTAGTGATAGTATGGGGTATAACAAACACCGATATACTGTACTGATAGTATGGGGTGTAACACACACCGATATACTGTACTGATAGTATGGGGTATAACACACACTGATATACTGTACTGATAGTATGGGGTATAACACACACACCGATATACTGTACTGATAGTATGGGGTATAACACACACACACACACCGATTACTGTACTGATAGTATGGTGTATAACACACACACACACACACACACTGATATACTGTACTGATAGTATGGGGTATAACACACACGATATACTGTACTGATAGAATGGGGTATAACACACACACACCGATATACTGTACTGATAGTATGGGGTATAACACACACACACACGCCGATTACTGTACTGATAGTATGGGGTATAACACACACCGATATACTGTACTGATAGTATGGTGTATAACACACACTGATATACTGTACTGATAGTATGGGGTATAACACACACCGATATACTGTAGTGATAGTATGGGGTATAACACACACCGATATACTGTACTGATAGTATGGGGTGTAACACACACCGATATACTGTACTGATAGTATGGGGTGTAACACACCGATTACTGTAGTGATATTATGGGGTATAACACACACCGATATACTGTAGTGATAGTATGGGGTATAACACACACTGATATACTATACTGATAATATGGTGTATAACACACACCGATATACTGTACTGATAGTATGGGGTGTAACACACCGATTACTGTACTGATAGTATGGGGTATAACACACACACACACACACACACACACAGATATACTGTACTGATAATATGGTGTATAACACACATGATATACTGTACTGATAGTATGGGGTATAACACACACACCGATATACTGTACTGATAGTATGGGATATAACACACACACCGATTACTGTACTGATAGTATGGGGTATAACACACACCGATATACTGTACTGATAGTATGGGGTATAACACACACTGATATACTGTACTGATAGAATGGGGTATAACACACACACACCGATATACTGTAATGATAGTATGGGGTATAACACACACACACACACACACACACACACCGATTACTGTACTGATAGTATGGTGTATAACACACACACACACACACACACACACACACACACACTGATATACTGTACTGATAGTATGGGGTATAACACACACGATATACTGTGCTGATAGTATGGGGTATAACACACCGATTACTGTACTGATAGTATGGGATATAACACACACACACCGATATACTGTACTGATAGTATGGGGTATAACACACACGATATACTGTACTGATAGTATGGGGTATAACACACACGATATACTGTACTGATAGTATGGGGTATAACACACACCGATATACTGTACTGATAGTATGGGGTATAACACACACCGATATACTGTACTGATAGAATGGGGTATAACACACACTGATATACTGTACTGATAGTATTGGGTATAACACACTGATATACTGTACTGATAGTGTTGGGTATAACACACACCGATATACTGTACTGATAGTATGGGGTATAACACACTCACCGATATACTGTACTGATAGTGTTGGGTATAACACACACTGATATACTGTACTGATAGTATGGTGTATAACACACACCGATTACTGTACTGATAGTATGGGGTATAACACACACTGATATACTGTACTGATAGTGTTGGGTATAACACACACCGATATACTGTACTGATAGTATTGGGTATAACACACACCGATATACTGTACTGATAGTGTTGGGTATAACACACACCGATATACTGTACTGATAGTATTGGGTATAACACACACCGATATACTGTACTGATAGTGTTGGGTATAACACACACTGATATACTGTACTGATAGTATGGTGTATAACACACACCGATTACTGTACTGATAGTATTGGGTATAACACACACCGATATACTGTACTGATAGTATGGGGTATAACACACACACACACCGATTACTGTACTGAAATTATTGGGTATAACACACACACCGATATACTGTACTGATAGTATGGGGTATAACACACACACACACACCGATTACTGTACTGATAGTATGGGGTATAACACACACCGATATACTGTACTGATAGTATGGGGTATAACACACACACACACACACACACACCGATTACTGTACTGATAGTATGGGGTATAACACACACCGATATACTGTAGTGATAGCATGGGGTATAACACACACACACACACACAGATTACTGTACTGATAGTATTGAGTATAACACACACCGATATACTCTATTGATAGTATTGGGTATAACACACACCGATTACTGTACTGATAGTATGGGGTATAACACACACCGATATACTGTAGTGATAGCATGGGGTATAACACACACACACACACACACACACACACACACACACACACACAGATTACTGTACTGATAGTATGGGGTATAACACACACTGATATACTGTACTGATAGTATGCGGTATAACACACACTGATATACTGTACTGATAGTATGGGGTATAACACACACTGATATACTGTACTGATAGTATGGGGTATAACACACACTGATATACTGTACTGATAGTATGGGGTATAACACACACTGATATACTGTACTGACAGTATGGGGTATAACACACACTGATATACTGTACTGACAGTATGGGGTATAACACACACCAATATACTGTACTGATAGTATGGGGTATAACACACACTGATATACTATACTGATAATATGGTGTATAACACACACCGATATACTGTACTGATAGTATGGGGTGTAACACACCGATTACTGTACTGATAGTATGGGGTATAACACACACACACACACACACACACACACACACAGATATACTGTACTGATAATATGGTGTATAACACACACACCGATATACTGTACTGATAGTATGGGATATAACACACACACCGATTACTGTACTGATAGTATGGGGTATAACACACACCGATATACTGTACTGATAGTATGGGGTATAACACACACACCGATATACTGTACTGATAGTATGGGATATAACACACACACCGATTACTGTACTGATAGTATGGGGTATAACACACACCGATATACTGTACTGATAGTATGGGGTATAACACACACCGATATACTGTACTGATAGAATGGGGTATAACACACACACACCGATATACTGTAATGATAGTATGGGGTATAACACACACACACACACACACACACACACACCGATTACTGTACTGATAGTATGGTGTATAACACACACACACACACACACACACACACACACACACACACACTGATATACTGTACTGATAGTATGGGGTATAACACACACGATATACTGTACTGATAGTATGGGGTATAACACACCGATTACTGTACTGATAGTATGGGGTATAACACACACCGATATACTGTACTGATAGTATGGGGTATAACACACACCGATATACTGTACTGATAGAATGGGGTATAACACACACTGATATACTGTACTGATAGTATTGGGTATAACACACACCGATATACTGTACTGATAGTGTTGGGTATAACACACACTGATATACTGTACTGATAGTATGGTGTATAACACACACCGATTACTGTACTGATAGTATTGGGTATAACACACACCGATATACTGTACTGATAGTATGGGGTATAACACACACACACACCGATTACTGTACTGAAATTATTGGGTATAACACACACACCGATATACTGTACTGATAGTATGGGGTATAACACACACACACACACCGATTACTGTACTGATAGTATGGGGTATAACACACACCGATATACTGTACTGATAGTATGGGGTATAACACACACACACACACACACACACCGATTACTGTACTGATAGTATGGTGTATAACACACACACACACACTGATATACTGTACTGATAGTATGGGGTATAACACACACGATATACTGTACTGATAGTATGGGGTATAACACACCGATTACTGTACTGATAGTATGGGGTATAACACACACCGATATACTGTACTGATAGTATGGGGTATAACACACACCGATATACTGTACTGATAGAATGGGGTATAACACACACACACCGATATACTGTACTGATAGTATGGGGTATAACACACACACACACACACACACACCGATTACTGTACTGATAGTATGGTGTATAACACACACACACACACACACACACACACTGATATACTGTACTGATAGTATGGGGTATAACACACACGATATACTGTACTGATAGAATGGGGTATAACACACACACACCGATATACTGTACTGATAGTATGGGGTATAACACACACACACACACACCGATTACTGTACTGATAGTATGGGGTATAACACACACCGATATACTGTACTGATAGTATGGTGTATAACACACACTGATATACTGTACTGATAGTATGGGGTATAACACACACCGATATACTGTACTGATAGAATGGGGTATAACACACACACACCGATATACTGTACTGATAGTATGGGGTATAACACACATACACACACACACACACACCGATTACTGTACTGATAGTATGGTGTATAACACACACACACACACACTGATATACTGTACTGATAGTATGGTGTATAACACACACACACACACACACACACTGATATACTGTACTGATAGTATGGGGTATAACAGACACGATATACTGTACTGATAGAATGGGGTATAACACACACACACCGATATACTGTACTGATAGTATGGGGTATAACACACACACACACGCCGATTACTGTACTGATAGTATGGGGTATAACAAACACCGATATACTGTACTGATAGTATGGGGTGTAACACACACCGATATACTGTACTGATAGTATGGGGTATAACACACACTGATATACTGTACTGATAGTATGGGGTATAACACACACACCGATATACTGTACTGATAGTATGGGGTATAACACACACACACACACCGATTACTGTACTGATAGTATGGTGTATAACACACACACACACACACACACACTGATATACTGTACTGATAGTATGGGGTATAACAGACACGATATACTGTACTGATAGAATGGGGTATAACACACACACACCGATATACTGTACTGATAGTATGGGGTATAACACACACACACACGCCGATTACTGTACTGATAGTATGGGGTATAACACACACCGATATACTGTACTGATAGTATGGTGTATAACACACACTGATATACTGTACTGATAGTATGGGGTATAACACACACCGATATACTGTACTGATAGAATGGGGTATAACACACACACACCGATATACTGTACTGATAGTATGGGGTATAACACACACACACACACACACCGATTACTGTACTGATAGTATGGTGTATAACACACACACACTGATATACTGTACTGATAGTATGGGGTATAACACACACCGATATACTGTAGTGATAGTATGGGGTATAACACACACCGATATACTGTACTGATAGTATGGGGTGTAACACACACCGATATACTGTACTGATAGTACGGTGTGTAACACACCGATTACTGTAGTGATATTATGGGGTATAACACACACCGATATACTGTACTGATAGTATGGGGTATAACACACACCGATTACTGTACTGATAGTATGGGGTGTAACACACCGATTACTGTACTGATAGTATGGTGTATAACACACACACACCGATATACTGTAATGATAGTATGGGGTATAACACACACACACACACACACACACACACACTCCGATTACTGTACTGATAGTATGGTGTATAACACACACACACACACACACACACACTGATATACTGTACTGATAATATGGGGTATAACACACACGATATACTGTACTGATAGTATGGGGTATAACACACCGATTACTGTACTGATAGTATGGGGTATAACACACACCGATATACTGTACTGATAGTATGGGGTATAACACACACCGATATACTGTACTGATAGAATGGGGTATAACACACACTGATATACTGTACTGATAGTATTGGGTATAACACACACCGATATACTGTACTGATAGTGTTGGGTATAACACACACTGATATACTGTACTGATAGTATGGTGTATAACACACACCGATTACTGTACTGATAGTATTGGGTATAACACACACCGATATACTGTACTGATAGTATGGGGTATAACACACACACACCGATTACTGTACTGAAATTATTGGGTATAACACACACACCGATATACTGTACTGATAGTATGGGGTATAACACACACACACACACTGATTACTGTACTGATAGTATGGGGTATAACACACCGATATACTGTACTGATAGTATGGGGTATAACACACACACACACACACACACACACCGATTACTGTACTGATAGTATGGTGTATAACACACACACACACACTGATATACTGTACTGATAGTATGGGGTATAACACACACGATATACTGTACTGATAGTATGGGGTATAACACACCGATTACTGTACTGATAGTATGGGGTATAACACACACCGATATACTGTACTGATAGTATGGGGTATAACACACACCGATATACTGTACTGATAGAATGGGGTATAACATACACACACCGATATACTGTACTGATAGTATGGGGTATAACACACACACACACACACACACCGATTACTGTACTGATAGTATGGTGTATAACACACACACACACACACACACACACACACACACTGATATACTGTACTGATAGTATGGGGTATAACACACACGATATACTGTACTGATAGAATGGGGTATAACACACACACACCGATATACTGTACTGATAGTATGGGGTATAACACACACACACACACACCGATTACTGTACTGATAGTATGGGGAATAACACACACCGATATACTGTACTGATAGTATGGTGTATAACACACACACACCGATATACTGTACTGATAGTATGGGGTATAACACACATACACACACACACACACACCGATTACTGTACTGATAGTATGGTGTATAACACACACACACACTGATATACTGTACTGATTGTATGGGGTATAACACACACCGATATACTGTAGTGATAGTATGGGGTATAACAAACACCGATATACTGTACTGATAGTATGGGGTGTAACACACACCGATATACTGTACTGATAGTATGGGGTATAACACACACTGATATACTGTACTGATAGTATGGGGTATAACACACACACCGATATACTGTACTGATAGTATGGGGTATAACACACACACACACACCGATTACTGTACTGATAGTATGGTGTATAACACACACACACACACACACACTGATATACTGTACTGATAGTATGGGGTATAACACACACGATATACTGTACTGATAGAATGGGGTATAACACACACACACCGATATACTGTACTGATAGTATGGGGTATAACACACACACACACGCCGATTACTGTACTGATAGTATGGGGTATAACACACACCGATATACTGTACTGATAGTATGGTGTATAACACACACTGATATACTGTACTGATAGTATGGGGTATAACACACACCGATATACTGTAGTGATAGTATGGGGTATAACACACACCGATATACTGTACTGATAGTATGGGGTGTAACACACACCGATATACTGTACTGATAGTATGGGGTGTAACACACCGATTACTGTAGTGATATTATGGGGTATAACACACACCGATATACTGTACTGATAGTATGGGGTATAACACACACCGATATACTGTACTGATAATATGGTGTATAACACACACCGATATACTGTACTGATAGTATGGTGTATAACACACACCGATATACTGTACTGATAGAATGGGGTATAACACACACACCAATATACTGTACTGATAGTATGGGGTATAACACACACACACACACACACACACGTGATAGTATGTGTTAGGAAAATATTGCAGCATAATGGAAATATACTGTCAGTAATAGTAGTGCATGTGTAGTAAATAAACATTGCTTTATACAGTATATAAAACACTTTCATCACTTTGATAATTCCTGTTATTGGTTTCATCTCTTCTTCCCGCTGGTGTGAATCAGTCCAGAGGAGGGCACGGTTTTGATTCCAAGTTCACAGTGAATATTTGCGCTCGTTCGGTCTGAAGAGTGTAAAACCCTATAATGTACACGAGTTCAACAGCGTCAGTAAATCACTGATTCATAAAGCAGCAGATCAGATTTATTAAGATTAAAATATTACACTGACAAATGTCTTCGGCAGGAATAAAACATTTTACTGTAATAAATCATCTCATCAATCCAGAGTCAATCAGCAAAACTAATCTGACCTTTGACCCGAATGTTTTCACTTTGATTTTGTGATACTGTTTGATTCTCTTTGATTTCTGAAGGTCTGAAAATGCATTTAATGATATTTATAGTCTGACTGAGCTTAAAAACACTCTTTAAAATAAAACAATTCGACAACAAAAACAGGAAATACAGGAAATCTACAGTCTCTAATCCACTGCTGTGATACTATGAGCTGCATCAGCACTAAAATGAAGGAAAAAAAACACCTGATGAAAGTGTGTGTGTGTGTGTGTGTGTGTGTGTGTTCAGTTGATCCAGGTTGTGTTCAGTTGCGTTTGGTTCTTGATGCTGGTGTCCATCTTCAACACTTCTCTTATGGCCATCGTGGCATACGTGGAGGAGGGCAGAGAAAACTCCATCTTCAGAGCTCGATATTTCCCCTCTACAGACACACACACACACGCACACATGAGCCACAGCACTCACTACACATGAGGGTCACATCCTGCTAAATAAATGTACCTTTCAGGTAGACTGGAGCTGCTCGGCTTTCTAATTTCTCCACATCAGTGTGAACGAGGGTCACTCGAGGATCATCATACTGAATCAACTCCCTTTAGAGAGAGAGAGAGAGATATATATGAAGGTCACAGATCAACAGATTCAGTGTATCAGAATATTATTAGAGGAAGTCAATGAAGCTGTCAATCACCAGCTGACATCACTGGGCCGTATGACGACTCTTCGGTAAGCACCAGCGAGAGAATAATCCCGAACTTTGTGCCTCATGTTATCAATGTCCAGATGATCAGCGGTCATCATCTGTCTGTAGCCCTCGCCCACTGCCAGAGACAGGCACACAGGCACACACACACACACACACACACACACACGAGAGGAAAACTAACTCGCCATCCAAACGTTCTTTTAAGCGAGTTACGGCCTGTTCACACTAACACTGAATTTCTGATGCGTTCGTTCTGAACCACGGCCTCATGTGCTAAACCGTATTAAACACTATCTGCCTTCATTATAACAGCAGCATTTCTCTCCGTGTCAGCGGGATGATACAGTTCAACATGTTTAGAAAGCTAAAACAACATTATTCATTCCACGTTTGAAATGGTGGACAGATGTTCTCTCTCTCACCGCTGTGAGTCGGGTAGATGACGTCAAAGCCCGGCAGCGGCATCACCACATCATGAACGGAGTGTTTCTCTGCCTCCTCAGCGGACAGGACGTGAGCACTGCCTGAAAAATGCCAATAACAACACTGACCACACCATGACAGTGACATCATCATCATCATCATCATCATCATCATCATCATCACACACACCTCCTCTGAGTATCAGATCACCCTCCACCGCTCTGAGGCCAAAGACTTCCAAGCGTCTGCTGACCATACTGTTCCACACGAAACTCTGATAGCTGTGAATGTACATCAGCCTGTTGTTCCGAGGAATCTGAGAGAGAGACAGACAGACAGACAGACAGACAGGCGTTATAGTCCAGAGACATGTAGCCAATCAGCTGGCAGTACTCATTATCCGTCCCTCACCAGTCCAAACGCCGTGACGATGTTGTTTTTGCCGTACTTGGCCAGACCTCTCAGTAACTGCCCCTCCACACAGCGTTTGACCGGAAGCTTCTTCAGCGCCGCTTCTGGGTCATGTGATCTCGCCCACTCTTCTCTGCATTTCACCAGATAACTCTTCTCCGCTTGAGGACGAGAGCAAGACACACTTGAGCCGAAACGTTTGGACGTTATGATGGATGTAGTGCTCTGAACTGATCTGTAAATCTGACTTGGAAGGTCTTTTTATTGAAACGCTCTTGTAAGTTATTAGTCACATGGCACAAAAGGGCTAAATGAAGAGATCATGTGACACAGAACAGATCATGAATGCAGAAAACAGATGTTCTGACCTCCAGGACGGGGTTTCAGGATCAGATCCATCACCTCCTTCCAGTTGTTCTGTAATATCGCCCTGTCAATCACAGCCAAAACAACGCGTCAGATCCCCTCATATATGACACAGATACACATCTGTGTGTGTGTGGTACACGCGTGTTCTCACCTGCCCACCTGATGCGTTGGGACGGCCGTGGTGCCGAATCGCTGCATGCCATAGTAGTTAATAAAGCCTGTGTCCTTCAGTGACGTCATCGCTTGTTCCACCTGCTCCTGAGAGCCGGAGATATTCCTGTAGGGTGGGTCACACACACGCCGATTACTGTACTGAAATTATTGGGTATAACACACACACCGATATACTGTACTGATAGTATGGGGTATAACACACACACACACACCGATTACTGTACTGATAGTATGGGGTATAACACAAACCGATATACTGTACTGATAGTATGGGGTATAACACACACACACACACACACACACACACCGATTACTGTACTGATAGTATGGGGTATAACACACACCGATATACTGTAGTGATAGCATGGGGTATAACACACACACACACACACACACACACACACACAGATTACTGTACTGATAGTATTGAGTATAACACACACCGATATACTCTATTGATAGTATTGGGTATAACACACACCGATTACTGTACTGATAGTATGGGGTATAACACACACCGATATACTGTAGTGATAGTATGGGGTATAACACACACACACACACACACAGATTACTGTACTGATAGTATGGGGTATAACACACACTGATATACTGTACTGATAGTATGCGGTATAACACACACTGATATACTGTACTGATAGTATGGGGTATAACACACACTGATATACTGTACTGATAGTATGGGGTATAACACACACTGATATACTGTACTGATAGTATGGGGTATAACACACACTGATATACTGTACTGACAGTATGGGGTATAACACACACTGATATACTGTACTGATAGTATGGGGTATAACACACACTGATATACTATACTGATAATATGGTGTATAACACACACCGATATACTGTACTGATAGTATGGGGTGTAACACACCGATTACTGTACTGATAGTATGGGGTATAACACACACACACACACACACACACAGATATACTGTACTGATAATATGGTGTATAACACACATGATATACTGTACTGATAGTATGGGGTATAACACACACACCGATATACTGTACTGATAGTATGGGATATAACACACACACCGATTACTGTACTGATAGTATGGGGTATAACACACACCGATATACTGTACTGATAGTATGGGGTATAACACACACTGATATACTGTACTGATAGAATGGGGTATAACACACACACACCGATATACTGTAATGATAGTATGGGGTATAACACACCGATTACTGTACTGATAGTATGGGGTATAACACACACACACACACCGATTACTGTACTGAAATTATTGGGTATAACACACACACCGATATACTGTACTGATAGTATGGGGTATAACACACACACACACACACCGATTACTGTACTGATAGTATGGGGTATAACACACACCGATATACTGTACTGATAGTATGGGGTATAACACACACACACACACACACACACACCGATTACTGTACTGATAGTATGGGGTATAACACACACCGATATACTGTAGTGATAGCATGGGGTATAACACACACACACACAGATTACTGTACTGATAGTATTGAGTATAACACACACCGATATACTCTATTGATAGTATTGGGTATAACACACACCGATTACTGTACTGATAGTATGGGGTATAACACACACCGATATACTGTAGTGATAGCATGGGGTATAACACACACACACACACACACACACACACACACAGATTACTGTACTGATAGTATGGGGTATAACACACACTGATATACTGTACTGATAGTATGCGGTATAACACACACTGATATACTGTACTGATAGTATGGGGTATAACACACACTGATATACTGTACTGATAGTATGGGGTATAACACACACTGATATACTGTACTGATAGTATGGGGTATAACACACACTGATATACTGTACTGACAGTATGGGGTATAACACACACTGATATACTGTACTGATAGTATGGGGTATAACACACACTGATATACTATACTGATAATATGGTGTATAACACACACCGATATACTGTACTGATAGTATGGGGTGTAACACACCGATTACTGTACTGATAGTATGGGGTATAACACACACACACACACACACACACACAGATATACTGTACTGATAATATGGTGTATAACACACATGATATACTGTACTGATAGTATGGGGTATAACACACACACCGATATACTGTACTGATAGTATGGGATATAACACACACACCGATTACTGTACTGATAGTATGGGGTATAACACACACCGATATACTGTACTGATAGTATGGGGTATAACACACACTGATATACTGTACTGATAGAATGGAGTATAACACACACACACCGATATACTGTAATGATAGTATGGGGTATAACACACACACACACACACACACACACACCGATTACTGTACTGATAGTATGGTGTATAACACACACACACACACACACACACACACACACACACACACACTGATATACTGTACTGATAGTATGGGGTATAACACACACGATATACTGTACTGATAGTATGGGGTATAACACACCGATTACTGTACTGATAGTATGGGATATAACACACACACACACCGATATACTGTACTGATAGTATGGGGTATAACACACACGATATACTGTACTGATAGTATGGGGTATAACACACACGATATACTGTACTGATAGTATGGGGTATAACACACACCGATATACTGTACTGATAGTATGGGGTATAACACACACCGATATACTGTACTGATAGAATGGGGTATAACACACACTGATATACTGTACTGATAGTATTGGGTATAACACACTGATATACTGTACTGATAGTGTTGGGTATAACACACACCGATATACTGTACTGATAGTATTGGGTATAACACACACCGATATACTGTACTGATAGTGTTGGGTATAACACACACCGATATACTGTACTGATAGTATTGGGTATAACACACACCGATATACTGTACTGATAGTGTTGGGTATAACACACACTGATATACTGTACTGATAGTATGGTGTATAACACACACCGATTACTGTACTGATAGTATGGTGTATAACACACACCGATTACTGTACTGATAGTATTGGGTATAACACACACCGATATACTGTACTGATAGTATGGGGTATAACACACACACACACAGATTACTGTACTGAAATTATTGGGTATAACACACACACCGATATACTGTACTGATAGTATGGGGTATAACACACACACACACACCGATTACTGTACTGATAGTATGGGGTATAACACACACCGATATACTGTACTGATAGTATGGGGTATAACACACACACACACACCGATTACTGTACTGATAGTATGGGGTATAACACACACCGATATACTGTAGTGATAGCATGGGGTATAACACACACACACACACAGATTACTGTACTGATAGTATTGAGTATAACACACACCGATATACTCTATTGATAGTATTGGGTATAACACACACCGATTACTGTACTGATAGTATGGGGTATAACACACACCGATATACTGTACTGATAGTATGGGGTATAACACACACACACACACACACACACCGATTACTGTACTGATAGTATGGGGTATAACACACACCGATATACTGTAGTGATAGCATGGGGTATAACACACACACACACACACAGATTACTGTACTGATAGTATTGAGTATAACACACACCGATATACTCTATTGATAGTATTGGGTATAACACACACCGATTACTGTACTGATAGTATGGGGTATAACACACACCGATATACTGTAGTGATAGCATGGGGTATAACACACACACACACACACACACACACACACACAGATTACTGTACTGATAGTATGGGGTATAACACACACTGATATACTGTACTGATAGTATGCGGTATAACACACACTGATATACTGTACTGATAGTATGGGGTATAACACACACTGATATACTGTACTGATAGTATGGGGTATAACACACACTGATATACTGTACTGATAGTATGGGGTATAACACACACTGATATACTGTACTGACAGTATGGGGTATAACACACACTGATATACTGTACTGACAGTATGGGGTATAACACACACCAATATACTGTACTGATAGTATGGGGTATAACACACACTGATATACTATACTGATAATATGGTGTATAACACACACCGATATACTGTACTGATAGTATGGGGTGTAACACACCGATTACTGTACTGATAGTATGGGGTATAACACACACACACACACACACACACACACACAGATATACTGTACTGATAATATGGTGTATAACACACACACCGATATACTGTACTGATAGTATGGGATATAACACACACACCGATTACTGTACTGATAGTATGGGGTATAACACACACCGATATACTGTACTGATAGTATGGGGTATAACACACACACCGATATACTGTACTGATAGTATGGGATATAACACACACACCGATTACTGTACTGATAGTATGGGGTATAACACACACCGATATACTGTACTGATAGTATGGGGTATAACACACACCGATATACTGTACTGATAGAATGGGGTATAACACACACACACCGATATACTGTAATGATAGTATGGGGTATAACACACACACACACACACACACACACACACCGATTACTGTACTGATAGTATGGTGTATAACACACACACACACACACACACACACACACACACACACACTGATATACTGTACTGATAGTATGGGGTATAACACACACGATATACTGTACTGATAGTATGGGGTATAACACACCGATTACTGTACTGATAGTATGGGGTATAACACACACCGATATACTGTACTGATAGTATGGGGTATAACACACACCGATATACTGTACTGATAGAATGGGGTATAACACACACTGATATACTGTACTGATAGTATTGGGTATAACACACACCGATATACTGTACTGATAGTGTTGGGTATAACACACACTGATATACTGTACTGATAGTATGGTGTATAACACACACCGATTACTGTACTGATAGTATTGGGTATAACACACACCGATATACTGTACTGATAGTATGGGGTATAACACACACACACACCGATTACTGTACTGAAATTATTGGGTATAACACACACACCGATATACTGTACTGATAGTATGGGGTATAACACACACACACACACCGATTACTGTACTGATAGTATGGGGTATAACACACACCGATATACTGTACTGATAGTATGGGGTATAACACACACACACACACACACACACCGATTACTGTACTGATAGTATGGTGTATAACACACACACACACACTGATATACTGTACTGATAGTATGGGGTATAACACACACGATATACTGTACTGATAGTATGGGGTATAACACACCGATTACTGTACTGATAGTATGGGGTATAACACACACCGATATACTGTACTGATAGTATGGGGTATAACACACACCGATATACTGTACTGATAGAATGGGGTATAACACACACACACCGATATACTGTACTGATAGTATGGGGTATAACACACACACACACACACACACACCGATTACTGTACTGATAGTATGGTGTATAACACACACACACACACACACACACACACTGATATACTGTACTGATAGTATGGGGTATAACACACACGATATACTGTACTGATAGAATGGGGTATAACACACACACACCGATATACTGTACTGATAGTATGGGGTATAACACACACACACACACACCGATTACTGTACTGATAGTATGGGGTATAACACACACCGATATACTGTACTGATAGTATGGTGTATAACACACACTGATATACTGTACTGATAGTATGGGGTATAACACACACCGATATACTGTACTGATAGAATGGGGTATAACACACACACACCGATATACTGTACTGATAGTATGGGGTATAACACACATACACACACACACACACACCGATTACTGTACTGATAGTATGGTGTATAACACACACACACACACACTGATATACTGTACTGATAGTATGGTGTATAACACACACACACACACACACACACTGATATACTGTACTGATAGTATGGGGTATAACAGACACGATATACTGTACTGATAGAATGGGGTATAACACACACACACCGATATACTGTACTGATAGTATGGGGTATAACACACACACACACGCCGATTACTGTACTGATAGTATGGGGTATAACAAACACCGATATACTGTACTGATAGTATGGGGTGTAACACACACCGATATACTGTACTGATAGTATGGGGTATAACACACACACCGATATACTGTACTGATAGTATGGGGTATAACACACACACACACACCGATTACTGTACTGATAGTATGGTGTATAACACACACACACACACACACACACTGATATACTGTACTGATAGTATGGGGTATAACAGACACGATATACTGTACTGATAGAATGGGGTATAACACACACACACCGATATACTGTACTGATAGTATGGGGTATAACACACACACACACGCCGATTACTGTACTGATAGTATGGGGTATAACACACACCGATATACTGTACTGATAGTATGGTGTATAACACACACTGATATACTGTACTGATAGTATGGGGTATAACACACACCGATATACTGTACTGATAGAATGGGGTATAACACACACACACCGATATACTGTACTGATAGTATGGGGTATAACACACACACACACACACACCGATTACTGTACTGATAGTATGGTGTATAACACACACACACTGATATACTGTACTGATAGTATGGGGTATAACACACACCGATATACTGTAGTGATAGTATGGGGTATAACACACACCGATATACTGTACTGATAGTATGGGGTGTAACACACACCTATATACTGTACTGATAGTACGGTGTGTAACACACCGATTACTGTAGTGATATTATGGGGTATAACACACACCGATATACTGTACTGATAGTATGGGGTATAACACACACCGATTACTGTACTGATAGTATGGGGTGTAACACACCGATTACTGTACTGATAGTATGGTGTATAACACACACACACCGATATACTGTAATGATAGTATGGGGTATAACACACACACACACACACACACACACACACTCCGATTACTGTACTGATAGTATGGTGTATAACACACACACACACACACACACACTGATATACTGTACTGATAATATGGGGTATAACACACACGATATACTGTACTGATAGTATGGGGTATAACACACCGATTACTGTACTGATAGTATGGGGTATAACACACACCGATATACTGTACTGATAGTATGGGGTATAACACACACCGATATACTGTACTGATAGAATGGGGTATAACACACACTGATATACTGTACTGATAGTATTGGGTATAACACACACCGATATACTGTACTGATAGTGTTGGGTATAACACACACTGATATACTGTACTGATAGTATGGTGTATAACACACACCGATTACTGTACTGATAGTATTGGGTATAACACACACCGATATACTGTACTGATAGTATGGGGTATAACACACACACACACCGATTACTGTACTGAAATTATTGGGTATAACACACACACCGATATACTGTACTGATAGTATGGGGTATAACACACACACACACACTGATTACTGTACTGATAGTATGGGGTATAACACACCGATATACTGTACTGATAGTATGGGGTATAACACACACACACACACACACACACACCGATTACTGTACTGATAGTATGGTGTATAACACACACACACACACTGATATACTGTACTGATAGTATGGGGTATAACACACACGATATACTGTACTGATAGTATGGGGTATAACACACCGATTACTGTACTGATAGTATGGGGTATAACACACACCGATATACTGTACTGATAGTATGGGGTATAACACACACCGATATACTGTACTGATAGAATGGGGTATAACATACACACACCGATATACTGTACTGATAGTATGGGGTATAACACACACACACACACACACACACACACACACACCGATTACTGTACTGATAGTATGGTGTATAACACACACACACACACACACACACACACACACTGATATACTGTACTGATAGTATGGGGTATAACACACACGATATACTGTACTGATAGAATGGGGTATAACACACACACACCGATATACTGTACTGATAGTATGGGGTATAACACACACACACACACACCGATTACTGTACTGATAGTATGGGGAATAACACACACCGATATACTGTACTGATAGTATGGTGTATAACACACACACACCGATATACTGTACTGATAGTATGGGGTATAACACACATACACACACACACACACACCGATTACTGTACTGATAGTATGGTGTATAACACACACACACACTGATATACTGTACTGATTGTATGGGGTATAACACACACCGATATACTGTAGTGATAGTATGGGGTATAACAAACACCGATATACTGTACTGATAGTATGGGGTGTAACACACACCGATATACTGTACTGATAGTATGGGGTATAACACACACTGATATACTGTACTGATAGTATGGGGTATAACACACACACCGATATACTGTACTGATAGTATGGGGTATAACACACACACACACACCGATTACTGTACTGATAGTATGGTGTATAACACACACACACACACACACACTGATATACTGTACTGATAGTATGGGGTATAACACACACGATATACTGTACTGATAGAATGGGGTATAACACACACACACCGATATACTGTACTGATAGTATGGGGTATAACACACACACACACGCCGATTACTGTACTGATAGTATGGGGTATAACACACACCGATATACTGTACTGATAGTATGGTGTATAACACACACTGATATACTGTACTGATAGTATGGGGTATAACACACACCGATATACTGTAGTGATAGTATGGGGTATAACACACACCGATATACTGTACTGATAGTATGGGGTGTAACACACACCGATATACTGTACTGATAGTATGGGGTGTAACACACCGATTACTGTAGTGATATTATGGGGTATAACACACATCGATATACTGTACTGATAGTATGGGGTATAACACACACCGATATACTGTACTGATAATATGGTGCATAACACACACCGATATACTGTACTGATAGTATGGTGTATAACACACACCGATATACTGTACTGATAGAATGGGGTATAACACACACACCAATATACTGTACTGATAGTATGGGGTATAACACACACACACACACACACACACGTGATAGTATGTGTTAGGAAAATATTGCAGCATAATGGAAATATACTGTCAGTAATAGTAGTGCATGTGTAGTAAATAAACATTGCTTTATACAGTATATAAAACACTTTCATCACTTTGATAATTCCTGTTATTGGTTTCATCTCTTCTTCCCGCTGGTGTGAATCAGTCCAGAGGAGGGCACGGTTTTGATTCCAAGTTCACAGTGAATATTTGCGCTCGTTCGGTCTGAAGAGTGTAAAACCCTATAATGTACACGAGTTCAACAGCGTCAGTAAATCACTGATTCATAAAGCAGCAGATCAGATTTATTAAGATTAAAATATTACACTGACAAATGTCTTCGGCAGGAATAAAACATTTTACTGTAATAAATCATCTCATCAATCCAGAGTCAATCAGCAAAACTAATCTGACCTTTGACCCGAATGTTTTCACTTTGATTTTGTGATACTGTTTGATTCTCTTTGATTTCTGAAGGTCTGAAAATGCATTTAATGATATTTATAGTCTGACTGAGCTTAAAAACACTCTTTAAAATAAAACAATTCGACAACAAAAACAGGAAATACAGGAAATCTACAGTCTCTAATCCACTGCTGTGATACTATGAGCTGCATCAGCACTAAAATGAAGGAAAAAAAACACCTGATGAAAGTGTGTGTGTGTGTGTGTGTGTGTGTGTGTTCAGTTGATCCAGGTTGTGTTCAGTTGCGTTTGGTTCTTGATGCTGGTGTCCATCTTCAACACTTCTCTTATGGCCATCGTGGCATACGTGGAGGAGGGCAGAGAAAACTCCATCTTCAGAGCTCGATATTTCCCCTCTACAGACACACACACACACGCACACATGAGCCACAGCACTCACTACACATGAGGGTCACATCCTGCTAAATAAATGTACCTTTCAGGTAGACTGGAGCTGCTCGGCTTTCTAATTTCTCCACATCAGTGTGAACGAGGGTCACTCGAGGATCATCATACTGAATCAACTCCCTTTAGAGAGAGAGAGAGATATATATATGAAGGTCACAGATCAACAGATTCAGTGTATCAGAATATTATTAGAGGAAGTCAATGAAGCTGTCAATCACCAGCTGACATCACTGGGCCGTATGACGACTCTTCGGTAAGCACCAGCGAGAGAATAATCCCGAACTTTGTGCCTCATGTTATCAATGTCCAGATGATCAGCGGTCATCATCTGTCTGTAGCCCTCGCCCACTGCCAGAGACAGGCACACAGGCACACACACACACACACACACACACACACGAGAGGAAAACTAACTCGCCATCCAAACGTTCTTTTAAGCGAGTTACGGCCTGTTCACACTAACACTGAATTTCTGATGCGTTCGTTCTGAACCACGGCCTCATGTGCTAAACCGTATTAAACACTATCTGCCTTCATTATAACAGCAGCATTTCTCTCCGTGTCAGCGGGATGATACAGTTCAACATGTTTAGAAAGCTAAAACAACATTATTCATTCCACGTTTGAAATGGTGGACAGATGTTCTCTCTCTCACCGCTGTGAGTCGGGTAGATGACGTCAAAGCCCGGCAGCGGCATCACCACATCATGAACGGAGTGTTTCTCTGCCTCCTCAGCGGACAGGACGTGAGCACTGCCTGAAAAATGCCAATAACAACACTGACCACACCATCACAGTGACATCATCATCATCATCATCATCATCATCATCATCACACACACCTCCTCTGAGTATCAGATCACCCTCCACCGCTCTGAGGCCAAAGACTTCCAAGCGTCTGCTGACCATACTGTTCCACACGAAACTCTGATAGCTGTGAATGTACATCAGCCTGTTGTTCCGAGGAATCTGAGAGAGAGACAGACAGACAGACAGACAGACAGGCGTTATAGTCCAGAGACATGTAGCCAATCAGCTGGCAGTACTCATTATCCGTCCCTCACCAGTCCAAACGCCGTGACGATGTTGTTTTTGCCGTACTTGGCCAGACCTCTCAGTAACTGCCCCTCCACACAGCGTTTGACCGGAAGCTTCTTCAGCGCCGCTTCTGGGTCATGTGATCTCGCCCACTCTTCTCTGCATTTCACCAGATAACTCTTCTCCGCTTGAGGACGAGAGCAAGACACACTTGAGCCGAAACGTTTGGACGTTATGATGGATGTAGTGCTCTGAACTGATCTGTAAATCTGACTTGGAAGGTCTTTTTATTGAAACGCTCTTGTAAGTTATTAGTCACATGGCACAAAAGGGCTAAATGAAGAGATCATGTGACACAGAACAGATCATGAATGCAGAAAACAGATGTTCTGACCTCCAGGACGGGGTTTCAGGATCAGATCCATCACCTCCTTCCAGTTGTTCTGTAATATCGCCCTGTCAATCACAGCCAAAACAACGCGTCAGATCCCCTCATATATGACACAGATACACATCTGTGTGTGTGTGGTACACGCGTGTTCTCACCTGCCCACCTGATGCGTTGGGACGGCCGTGGTGCCGAATCGCTGCATGCCATAGTAGTTAATAAAGCCTGTGTCCTTCAGTGACGTCATCGCTTGTTCCACCTGCTCCTGAGAGCCGGAGATATTCCTGTAGGGTGGGTCACACACACGCCGATTACTGTACTGAAATTATTGGGTATAACACACACACCGATATACTGTACTGATAGTATGGGGTATAACACACACACACACACCGATTACTGTACTGATAGTATGGGGTATAACACAAACCGATATACTGTACTGATAGTATGGGGTATAACACACACACACACACACACACACACACCGATTACTGTACTGATAGTATGGGGTATAACACACACCGATATACTGTAGTGATAGCATGGGGTATAACACACACACACACACACACACACACACACACACAGATTACTGTACTGATAGTATTGAGTATAACACACACCGATATACTCTATTGATAGTATTGGGTATAACACACACCGATTACTGTACTGATAGTATGGGGTATAACACACACCGATATACTGTAGTGATAGCATGGGGTATAACACACACACACACACACAGATTACTGTACTGATAGTATGGGGTATAACACACACTGATATACTGTACTGATAGTATGCGGTATAACACACACTGATATACTGTACTGATAGTATGGGGTATAACACACACTGATATACTGTACTGATAGTATGGGGTATAACACACACTGATATACTGTACTGATAGTATGGGGTATAACACACACTGATATACTGTACTGACAGTATGGGGTATAACACACACTGATATACTGTACTGATAGTATGGGGTATAACACACACTGATATACTATACTGATAATATGGTGTATAACACACACCGATATACTGTACTGATAGTATGGGGTGTAACACACCGATTACTGTACTGATAGTATGGGGTATAACACACACACACACACACACACACAGATATACTGTACTGATAATATGGTGTATAACACACATGATATACTGTACTGATAGTATGGGGTATAACACACACACCGATATACTGTACTGATAGTATGGGATATAACACACACACCGATTACTGTACTGATAGTATGGGGTATAACACACACCGATATACTGTACTGATAATATGGGGTATAACACACACTGATATACTGTACTGATAGAATGGGGTATAACACACACACACCGATATACTGTAATGATAGTATGGGGTATAACACACACACACACACACACACACACACACACACACACACTGATATACTGTACTGATAGTATGGGGTATAACACACACGATATACTGTACTGATAGTATGGGGTATAACACACCGATTACTGTACTGATAGTATGGGGTATAACACACACACACACACCGATTACTGTACTGAAATTATTGGGTATAACACACACACCGATATACTGTACTGATAGTATGGGGTATAACACACACACACACACACCGATTACTGTACTGATAGTATGGGGTATAACACACACCGATATACTGTACTGATAGTATGGGGTATAACACACACACACACACACACACACACACACCGATTACTGTACTGATAGTATGGGGTATAACACACACCGATATACTGTAGTGATAGCATGGGGTATAACACACACACACACAGATTACTGTACTGATAGTATTGAGTATAACACACACCGATATACTCTATTGATAGTATTGGGTATAACACACACCGATTACTGTACTGATAGTATGGGGTATAACACACACCGATATACTGTAGTGATAGCATGGGGTATAACACACACACACACACACACACACACACACAGATTACTGTACTGATAGTATGGGGTATAACACACACTGATATACTGTACTGATAGTATGCGGTATAACACACACTGATATACTGTACTGATAGTATGGGGTATAACACACACTGATTTACTGTACTGATAGTATGGGGTATAACACACACTGATATACTGTACTGATAGTATGGGGTATAACACACACTGATATACTGTACTGACAGTATGGGGTATAACACACACTGATATACTGTACTGATAGTATGGGGTATAACACACACTGATATACTATACTGATAATATGGTGTATAACACACACCGATATACTGTACTGATAGTATGGGGTGTAACACACCGATTACTGTACTGATAGTATGGGGTATAACACACACACACACACACACACACACAGATATACTGTACTGATAATATGGTGTATAACACACGATATACTGTACTGATAGTATGGGGTATAACACACACACCGATATACTGTACTGATAGTATGGGATATAACACACACACCGATTACTGTACTGATAGTATGGGGTATAACACACACCGATATACTGTACTGATAGTATGGGGTATAACACACACTGATATACTGTACTGATAGAATGGAGTATAACACACACACACCGATATACTGTAATGATAGTATGGGGTATAACACACACACACACACACACACACACACCGATTACTGTACTGATAGTATGGTGTATAACACACACACACACACACACACACACACACACACACACACACACTGATATACTGTACTGATAGTATGGGGTATAACACACACGATATACTGTACTGATAGTATGGGGTATAACACACCGATTACTGTACTGATAGTATGGGATATAACACACACACACCGATATACTGTACTGATAGTATGGGGTATAACACACACGATATACTGTACTGATAGTATGGGGTATAACACACACGATATACTGTACTGATAGTATGGGGTATAACACACACCGATATACTGTACTGATAGTATGGGGTATAACACACACCGATATACTGTACTGATAGAATGGGGTATAACACACACTGATATACTGTACTGATAGTATTGGGTATAACACACTGATATACTGTACTGATAGTGTTGGGTATAACACACACCGATATACTGTACTGATAGTATGGGGTATAACACACACACCGATATACTGTACTGATAGTGTTGGGTATAACACACACTGATATACTGTACTGATAGTATGGTGTATAACACACACCGATTACTGTACTGATAGTATGGGGTATAACACACACTGATATACTGTACTGATAGTGTTGGGTATAACACACACCGATATACTGTACTGATAGTATTGGGTATAACACACACCGATATACTGTACTGATAGTGTTGGGTATAACACACACCGATATACTGTACTGATAGTATTGGGTATAACACACACCGATATACTGTACTGATAGTGTTGGGTATAACACACACTGATATACTGTACTGATAGTATGGTGTATAACACACACCGATTACTGTACTGATAGTATGGTGTATAACACACACCGATTACTGTACTGATAGTATTGGGTATAACACACACCGATATACTGTACTGATAGTATGGGGTATAACACACACACACACAGATTACTGTACTGAAATTATTGGGTATAACACACACACCGATATACTGTACTGATAGTATGGGGTATAACACACACACACACACCGATTACTGTACTGATAGTATGGGGTATAACACACACCGATATACTGTACTGATAGTATGGGGTATAACACACACACACACCGATTACTGTACTGATAGTATGGGGTATAACACACACCGATATACTGTAGTGATAGCATGGGGTATAACACACACACACACACAGATTACTGTACTGATAGTATTGAGTATAACACACACCGATATACTCTATTGATAGTATTGGGTATAACACACACCGATTACTGTACTGATAGTATGGGGTATAACACACACCGATATACTGTAGTGATAGCATGGGGTATAACACACACACACACACACACACACACACACACACACACACACACACAGATTACTGTACTGATAGTATGGGGTATAACACACACTGATATACTGTACTGATAGTATGCGGTATAACACACACTGATATACTGTACTGATAGTATGGGGTATAACACACACTGATATACTGTACTGATAGTATGGGGTATAACACACACTGATATACTGTACTGATAGTATGGGGTATAACACACACTGATATACTGTACTGACAGTATGGGGTATAACACACACCAATATACTGTACTGATAGTATGGGGTATAACACACACTGATATACTATACTGATAATATGGTGTATAACACACACCGATATACTGTACTGATAGTATGGGGTGTAACACACACCGATATACTGTACTGATAGTATGGGGTATAACACACACACACACACACACACACACACAGATATACTGTACTGATAATATGGTGTATAACACACACACCGATATACTGTACTGATAGTATGGGATATAACACACACACCGATTACTGTACTGATAGTATGGGGTATAACACACACCGATATACTGTACTGATAGTATGGGGTATAACACACACACCGATATACTGTACTGATAGTATGGGATATAACACACACACCGATTACTGTACTGATAGTATGGGGTATAACACACACCGATATACTGTACTGATAGTATGGGGTATAACACACACCGATATACTGTACTGATAGAATGGGGTATAACACACACACACCGATATACTGTAATGATAGTATGGGGTATAACACACACACACACACACCGATTACTGTACTGATAGTATGGTGTATAACTAACACACACACACACACACACACACACACTGATATACTGTACTGATAGTATGGGGTATAACACACACGATATACTGTACTGATAGTATGGGGTATAACACACACCGATATACTGTACTGATAGAATGGGGTATAACACACACTGATATACTGTACTGATAGTATTGGGTATAACACACACCGATATACTGTACTGATAGTGTTGGGTATAACACACACTGATATACTGTACTGATAGTATGGTGTATAACACACACCGATTACTGTACTGATAGTATTGGGTATAACACACACCGATATACTGTACTGATAGTATGGGGTATAACACACACACACACCGATTACTGTACTGAAATTATTGGGTATAACACACACACCGATATACTGTACTGATAGTATGGGGTATAACACACACACACACACCGATTACTGTACTGATAGTATGGGGTATAACACACACCGATATACTGTACTGATAGTATGGGGTATAACACACACACACACACACACACACACCGATTACTGTACTGATAGTATGGTGTATAACACACACACACACACTGATATACTGTACTGATAGTATGGGGTATAACACACACGATATACTGTACTGATAGTATGGGGTATAACACACCGATTACTGTACTGATAGTATGGGGTATAACACACACCGATATACTGTACTGATAGTATGGGGTATAACACACACCGATATACTGTACTGATAGAATGGGGTATAACACACACACACCGATATACTGTACTGATAGTATGGGGTATAACACACACACACACACACACACACACACCGATTACTGTACTGATAGTATGGTGTATAACACACACACACACACACTGATATACTGTACTGATAGTATGGGGTATAACACACACGATATACTGTACTGATAGAATGGGGTATAACACACACACACCGATATACTGTACTGATAGTATGGGGTATAACACACACACACACACACCGATTACTGTACTGATAGTATGGGGTATAACACACACCGATATACTGTACTGATAGTATGGTGTATAACACACACTGATATACTGTACTGATAGAATGGGGTATAACACACACACACCGATATACTGTACTGATAGCATGGGGTATAACACACATACACACACACACACACACCGATTACTGTACTGATAGTATGGTGTATAACACACACACACACACACTGATATACTGTACTGATAGTATGGGGTATAACACACACCGATATACTGTAGTGATAGTATGGGGTATAACAAACACCGATATACTGTACTGATAGTATGGGGTGTAACACACACCGATATACTGTACTGATAGTATGGGGTATAACACACACTGATATACTGTACTGATAGTATGGGGTATAACACACACACCGATATACTGTACTGATAGTATGGGGTATCACACACACACACACACCGATTACTGTACTGATAGTATGGTGTATAACACACACACACACACACACACACTGATATACTGTACTGATAGTATGGGGTATAACAGACACGATATACTGTACTGATAGAATGGGGTATAACACACACACCGATATACTGTACTGATAGTATGGGGTATAACACACACACACACGCCGATTACTGTACTGATAGTATGGGGTATAACACACACCGATATACTGTACTGATAGTATGGTGTATAACACACACTGATATACTGTACTGATAGTATGGGGTATAACACACACCGATATACTGTACTGATAGAATGGGGTATAACACACACACACCGATATACTGTACTGATAGTATGGGGTATAACACACACACACACACACACCGATTACTGTACTGATAGTATGGTGTATAACACACACACACTGATATACTGTACTGATAGTATGGGGTATAACACACACCGATATACTGTAGTGATAGTATGGGGTATAACACACACCGATATACTGTACTGATAGTATGGGGTGTAACACACACCGATATACTGTACTGATAGTATGGGGTGTAACACACCGATTACTGTAGTGATATTATGGGGTATAACACACACCGATATACTGTACTGATAGTATGGGGTATAACACACACCGATTACTGTACTGATAGTATGGGGTGTAACACACCGATTACTGTACTGATAGTATGGTGTATAACACACACACACCGATATACTGTAATGATAGTATGGGGTATAACACACACACACACACACACACACACACACACACCGATTACTGTACTGATAGTATGGTGTATAACACACACACACACACACACACACACTGATATACTGTACTGATAGTATGGGGTATAACACACACGATATACTGTACTGATAGTATGGGGTATAACACACCGATTACTGTACTGATAGTATGGGGTATAACACACACCGATATACTGTACTGATAGTATGGGGTATAACACACACCGATATACTGTACTGATAGAATGGGGTATAACACACACTGATATACTGTACTGATAGTATTGGGTATAACACACACCGATATACTGTACTGATAGTGTTGGGTATAACACACACTGATATACTGTACTGATAGTATGGTGTATAACACACACCGATTACTGTACTGATAGTATTGGGTATAACACACACCGATATACTGTACTGATAGTATGGGGTATAACACACACACACACCGATTACTGTACTGAAATTATTGGGTATAACACACACACCAATATACTGTACTGATAGTATGGGGTATAACACACACACACACACTGATTACTGTACTGATAGTATGGGGTATAACACACCGATATACTGTACTGATAGTATGGGGTATAACACACACACACACACACACACACACACCGATTACTGTACTGATAGTATGGTGTATAACACACACACACACACTGATATACTGTACTGATAGTATGGGGTATAACACACACGATATACTGTACTGATAGTATGGGGTATAACACACCGATTACTGTACTGATAGTATGGGGTTTAACACACACCGATATACTGTACTGATAGAATGGGGTATAACATACACACACCGATATACTGTACTGATAGTATGGGGTATAACACACACACACACACACACACACACACACACCGATTACTGTACTGATAGTATGGTGTATAACACACACACACACACACACACTGATATACTGTACTGATAGTATGGGGTATAACACACACGATATACTGTACTGATAGAATGGGGTATAACACACACACACCGATATACTGTACTGATAGTATGGGGTATAACACACACACACACACACCGATTACTGTACTGATAGTATGGGGTATAACACACACCGATATACTGTACTGATAGTATGGTGTATAACACACACTGATATACTGTACTGATAGTATGGGGTATAACACACACCGATATACTGTACTGATAGAATGGGGTATAACACACACACACCGATATACTGTACTGATAGTATGGGGTATAACACACATACACACACACACACACACCGATTACTGTACTGATAGTATGGTGTATAACACACACACACACTGATATACTGTACTGATAGTATGGGGTATAACACACACCGATATACTGTAGTGATAGTATGGGGTATAACAAACACCGATATACTGTACTGATAGTATGGGGTATAACACACACCGATATACTGTACTGATAGTATGGTGTATAACACACACTGATATACTGTACTGATAGAATGGGGTATAACACACACACACCGATATACTGTACTGATAGCATGGGGTATAACACACATACACACACACACACACACCGATTACTGTACTGATAGTATGGTGTATAACACACACACACACACACTGATATACTGTACTGATAGTATGGGGTATAACACACACCGATATACTGTAGTGATAGTATGGGGTATAACAAACACCGATATACTGTACTGATAGTATGGGGTGTAACACACACCGATATACTGTACTGATAGTATGGGGTATAACACACACTGATATACTGTACTGATAGTATGGGGTATAACACACACACCGATATACTGTACTGATAGTATGGGGTATCACACACACACACACACCGATTACTGTACTGATAGTATGGTGTATAACACACACACACACACACACACACTGATATACTGTACTGATAGTATGGGGTATAACAGACACGATATACTGTACTGATAGAATGGGGTATAACACACACACCGATATACTGTACTGATAGTATGGGGTATAACACACACACACACGCCGATTACTGTACTGATAGTATGGGGTATAACACACACCGATATACTGTACTGATAGTATGGTGTATAACACACACTGATATACTGTACTGATAGTATGGGGTATAACACACACCGATATACTGTACTGATAGAATGGGGTATAACACACACACACCGATATACTGTACTGATAGTATGGGGTATAACACACACACACACACACACCGATTACTGTACTGATAGTATGGTGTATAACACACACACACTGATATACTGTACTGATAGTATGGGGTATAACACACACCGATATACTGTAGTGATAGTATGGGGTATAACACACACCGATATACTGTACTGATAGTATGGGGTGTAACACACACCGATATACTGTACTGATAGTATGGGGTGTAACACACCGATTACTGTAGTGATATTATGGGGTATAACACACACCGATATACTGTACTGATAGTATGGGGTATAACACACACCGATTACTGTACTGATAGTATGGGGTGTAACACACCGATTACTGTACTGATAGTATGGTGTATAACACACACACACCGATATACTGTAATGATAGTATGGGGTATAACACACACACACACACACACACACACACACACACCGATTACTGTACTGATAGTATGGTGTATAACACACACACACACACACACACACACTGATATACTGTACTGATAGTATGGGGTATAACACACACGATATACTGTACTGATAGTATGGGGTATAACACACCGATTACTGTACTGATAGTATGGGGTATAACACACACCGATATACTGTACTGATAGTATGGGGTATAACACACACCGATATACTGTACTGATAGAATGGGGTATAACACACACTGATATACTGTACTGATAGTATTGGGTATAACACACACCGATATACTGTACTGATAGTGTTGGGTATAACACACACTGATATACTGTACTGATAGTATGGTGTATAACACACACCGATTACTGTACTGATAGTATTGGGTATAACACACACCGATATACTGTACTGATAGTATGGGGTATAACACACACACACACCGATTACTGTACTGAAATTATTGGGTATAACACACACACCAATATACTGTACTGATAGTATGGGGTATAACACACACACACACACTGATTACTGTACTGATAGTATGGGGTATAACACACCGATATACTGTACTGATAGTATGGGGTATAACACACACACACACACACACACACACACCGATTACTGTACTGATAGTATGGTGTATAACACACACACACACACTGATATACTGTACTGATAGTATGGGGTATAACACACACGATATACTGTACTGATAGTATGGGGTATAACACACCGATTACTGTACTGATAGTATGGGGTTTAACACACACCGATATACTGTACTGATAGAATGGGGTATAACATACACACACCGATATACTGTACTGATAGTATGGGGTATAACACACACACACACACACACACACACACACACCGATTACTGTACTGATAGTATGGTGTATAACACACACACACACACACACACTGATATACTGTACTGATAGTATGGGGTATAACACACACGATATACTGTACTGATAGAATGGGGTATAACACACACACACCGATATACTGTACTGATAGTATGGGGTATAACACACACACACACACACCGATTACTGTACTGATAGTATGGGGTATAACACACACCGATATACTGTACTGATAGTATGGTGTATAACACACACTGATATACTGTACTGATAGTATGGGGTATAACACACACCGATATACTGTACTGATAGAATGGGGTATAACACACACACACCGATATACTGTACTGATAGTATGGGGTATAACACACATACACACACACACACACACCGATTACTGTACTGATAGTATGGTGTATAACACACACACACACTGATATACTGTACTGATAGTATGGGGTATAACACACACCGATATACTGTAGTGATAGTATGGGGTATAACAAACACCGATATACTGTACTGATAGTATGGGGTGTAACACACACCGATATACTGTACTGATAGTATGGGGTATAACACACACTGATATACTGTACTGATAGTATGGGGTATAACACACACACCGATATACTGTACTGATAGTATGGGGTATAACACACACACACACACCGATTACTGTACTGATAGTATGGTGTATAACACACACACACACACACACACACTGATATACTGTACTGATAGTATGGGGTATAACACACACGATATACTGTACTGATAGAATGGGGTATAACACACACACACCGATATACTGTACTGATAGTATGGGGTATAACACACACACACACGCCGATTACTGTACTGATAGTATGGGGTATAACACACACCGATATACTGTACTGATAGTATGGTGTATAACACACACTGATATACTGTACTGATAGTATGGGGTATAACACACACCGATATACTGTAGTGATAGTATGGGGTATAACACACACCGATATACTGTACTGATAGTATGGGGTGTAACACACACCGATATACTGTACTGATAGTATGGGGTGTAACACACCGATTACTGTAGTGATATTATGGGGTATAACACACACCGATATACTGTACTGATAGTATGGGGTATAACACACACCGATATACTGTACTGATAATATGGTGTATAACACACACCGATATACTGTACTGATAGTATGGTGTATAACACACACCTATATACTGTACTGATAGAATGGGGTATAACACACACCGATATACTGTACTGATAGTATGGGGTGTAACACACACCGATATACTGTACTGATAGTATGGGGTGTAACACACCGATTACTGTAGTGATATTATGGGGTATAACACACACCGATATACTGTACTGATAATATGGTGTATAACACACACCGATATACTGTACTGATAGTATGGTGTATAACACACACCTATATACTGTACTGGTAGAATGGGGTATAACACACACACCAATATACTGTACTGATAGTATGGGGTATAACACACACACACACACACACACACACACACACACACACACGTGATAGTATGTGTTAGGAAAATATTGCAGCATAATGGAAATATACTGTCAGTAATAGTAGTGCATGTGTAGTAAATAAACATTGCTTTATACAGTATATAAAACACTTTCATCACTTTGATAATTCCTGTTATTGGTTTCATCTCTTCTTCCCGCTGGTGTGAATCAGTCCAGAGGAGGGCACGGTTTTGATTTCAAGCTCACAGTGAATATTTGCGCTCGTTCGGTCTGAAGAGTGTAAAACCCTATAAATGTACACGAGTTCAACAGCGTCAGTAAATCACTGATTCATAAAGCAGCAGATCAGATTTATTAAGATTAAAATATTACACTGACAAATGTCTTCGGCAGGAATAAAACATTTTACTGTAATAAATCATCTCATCAATCCAGAGTCAATCAGCAAAACTAATCTGACCTTTGACCCGAATGTTTTCACTTTGATTTTGTGATACTGTTTGATTCTCTTTGATTTCTGAAGGTCTGAAAATGCATTTAATGATATTTATAGTCTGACTGAGCTTAAAAACACTCTTTAAAATAAAACAATTCGACAACAAAAACAGGAAATACAGGAAATCTACAGTCTCTAATCCACTGCTGTGATACTATGAGCTGCATCAGCACTAAAATGAAGGAAAAAAAACACCTGATGAAAGTGTGTGTGTGTGTGTGTGTTCAGTTGATCCAGGTTGTGTTCAGTTGCGTTTGGTTCTTGATGCTGGTGTCCATCTTCAACACTTCTCTTATGGCCATCGTGGCATACGTGGAGGAGGGCAGAGAAAACTCCATCTTCAGAGCTCGATATTTCCCCTCTACAGACACACACACACACGCACACATGAGCCACAGCACTCACTACACATGAGGGTCACATCCTGCTAAATAAATGTACCTTTCAGGTAGACTGGAGCTGCTCGGCTTTCTAATTTCTCCACATCAGTGTGAACGAGGGTCACTCGAGGATCATCATACTGAATCAACTCCCTTTAGAGAGAGAGAGAGATATATATATGAAGGTCACAGATCAACAGATTCAGTGTATCAGAATATTATTAGAGGAAGTCAATGAAGCTGTCAATCACCAGCTGACATCACTGGGCCGTATGACGACTCTTCGGTAAGCACCAGCGAGAGAATAATCCCGAACTTTGTGCCTCATGTTATCAATGTCCAGATGATCAGCGGTCATCATCTGTCTGTAGCCCTCGCCCACTGCCAGAGACAGGCACACACACACACACACACACACACACACACACACACACACACACGAGAGGAAAACTAACTCGCCATCCAAACGTTCTTTTAAGCGAGTTACGGCCTGTTCACACTAACACTGAATTTCTGATGCGTTCGTTCTGAACCACGGCCTCATGTGATAAACCGTATTAAACACTATCTGCCTTCATTATAACAGCAGCATTTCTCTCCGTGTCAGCGGGATGATACAGTTCAACATGTTTAGAAAGCTAAAACAACATTATTCATTCCACGTTTGAAATGGTGGACAGATGTTCTCTCTCTCACCGCTGTGAGTCGGGTAGATGACGTCAAAGCCCGGCAGCGGCATCACCACATCATGAACGGAGTGTTTCTCTGCCTCCTCAGCGGACAGGACGTGAGCACTGCCTGAAAAATGCCAATAACAACACTGACCACACCATGACAGTGACATCATCATCATCATCATCATCATCATCACACACACCTCCTCTGAGTATCAGATCACCCTCCACCGCTCTGAGGCCAAAGACTTCCAAGCGTCTGCTGACCATACTGTTCCACACGAAACTCTGATAGCTGTGAATGTACATCAGCCTGTTGTTCCGAGGAATCTGAGAGAGAGACAGACAGACAGACAGACAGACAGGCGTTATAGTCCAGAGACATGTAGCCAATCAGCTGGCAGTACTCATTATCCGTCCCTCACCAGTCCAAACGCCGTGACGATGTTGTTTTTGCCGTACTTGGCCAGACCTCTCAGTAACTGCCCCTCCACACAGCGTTTGACCGGAAGCTTCTTCAGCGCCGCTTCTGGGTCATGTGATCTCGCCCACTCTTCTCTGCATTTCACCAGATAACTCTTCTCCGCTTGAGGACGAGAGCAAGACACACTTGAGCCGAAACGTTTGGACGTTATGATGGATGTAGTGCTCTGAACTGATCTGTAAATCTGACTTGGAAGGTCTTTTTATTGAAACGCTCTTGTAAGTTATTAGTCACATGGCACAAAAGGGCTAAATGAAGAGATCATGTGACACAGAACAGATCATGAATGCAGAAAACAGATGTTCTGACCTCCAGGACGGGGTTTCAGGATCAGATCCATCACCTCCTTCCAGTTGTTCTGTAATATCGCCCTGTCAATCACAGCCAAAACAACGCGTCAGATCCCCTCATATATGACACAGATACACATCTGTGTGTGTGTGGTACACGCGTGTTCTCACCTGCCCACCTGATGCGTTGGGACGGCCGTGGTGCCGAATCGCTGCATGCCATAGTAGTTAATAAAGCCTGTGTCCTTCAGTGACGTCATCGCTTGTTCCACCTGCTCCTGAGAGCCGGAGATATTCCTGTAGGGTGGGTCACACACACGCACACACACGCACGCACACGCACACGCACGCACACGCACACGCACGCACACACACACACACATCATGTTGGTCTTTGGTGTGTCGTCTCTTTTGTCTCGTTATTCATGTTATATCAGAGCAGAAAACCCTGAAACCCTAACCAGTTTAACTAGCTTGTGTCACAAGAAACCTGCAGTGCCCATCCAGAACCAGTGCTGGTGTAAACTCGGTCACGCAGGAAACAGGAAGTGCGCGCTCACCTGAGAATCACAGTGAAGTGGTTCCCCTGCAGTTCTCCCAGTTTTAACGGATGTTTCTTGTAGCTAAAGTTTCCCAGCTTCAAGTTCATGAGGCACTTGTTGAGATGAGCTAGCCGTTCAGCGCTAATCCTGTGAAGATTCATAAACACGTTGAATCAGAGCAACACAAGCGCACGTTCAGGACAGATGATGCGTGGAGCTTCACTCACTTCAGAACGGCGATCTCCTGAACGGTGATGGCTCTCTTGTCTTTGGTACCCATGTAGGAGAACACGTTTGGACGAACCCTGCGAGAAACAACAGAACGACGGTCACCGGTCACAGATCAATTTCTAATATATAACAGGATCCTGTTTCAACTGATCTCAGAACAGACCTGAGAAACTTGGAGAGAACGTTGATGGCGTCCATGGTGTCCTTGTTCTCTTTATACAGCACGAAATGACAGAAACTGCCACGATTCTTTGGCCATGAATGCTTTCGAGGGGCTTCAGTGGGAGACACAAAATGAAGTAAATTGGATCAGGGCACTAAAATGTTCTTCTACTGGTCCAGTCGGGCCAGCGGTTCAGATTTTCACCTGCCCCAACACAAGAGTAGCTGTTTTACTGATATCATTACAGGCATAATTCATAAATACATCATATTAATCCAATCACCTTTAGTCATGTGTGTAAACAGAATTACAGTTAAAGATTTGATTGTTGAATGTAATAAACAAGAATAAATGCTAATAAATACAGGTTAGATATTAGCACTAATCTGTGAATCCTAATATCAGTGGAAATAAAAGTGTCGTGTTGGGTTCAGCTGTCGGGTGATAGGGAGTTATTAAGTAGATTTAGTGATTCTCGATATAGACAGGACAGTGCAGGATCACACGTGCTACTTCAGTTTTGACAGGAAAAACCCTGAAAACATCTGCAGAGAAACGGAACAAGAGCTCGATATTAAAACAGGAGCGACATCTGTGGAGTGAAAAACAATTCTATGCAAACGGTGTCGTGCCATAATCACAAGTAATAACATTCATTTAACCTCAGCTATACATTATTCTGGGGTTATTTTCTTCTTCATTGGTTTTATTCTCGATGCTGGGAAGGTTAGAATAATATTGGTCAACAACATGGACTGAATACGGCGTAATGTCAAATTTAGCATCATGGTCAAAATGATGCTTTTATACTTTTGACTATTTTCAAGCTCCAAATAAAGAGAAAATGATATAAGACGACATGTTTGAAATGATTTAATTCCCTGACAGAATTAGCCAAAAATAGACATTACAATAAGTTATTAAATACACAAGCATATTTTTCGATATTTTCCCAATCGTGACACACATATATATACACCCACCCCCAATGAACTCGCGCATCTTTGGGGGATAAATATATAGAAATATAAACTGTGCTCGTCACGGAGGGTCCTGTTAGACGACTTTGTTTTTTTGTGTAAATTCTGCTTGAACTAACGTCAGAAATGCTGCACTGTCCCGAATCTCTCGCACACTGACCCTGGGCCATCGGGCCGTCCTGACCGTCAAGCCCTAATAGTGAATTAAACAGAAGACTAGAACCAGATGTTCATTTCCCACATCTTCTGTCCAGATATCAGTTCAATATCATTCAGCTTTTGTTATAGCGCTGTGAGAGAAGATTCAAATGAATAAATAATGTTCATTTACAGCACTTATGATCTAATGATCACGGCGTAAATCCTTCAATCTACCGTTGGAATATTTTAGTACTCGCTTTTCTCATTCATCAGCTGCTAGCATACAAGCTAAATGGATCAATGTGTTCATGTGTTTAAGCGCTCAAATAAAAAGCTTCATGTTCATGTTCGCTTCATTGTATTTAAGAGCAAATCAAACCCGTCTGAACTCCAACATGAAGGTTAAAGGTCATCTGTAAATCAGTGTCCCTGACCCCGGTGTGAATGCCCTTACCTGCGGAGGGTCTGACCTCTGTCCACACAGAGAGAGAGAGAGAGTGTTAGAGGAATAAGAGAGTGTTACACAGTGACCAACACAACACAGAGCTTCACATGCTCCGATGAAGGTGATCATGGGACATCAGGCTCAGGGCATCAGTTCATTTACACACTGAACACCACTGCCTTCTGTGCATGCCACAGAGGAGAGCTCAGAGGTCAAAGGGTCATGCACAGGTCAGGATGAGTGAGTTTAGAGCAGGGGTTCTCAAAGTCTTATCCTCTAGAGTAATAGTATCATATTCCAGATGTTGGAGCATTTCCCCAATGATGATCAATGACCTGTAATTCAGTCGGACTCATTCGGCCAACGCATGATGAGAAATGTTTGCATTAATAATATGTATTATCGTTATTAAAACACCGGTCTGACTCGACTGTTTTCACCCTCCATCTGTGATAAACTCCCATCACATGAGCTAATGTGGATGCGCTCTCACATGATATGCATGTTGTGCTCTCGACATTAACAGTATTAAAACACTACGGTCTATTAAGCAGGACTATGGTCCATTAAGCCAGTAATTTAGATTTATCTTCACAACACATTTCTATTGTATTTATGCATCTTTTGAAATGACCATCAATCTCCGCACCTGCCCGGACACGCTCTGGCAACTCCCAGTTTGAAAACTGTAAGTTTAGAGCATCTTACACAGCTTCAGGAGCTGAGAACATGTGACAGGAGAAATATATCTCTGCATCTTCAGGAGTCAGATGGGATATATTACTGTAATAATGTCAGAACACACAGGTGTCGTGTTAGATGCCAGTACCTGCCAGAGCCGCCTTCCCAGCTGCATGATACGCCACGATGAACTTCTTCCCATCACGCTCCTCGGTCTTGGTCTCCAGTCCAGGATAAAGAGTCTTCACCGCTTTGTGCAGAAGAGTCCGTTTCTCCTTCGAGTCGTCCTGCACCTGATCGATACGTCACATGACACAAAACACATTCAGGTGTCTCAGAAGTGGTGCTTGTTTCTCCATCACACAAAACAACAGAAATATGTCCGTTCACCCAAAGCCCTCATATGACGGAATACAGCGGAGTCGCAGATACTACATACTTTTAATTTTCTTTATGCCAACTCCTGCATGTGTTTACAGCAACTAACTACCAACTAGCTATTGGGGTACCCCAGGGTTCAGTATTTGGCCCCTCCACTTCTACATGTCATCTCTGGGATCTGTTATTCAGACACATGGCTTTTCCTATCACTGCTACGCCGATGACACACAACTCTAACTCTCATTCCAGCATGACGATCCTACGCTAGCTGCACGAATCTCAGACTTCCTGGTAGACATCTTGTGTTGGATGAAAGAACATCACCTACAACTCAACCTTGCTTAAACAGAGCTTCTTGTGATTCCTGCGAGCCCAGCAGATCCGGCCCTTCCTGTCCGAGCATGCCACACAACTCCTCGTCCAGGTGTTTGTGCCATCCAGGCTGGACTACTGCAGTGGTCTTCTGGTGGGCCTTCCTGCATGTACAGTGAAACCTCAGCCAATGATCCGGAATGCAGCGGCACGACTGGTCTTCAACGGGACCAAAAGAGGCCACGTCACACCTCTATTCATCAAACTGTTTCTCATGTTTAGTTCAAGGTATTGACACTTGCTTACCAGGGGTGCGGTCAGAATTTTGTTTTTTAGAGGTGGAACATCTCTGTACGACCGCAACACACAGGAGACTTAACATGTCACTCACACCAAAGTCACTCAACTCTCCATCCCGGGTGTCCCTGTATCCACTCCCCTCCATTTTGTATCCGCACACCTCGGTTTTTTACACCAACAACCCCACCCCACCCCCCCCCCCCCCCCACACCCCACACCCCCCGTCCGACGATATGAACATTTCTGTGCCACCACAGACTGATCTCTGGCCCTTGCCCGGCCACCCCTGAGAAAATCTCCTGGTTGTGCCAGTTTCTTACAGAATAACCACCGGCTCTTGCCGCACATCTACGCTCACTACTTCACGTTTACGTGCCGTCCAGAAGTTTGCGTTCGGTGGGTGAACGGCACCTCGTAGTGCCATCTCAAAGAAACATCACAGTTCAGGACTTTCACTTCAAATGTTCCTCGCTGGTGGGTTGAATTTATTGGGAAATGTGAGTTGTGCATCGAGTCGTAGCTGGGCGCCGCCGACAGACGCCGAGTGGCGGCAATGGTGCATAACTTCATATAAAACAGTTGTTCCGAATTTTAACGCGCCATGTCTTCCGCCAGATGCGTCCGGTGTGCAATCCCTTTAACATCCTTCAAAAAGCCTCTAAAGACACAGCTCTTCTGTGAGCACCAATCCTTTAATCTTCTTATAAAACAACAACTCTCGTCCTCTTTGATAGCGGTACTTCAACAATTCTGACACAGCACTTCTCTTACTACTGACTGCTACGATTCGCTTCCGTTCTCCTCATCTGTATGTCGCTAAATGAATAAATGGAGATTGTTATTTTGAAGTCTTTATACATAAATGTCTCCAGAGAAGAATGATCTGGTAAACGTTGTGTTAGTGAATAATGTCCGACTCGCCTCGATGGACACGTGTCCTTCTTTGTTTTTGAAGTGTTGTAGTTCGGCCAGCTGCTGTTTCTGTTCTTCCGTCAGACACTCGGTGGAATCACATGATGAAGTGTTTTCCTGCAACATACAAGATCATCAGATATTACATGTGGTCATGATTACTGATGTATTCAATACTTCACTAGGAGTCGCTAGTCTTCAGAAGATCTGCACTGATTTAATGACAGTAAAATCATGTTAACACACATATTGTTTATGTGTCTATACTTGTGAAACAGTATTTTAATGTGTACAGATTAAACCCCATTGACTTGCATTGGAAGTGTCTCACTGGAACACATATTTAAAGAAATATATTTTTGTGGAAGAAAATATTTAAAATAACATGTAGATTAACTGGAATATTCCTTTAACATAACAGTTGTGAGATGAAGTGCATTAAGATCTCATCATCACAACCAATCATGATCTCACCTCAGCATCCGCCGGAACTGACAGATCATCCAATCGGACGATTGTCCCACTTTTACTGATCTCGTGGACCACAAAATCCGAATATCTATTTAAAAAATATATAACTTTTACTCAAAAATACAATACACACACACACCCTCAACACTCACACACACACACACACACACACACACACCTCTCTTTTAAGATGCCAGAGAATCCTTTGTGGTCGCTGATGAACTTGTGAATCCCCACATCTGACTCAGTGAGGCCGTGCTTCATCATGTCAGCAAAACTCTCGCCCTCCTCTTCCTCACACAACTCTTCTTCTTCCTCCTCCTCCTCCTCCTCATCCTCTCCCGCAACTCTCACTCTCTTCACCGCGTGTTCTGGATCTTCATCGGGGAAAGATCGTTTCTCCCCGACCGGAACCGAGTCCTCCATTGTCCTTTCCTTTAGAGAATCACCACAGAAAGTGTTTTATTGAGTCACAATGACACTACAGATCTACATGAACACTGGACTCGGTACATCTGTATATAAACTGAACGGAACTCACCGCTGCAGAATATCAACACGTGTGTCACTCGCTCACTTACACCGGAAACAAATATTGCAGAAAGCCACGCCCCTCAGCCCATGTCATTGGCTTAGGTGATTGTCATTCATCCCATAATGCGTAATCAGCGGTAACAGCGCCAGTTACGCTTCTGCTAATAATAATAATAATAATAATCAAAAATAACTGTCGTTTTATTGAGAACTGGTGAAAGAAGGAACACGCAAGAAAAATAAATAACACACTAAATTGCATCTGTCAGAAATTATACACATTTTTGTTGTCAGGAGATTGTAACTTTTACACGCAAGAGAAAAATGTATAATCTGATGTATGGATGAGGATTACAATGGTGAAGGTTTTACTCATGAATATTAACTAGTTCATCCTGACGTCACTAGATAACTTTGTGAGACTTGTGTCTCTGCAGGACTAAAATTGGCATTCTTACACATGTGCCAACTACATTGAGATTACCTACTTTCCATTGGATAGTTGAAAAACACCTTAATAACACTATAATTATTGGCATTAAAATAATACAGGCTTCTGTTGGACTTTCTTCTTGCACACTCAACAGGGCACCGTATTACCCTTTCAAATTAATAATGTTTCTGGTTATTCTATGTAAAATTCGTCTGCAAACATCATGTGATCTTCAGTGACAGGTGTGGGTTCAGCATCAACGAGAAGTGCACATGTCCGGCGTGATGACTCTCTTTTCATCACCCTCCGACTGCAAACAGCAAATCTCACAGATCAGCAAATCGTGATGCAGTTAAAGTCGAGCACGCCTAATATCTTCCCTTCCCCAAACCTCATTGGTCCTAACCCCTTTAACCCAACCCTAACCTTACTGTTCTAGGACACTAGGGAGTCTGCACTACACAGGGATCCACCTCTGAGGACACTAGGGAGTCTGCACTACACAGGGATCCACCTCTGAGGACACTAGGGAGTCTGCACTACACAGGGATCCACCTCTGAGCACACTTGGGAGTCTGCACTACATAGGGATCCACCTCTGAGGACACTTTGGAGTCTGCACTACACTGGCATCCACCTCTGAGCACACTTGGGAGTCTGCACTACACTGGCATCCACCTCTGAGGACACTAGGGAGTCTGCACTACACAGGGATCCACCTCTGAGGACACTAGGGAGTCTGCACTACACAAAGATCCACCTCTGAGCACACTTGGGAGTCTGCACTACACAGGGATCCACCTCTGAGGACACTTGGGAGTCTACACTACACTGGCATCCACCTCTGAGCACACTTGGGAGTCTGCACTACACTGGCATCCACCTCTGAGGACACTAGGGAGTCTGCACTACACAGGGATCCACCTCTGAGGACACTAGGGAGTCTGCACTACACAGGGATCCACCTCTGAGCACACTTGGGAGTCTGCACTACACTGGCATCCACCTCTGAGGACACTAGGGAGTCTGCACTACACAGGCATCCACCTCTGAGGACACTTGGGAGTCTGCACTATACTGGCATCCACCTCTGAGGACACTTGGGAGTCTGCACTACACTGGCATCCACCTCTGAGGACACTAGGGAGTCTGCACTACACGGGCACCCACCTCTGAGGACACTAGGGAGTCTGCACTACATGGGCACCCACCTCTGAGGACACTAGGGAGTCTGTACTACAGGGGAATCCACCTCTGAGGACACTATGGAGTCTGCACTACATGGGCATCCACTTCTGAGGACACTATGGAGTCTGCACTACACAGGCATCCACCTCTGATCTACACAGGCATCCACCTCTGAGTACACTTGGGAGTCTGCACTATACTGGCATCCACCTCTGAGGACACTAGGGAGTCTGTACTACACGGGCATCCATCTCTGAGGACACTAGGGAGTCTGCACTACACGGGCATCCACCTCTGAGGACACTAGGGAGTCTGCACTACACGGGCATCCACCTCTGAGTACACTTGGGAGTCTGCACTACACGGGCATCCACCTCTGAGCACACTTGGGAGTCTGCACAACACTGGCATCCACCTCTGAGCACACTTGGGAGTCTGCACTACACAGGGATCCACCTCTGAGGACACTAGGGAGTCTGCACTACACAGGCATCCACCTCTGAGGACACTAGGGAGTCTGCACTACACGGGCATCCACCTCTGAGGACACTAGGGAGTCTGCACTACACGGGCATCCACCTCTGAGGACACTAGGGAGTCTGCACTACACGGGCATCCACCTCTGAGGACACTTGGGAGTCTGCACTACACGGGCATCCACCTCTGAGCACACTTGGGAGTCTGCACTACACAGGGATCCACCTCTGAGGACACTTGGGAGTCTGCACTACGCAGGCATCCACCTCTGAGGACACTAGGGAGTCTGCACTACACGGGCATCCACCTCTGAGGACACTAGGGAGTCTGCACTACACGGGCATCCACCTCTGAGTACACTTGGGAGTCTGCAATACACGGGCATCCACCTCTGAGGTCACTAGGGAGTCTGCACTACACGGGCATCCACCTCTGAGGTCACTAGGGAGTCTGCACTACAGGGGCATCCACCTCTGAGAACACTATGGAGTCTGCACTACATGGGCATCCACCTCTGAGGACACTTGGGAGTCTGCACTACACGGGCATCCACCTCTGAGTACACTTGGGAGTCTGCACTACACGGGCATCCACCTCTGAGGTCACTAGGGAGTCTGCACTACACGGGCATCCACCTCTGAGGTCACTAGGGAGTCTGCACTACACGGGCATCCACCTCTGAGGTCACTAGGGAGTCTGCACTACACGGGCATCCACCTCTGAGGTCACTAGGGAGTCTGCACTACATGGGCATCCACCTCTGAGGACACTTGGGAGTCTGCACTACTCCAGAACTTCTGTTCCAGTTTAACCTGCTCCTCGCAGCATCTGTCCTTCCACGGTCCAGTCTCACTTTTACACACACGATTTTCAAACGCTTGTGTGGCAGCGGGGGTGTGGTCAAGTGCCCGTCTGGAGAGAGGGGGAAGCGGTAAGGGCACTTACACCTGAGCCACATTATGTCTAACACCTGTCTCTAATTTCAGTGAGCACGGGGAGAGCGGATAAAACACCCACGCTACGGGCAGTGGGGAGGAGAGAGAGCAACACATCAGTCCAGTGTTGGCGTGTTCCCTGAAGTCAGAGAACTTTGTGTTTACTGAGAGTTTTTGTTATTTGTGAAGCTGTGAGCACTGCCACGCATGCCCATTAAAATCCAGAGAGGAGCAACTCGTCTTCATGTCCTCATTATCATCTATAACTCTTTACAGCTTGATTCCCATAGAGAAATACAACATATCTAGGGACCTGGCATGTATATTGTCATATAATCTCAAAATGCCTGACTGAAAATGTTCTCGTTCTGTCCCTATAAACATAAGCACAGTTCTGGGTCCAGTCAGTAAAGCGTCTCAGGTGATGAGTGTTAAACTCCCCAATGCTTTCTCTGAGAGAGAGAGGCAGGTTAGGGGGGCTTCATATACATGAATCTGACTTTCTATATGAAAGAGCGGTTTACAAGAGCATGTTTGCAATCGGATCTCTGAATTACTGAATTGCACTGCAGTCATACATTGTTAAATCTATGTGATATGTGAAGGACACAACAGACACTGCCATCTTGGAAACTCTCATGTCTCTCCGGTTCTGTTTTCTAATCAGTATTAGTGTATCGGGATCCAGTTGGTACATGATAGCTGTGTGGTATGTGTAAACCTCACTCCACTGATGCCAATGGCTGTAGCCTTTCGTCTCCTTGCCAGCGTGCCCACCTCCCATGCCAGCTGATGCCAGTTTGAATCCCACTCAGAGTGGGTTGAGCGAGACCGGTTACATTAGCGTCCTTTACTCTGGGAATGATTGTAATATATGTCTTATTTAAGTGTTTTAGTGATAAAGTATTGTAACAGTGGAGAAGGTTCAGCTACTGCAAGACTCTGATGTAATGCATATATGAGATCATATAACACACACGTTACAGCCTGTAGAAGGGTTCAAGAGGGCCATCGATGCTCTTGATGCTCCAGGAACTTTATTGTCTGAGATGTTTTAAGTTATATGTTCTCTGATATACTCCAGCCACACCACGGACGCGTTTACATTTACATTTATGCATTTGGCAGATGCTTTTATCCAAAGTGACTTACAGTGCACTTATTACAGGGACAATCCCCCCGGAGCAACCTGGAGTTAAGTGTCTTACTCAAGGACACAATGGTGGTGACTGTGGGGATCAAACCAGCAACCTTCTGGTTACCAGCCCTGTGCTCTAGCCACTACGCCACCAGCTCTCCAAAGGAACATTTACACGTGACAATGTGGAAGACCACATGCACAACTGTACCACTAAAATGCATTATTGATGACTTTATGCCTCATTCTATAGAATTCACATTAAATCATCAATAGTTTTTTTGACTGATCTCAAGTAATATTTACTTCAATAGATAATGAGTTTCTGTTGTCATGTTTAAATTCTGCATTCTTGATGCTAATGAGCTAACCCTATACTCTGCCATAATATGCAGCAGCTGTTAATATCACTGATGACGTCACTGAAAGTGTTCATGTGCAGAATACAGAGGAAAGACCGCAGCAGCACAGCACTAGAGTATTTCTAATTCAACAAAACAAACAGGTATTGAAATGACAATAAAAAATTTAATTGTTTTGTTTAACATTTTATTTGCCACTTATTAAAGTGTGCAATGAATAAAACTTTTTCATTCAAAACTGTTAAATTTAAGCTATTGTACATCGATATTTCAATGTGTTTCCTGAATCTAAATAAACTTACTCAAAACAAATGAAGCTTATTTTTAAGTTTTATATTTATTATTCAATTTGATTGAATTTTGTTATGAAATTGAATTATATTTATTTATTTTGAGAATTACATCTCAACAATCAATTCACAAAACCCAAAGTCTAACGGTTCTTCTCTAAACTTATTTATGGCTTAAACAGAGAATAAAATAAAGATGAATCATGTCTAATACAGTAACTGTGCCTTTGTCATTTATTTAGGCTAGAAAGCAGAACTATTACATGCAGTTTAGAGCGTCATCATGATATGTAAATGTTCGTCTAAACTCCTCCCACGGGGGTGTGGCTCACTCTGTTCCTCCGTGATTGTGGGTTAGGGCCTGTTGTGCTTGGATCTAGTCTCTAATTCGTGGAGGGGCTCTGGCGTCTGTGCGTGAACGCGAGTCATCCGCGGGAGCGCGCAGGAGAGATCGTCATCATCATCATCATCATGAGCTGAATGAGAGAAATCAGCCCATAACTGACGTTATGCACAAAATCTGTGAGCGCGGTAAAGTTAGTTTGATGTTCGACATACAATATGATCAATTATATACTGTTATCAATGATTTTAGAAACAAATATCACTAAAATTCACCCAAATTATGTTTTATACTTTTAAAGGCTGTGGGAAGTTCCCAGGTGATATATGAACTTACTACAGGTAATATTATTACAGTATGATCAATTATATAAGTACAGTAATCATATTAGTTTAGAAACAAATACCACTAAAATTCACCAATATATATTAGAATTGTAGTGATTAAGTAGTAAGTCCTACTATCCTCTAAAATTGATTACTGTATTATATAATTGATCATACTGTAATAATATCACCTGTAGTATGTCTGTCCTCTGGGAAGTTATAAGAACATTCTGAATGTGAAAATGTATTTTACAGTGTTTTGTTTAATGTATAACTTGCACATGAATTGAATGCGTGAACATCTTCTGTGTTTTAATGTAGTGAGTGGAGTTTTCAGACGGTCCCTTACATCTGCCAAACCGAATGTACAACGTCAAACTTTCCCGCGCTAAATCAGTGAGGCCAACGA
>JAVLUX010000040.1:357500-365000 GCA_032164185.1 Moxostoma hubbsi
GGATGCCACCAGACTGATGGATGGATGGATGGATGAACAGATGAATGGATGCTGCCAGACTGATGGATGGATGAACAGATGAATGAATGCCTCCAGGCTGATGGATGGATGAACAGATGAATGGATGCTGCCAGACTGATGGATGGATGAACAGAGGAATGGATGCCTCCAGACTGATGGATGGATGAATGGATGCCTCCAGACTGATGGATTGATGAATGAATGCGTCCAGGCTGATGGATGGATGAACAGATGAATGGATGCCACCAAACTGATGGATGGATGGATGGATGAACAGATGAATGGATGCCGCCAGAGTGATGAATGGATGCCGCCAGAGTGATGAATGGATGCCGCCAGACTGACGGATGGGTGAACATATGAATGGATACCTCCAAACTGATGAATGAATGAACAGATGAATGGATGACACCATACTGACGAATGGATGCTGCCAGACTGATGGATGGATGAACAGATGAATGGATGCAGCCAGAAAGACGGATGGATGAAAAAATGAATGGATGTTGCCAGACTGATGAATGGATGCCACCAGACTGATGGATGGATGAACATATGAATGGATACCTCCAAACTGATGAATGAATGAACAGATGAATGGATGACACCATACTGACGAATGGATGCTGCCAGACTGATGGATGGATGAACAGATGAATGGATGCCACCAGACTGATGGCTGGATGGATGAACAGATGAATGGATGCCGCCAGACTGATGGATGGGTGAACAGATGAATGGATGCAGCCAGGATGACGGATGGATGAACAGATGAATGGATGCCGCCAGAATGATGAATGAATGAACAGATGAATGGATGCCTCCAGACTGATGGATGGATGAATGAATGCCTCCAGGCTGATGGATGGATGAACAGATGAATGGATGCCACCAGACTGATGGATGGATGGATGAACAGATGAATGGATGCCGCCAGAGTGATGAATGGATGCTGCCAGACTGATGGATGGGTGAACAGATGAATGGATGCAGCCAGAATGATGGATGGATGAACAGGTGAATGGATGCCGCCAGAATGATGAATAAATGAACAGATGAATGGATGACACCATACTGATGAATGGATGCTGCCAGACTGATGGATGGATGAACAGATGAATGGATGCCACCAGACTGATGGCTGGATGGATGAACAGATGAATGGATGCTGCCAGAGTGATGAATGGATGCCGCCAGACTGATGGATGGGTGAACAGATGAATGGATGCAGCCAGAATGACGGATGGATGAACAGATGAATGGATGCCGCCAGAATGATGAATGAATGAACAGATGAATGGATGCCTCCAGACTGATGGATGGATGAATGAATGCCTCCAGGCTGATGGATGGATGAACAGATGAATGGATGCCACCAGACTGATGGATGGATGGATGAACAGATGAATGGATGCCACCAGAGTGATGAATGGATGCTGCCAGACTGATGGATGGGTGAACAGATGAATGGATGCAGCCAGAATGATGGATGGATGAACAGGTGAATGGATGCCGCCAGAATGATGAATAAATGAACAGATGAATGGATGACACCATACTGATGAATGGATGCTGCCAGACTGATGGATGGATGAACAGATGAATGGATGCCACCAGACTGATGGCTGGATGGATGAACAGATGAATGGATGCCGCCAGAGTGATGAATGGATGCCGCCAGACTGATGGATGGGTGAACAGATGAATGGATGCAGCCAGAATGACGGATGGATGAACAGATGAATGGATGCCGCCAGAATGATGAATGAATGAACAGATGAATGGATGCCTCCAGACTGATGGATGGATGAATGGATGCCACCAGACTGATGGATGGATGGATGAACAGATGAATGGATGCCGCCAGAGTGATGAATGGATTGCGCCAGACTGATGGATGGGTGAACAGATGAATGGATGCAGCCAGAATGACGGATGGATGAACAGATGAATGGATGCCGCCAGAATGATGAATGAATGAACAGATGAATGGATGCTGCCAGACTGATGGATGGATGAAAAAATGAATGGATGTTGCCAGACTGATGAATGGATGCCACCAGACTGATGGATGGATAAACATATGAATGGATACCTCCAGACTAATGAATGAATGAACAGATGAATGGATGACACCATACTGATGAATGGATGAACAGATGAATGGATGCCACCAGACTGATGGATGGATGGATGAACAGATGAATGGATGCCACCAGAGTGATGAATGGATGCCGCCAGACTGATGGATGGGTGAACAGATGAATGGATGCAGCCAGAATGACGGATGGATGAACAGATGAATGGATGCCACCAGAATGATGAATGAATGAACAGATGAATGGATGACACCATACTGACGAATGGATGCTGCCAGACTGATGGATGGATGAACAGATGAATGGATGCCACCAGACTGATGGCTGGATGGATGAACAGATGAATGGATGCCGCCAGACTGATGGATGGGTGAACAGATGAATGGATGCAGCCAGGATGACGGATGGATGAACAGATGAATGGATGCCGCCAGAATGATGAATGAATGAACAGATGAATGGATGCCTCCAGACTGATGGATGGATGAATGAATGCCTCCAGGCTGATGGATGGATGAACAGATGAATGGATGCCACCAGACTGATGGATGGATGGATGAACAGATGAATGGATGCCGCCAGAGTGATGAATGGATGCTGCCAGACTGATGGATGGGTGAACAGATGAATGGATGCAGCCAGAATGATGGATGGATGAACAGGTGAATGGATGCCGCCAGAATGATGAATAAATGAACAGATGAATGGATGACACCATACTGATGAATGGATGCTGCCAGACTGATGGATGGATGAACAGATGAATGGATGCCACCAGACTGATGGCTGGATGGATGAACAGATGAATGGATGCTGCCAGAGTGATGAATGGATGCCGCCAGACTGATGGATGGGTGAACAGATGAATGGATGCAGCCAGAATGACGGATGGATGAACAGATGAATGGATGCCGCCAGAATGATGAATGAATGAACAGATGAATGGATGCCTCCAGACTGATGGATGGATGAATGAATGCCTCCAGGCTGATGGATGGATGAACAGATGAATGGATGCCACCAGACTGATGGATGGATGGATGAACAGATGAATGGATGCCGCCAGAGTGATGAATGGATGCTGCCAGACTGATGGATGGGTGAACAGATGAATGGATGCAGCCAGAATGATGGATGGATGAACAGGTGAATGGATGCCGCCAGAATGATGAATAAATGAACAGATGAATGGATGACACCATACTGATGAATGGATGCTGCCAGACTGATGGATGGATGAACAGATGAATGGATGCCACCAGACTGATGGCTGGATGGATGAACAGATGAATGGATGCCGCCAGAGTGATGAATGGATGCCGCCAGACTGATGGATGGGTGAACAGATGAATGGATGCAGCCAGAATGACGGATGGATGAACAGATGAATGGATGCCGCCAGAATGATGAATGAATGAACAGATGAATGGATGCCTCCAGACTGATGGATGGATGAATGGATGCCACCAGACTGATGGATGGATGGATGAACAGATGAATGGATGCCGCCAGAGTGATGAATGGATTGCGCCAGACTGATGGATGGGTGAACAGATGAATGGATGCAGCCAGAATGACGGATGGATGAACAGATGAATGGATGCCGCCAGAATGATGAATGAATGAACAGATGAATGGATGCTGCCAGACTGATGGATGGATGAAAAAATGAATGGATGTTGCCAGACTGATGAATGGATGCCACCAGACTGATGGATGGATAAACATATGAATGGATACCTCCAGACTAATGAATGAATGAACAGATGAATGGATGACACCATACTGATGAATGGATGAACAGATGAATGGATGCCACCAGACTGATGGATGGATGGATGAACAGATGAATGGATGCCACCAGAGTGATGAATGGATGCCGCCAGACTGATGGATGGGTGAACAGATGAATGGATGCAGCCAGAATGACGGATGGATGAACAGATGAATGGATGCCACCAGAATGATGAATGAATGAACAGATGAATGGATGACACCATACTGACGAATGGATGCTGCCAGACTGATGGATGGATGAACAGATGAATGGATGCCACCAGACTGATGGCTGGATGGATGAACAGATGAATGGATGCCGCCAGACTGATGGATGGGTGAACAGATGAATGGATGCAGCCAGGATGACGGATGGATGAACAGATGAATGGATGCCGCCAGAATGATGAATGAATGAACAGATGAATGGATGCCTCCAGACTGATGGATGGATGAATGAATGCCTCCAGGCTGATGGATGGATGAACAGATGAATGGATGCCACCAGACTGATGGATGGATGGATGAACAGATGAATGGATGCCGCCAGAGTGATGAATGGATGCTGCCAGACTGATGGATGGGTGAACAGATGAATGGATGCAGCCAGAATGATGGATGGATGAACAGGTGAATGGATGCCGCCAGAATGATGAATAAATGAACAGATGAATGGATGACACCATACTGATGAATGGATGCTGCCAGACTGATGGATGGATGAACAGATGAATGGATGCCACCAGACTGATGGCTGGATGGATGAACAGATGAATGGATGCTGCCAGAGTGATGAATGGATGCCGCCAGACTGATGGATGGGTGAACAGATGAATGGATGCAGCCAGAATGACGGATGGATGAACAGATGAATGGATGCCGCCAGAATGATGAATGAATGAACAGATGAATGGATGCCTCCAGACTGATGGATGGATGAATGAATGCCTCCAGGCTGATGGATGGATGAACAGATGAATGGATGCCACCAGACTGATGGATGGATGGATGAACAGATGAATGGATGCCGCCAGAGTGATGAATGGATGCTGCCAGACTGATGGATGGGTGAACAGATGAATGGATGCAGCCAGAATGATGGATGGATGAACAGGTGAATGGATGCCGCCAGAATGATGAATAAATGAACAGATGAATGGATGACACCATACTGATGAATGGATGCTGCCAGACTGATGGATGGATGAACAGATGAATGGATGCCACCAGACTGATGGCTGGATGGATGAACAGATGAATGGATGCCGCCAGAGTGATGAATGGATGCCGCCAGACTGATGGATGGGTGAACAGATGAATGGATGCAGCCAGAATGACGGATGGATGAACAGATGAATGGATGCCGCCAGAATGATGAATGAATGAACAGATGAATGGATGCCTCCAGACTGATGGATGGATGAATGGATGCCACCAGACTGATGGATGGATGGATGAACAGATGAATGGATGCCGCCAGAGTGATGAATGGATTGCGCCAGACTGATGGATGGGTGAACAGATGAATGGATGCAGCCAGAATGACGGATGGATGAACAGATGAATGGATGCCGCCAGAATGATGAATGAATGAACAGATGAATGGATGCTGCCAGACTGATGGATGGATGAAAAAATGAATGGATGTTGCCAGACTGATGAATGGATGCCACCAGACTGATGGATGGATAAACATATGAATGGATACCTCCAGACTGATGAATGAATGAACAGATGAATGGATGACACCATACTGATGAATGGATGAACAGATGAATGGATGCCACCAGACTGATGGATGGATGGATGAACAGATGAATGGATGCCACCAGAGTGATGAATGGATGCCGCCAGACTGATGGATGGGTGAACAGATGAATGGATGCAGCCAGAATGACGGATGGATGAACAGATGAATGGATGCCACCAGAATGATGAATGAATGAACAGATGAATGGATGCTGCCAGACTGATGGATGGATAAAAAAAATTAATGGATGTTGCCAGACAGATGAATGGATGCCGCCAGACTGATGGATGGATGAATGGATGCCGTCAGACTGATGATTAGATACCTCCAGACTAATGGATGGATGAACAGATGAATGAATGCTGCCAGACTGATGGATGGATGAACAGATGAATGGATGCCACCAGACTGATGGATGGATGAACATATGAATGGATGCCGCCAGACTGATGAATGGTTGAACAGATGAATGGATGCTGCCAGGCTGATGGATGGATGAACATATGAATGGATGCCGCCAGACTGATGGATGGATGGATGGATGGATGAAAAGATGAATGGATGACGCCAGGCTGATGGATGGATGAACAGATGAATGGATGCCGCCAGGCTGATGGATGGATGAACAGATGAATGGATGCCGCCAGACTGATTGATGGATGAACAGATGAATGGATGCCTCCAGACTGATAGATAGATGAATGGATGCCTCCAGACTGATGGATGGATGAACAGATGAATGGATGCTGCCGGACTGATTGATGGATGAACAGATGAATGGATGCCTCCAGACTGATGGATGGATGAACAGATGAATGGATGCCATCAGACTGATGATTAGATACCTCCAGACGGATGGATGGATGAAAAGATGAATGGATGCCTCCAGACTGATGGATGGATGAAAAGGTGAATGGATGCCACCAGGCTGATGGATGGATGAACAGATGAATGGATGCCACCAGACTGATGGATGGATGAACAGATGAATGGATGCCACCAGACTGATGGATGGATGAATGGATGCCTCCAGACTGATGGATGGATAAACAGATGAATGGATGCCGCCAGACTGATGGATGGATGAACAGATGAATGGATGCCGCCAGACTGATGGATGGATGAACAGATGAATGGATGCCGCCAGACTGATGGATGGATGAATGGATGCCGTCAGACTGATGATTAGATACCTCCAGACGGATGGATGGATGAACAGATGAATTCATCTTTTCATCCATCCATCAGTCTGGAGGCATCCATTCATCTTTTCATCCATGATGGATGGATGAACAGATGAATGGATGAAGATGAATGGATGCCTCCAGACTGATGGATGGATGAACAGATGAATGGATGCTGCCAGACTGATGGATGGATGAACAGATGAATGGATGCCGCCAGACTGATGGATGGATGAACAGATGAATGGATGCCGCCAGACTGATGGATGGATGAACAGATGAATGGATGCCGCCAGACTGATGGATGGATGAATGGATGCCGTCAGACTGATGATTAGATACCTCCAGACGGATGGATGGATGAACAGATGAATGGATGCCTCCAGACTGATGGATGGATGGATAGATGGATGAAAAGATGAATGGATGCCGCCAGACTGATGGATGGATGAACAGATGAATGGGTGCCACCAGACTGATGGATGGATGAACAGATGAATGGATGCCGCCAGGCTGATGGATGGATGAACAGATGAATGGATGCTGCCAGACTGATGGATGGATGAACAGATGAATGGATGCTGCCAGACTGATGGATGATGAATGGATGCCGCCAGACTGATGGATGGATGAATGGATGCCGTCAGACTGATGGATGGATGAACAGATG
>JAVLUX010000040.1:370000-372500 GCA_032164185.1 Moxostoma hubbsi
GCTCTGTCTCTCTCTTGCTATGTCTCTCTCTCTCTCTCTCACTCCCTCTCTCTCTCACTCCCTCTCTCTCTCTCTCTCTCGCTCTCTCTCTCTCGCTCTCTCTCTCTCTCACTCCCTCTCTCTCTCACTCCCTCTCTCTCTCTCTCTCTCTCTCTCACTCACTCTCTCTCTCTCACTCCCTCTCTCTCTCACTCCCTCTCTCTCTCTCTCTCTCTCTCTCTCACTCCCTCTCTCTCTCTCTCTCGCTCTCTCTCTCTCGCTCTCTCTCTCTCGCTCTGTCTCTCTCTCACTCCCTCTCTCTCTCACTCCCTCTCTCTCTCTCTCTCTCGCTCTCTCTCTCTCGCTCTCTCTCTCTCGCTGTCTCTCTCTCGCTATGTCTCTCTCTCTCTTTCTCTCTCTCTCTCACTCTCTCTCTCGCTATGTCTCTCTCTCTCTCTCTCACTCCCTCTCTCTCTCAAATTCAAATGAGCTTTATTGGCATGACTGTATACAGTGTACAATGTTGCCAAAGCATTGAGAAATAAACACATTACAAACTTAAAAAAGAAAACAACAATAAAACATGTCCATACAATAAATTAATAATAATGATTATAAAATAAAATATAAATGACAAAGTAAAATACAGAGAGCAATGATGAAGGGAGGGAAAATACTATATTAAATGTGAGTATGAATAGAGCTGTAAACTGATGAGGGGTCAGTCTCTCTCCCTCATGTGATGACAGCACGACACATACTGCGCTGCCAGCTCAACACACTCCACTCTCTCTCCCATTAGATACGACAGTTTGTCTATGTCATTTATGTGCTGGAATTCAGGTATAATTTGAGTTATCTGTGTAAAGTGTGTGTTTCTAATGATCTCATATTTACTGCAGTGAGTGAGGAAGTGAAGTTCATCCTCCACGACTCCTTCAGTGCAGTGTGAACACAGTCTGTCCTCTCTGGGTCTCCGGTTCTGTGTGTGTCGACCCGTCTCTACAGACAGACTGTGCTCACTCAGACGATACTTCCACAGAAGTTTTCTTTGTCTATAATCTTTAATATGGATCAGATATGGGGCCAATTTATAATCTGTCTTGATTCTGTGGAAGTAGTTTAATTTATGCACGTGTGTGACTTTGTGCTGCCAATCATGGATGTATTCTTCCTGTGTTATTCTTCCTATCTGTTTGAGTTTGGCCAATCTGAACGGGATGGGTGAATTTAATTGATACTGTTGTATTAAATAGCTCATGGGGTCAGTCTCTGGGTGCGCTGTCCTGTGTGTAAAGGCACAGTGATGGTAATAATCTGGAGATGCATCGGACAAATGGAACCAGAATTTAGCCGCTCTCTTCTGGATCTCAGTGAGGAGAGGGAACCGGCCCAGCTCTGCTCTACACCCCAGACTCGGAGCATTTCTGTGAATTCCCAGGATGTTTTTACAGAATTCCAGGTGGAAAATTTCAACAGGGCTTTTGTCCCAAGATTCATAATTTAATTTATATTTGGGGCCCCAGATTTCACAGCCATACAGGAGAATGGGTTTGATGATGCTGTCGAAGACTTTCAGCCACAGTTTAATGGGGGGGTTGAATTTAAATAATGATTTCCTGATGCTATAATATGTTCTACGAGCTTTATCAGTCAGATCTTTTATTGCCGAATCGAGCTGTCCTGAAGCAGAGATTGTTAGACCCAAATAATTATAATGGTTGGTATGTTGAAGAATTGTTCCCCCAATTGTGAAAATATATTTATTGCTCATGATGCGATTCTTTTTCTGGAAGATCATGACTTTGGACTTCTCCATGTTTAATGGTAAAGCCCAATCTCTGCTGTATGTCTCCAGAATGGAGAGGCTTTGATGGAGCCCCTCTTCATTAGGGGACAGCAGCAGGAGGTCGTCAGCGTAAAGGAGGCATTTGATTTCTCTGCCATCTAAGATCGGTCCAGGGCAAGATGACTTCTGAAGGGTTGTGGCCAGTTCATTAATATAGAGATTAAATAGAGTTGGGCTGAGGCTGCAGCCTTGACGAACTCCCTTGGTCTGATTGAAATAATCGCTTCTTTTGTCGTTAATTTTCACACAGCATTGATTTTCAGTGTACATGTCTTTGATGACATCATATGTGTTTCCTCCGATGCCACTCTGGAGGAGTTTCAGGAAGAGTCCGTCATGCCAAACAGAATCGAAGGCCTTTTTAAAATCAATGAAGCAGCCGAATATTTTGCCTTGTTTAGTTTGTTGAACATGTTTGTGTATCAGTGTGTGGAGTGTGTAGATGTGATCAGTCGTTCTCTGTTTGGGCATGAATCCAATCTGACATTTATCCAGTGTCTCGTGTTCTTGAGTGAAGTTCACTACTCTGTGATTGATAATGCAACAGAAGAGTTTCCCGAGGTTGCTGCTGACTGTAATGCCCCTGTAGTTGTTGGGGTTGTACTTGTCCCCTTGTTTGAAAATTGGGGTGATTTTATTTTTCTTCCAGTTTTGGGGAAAGTGTCCTGATTT
>JAVLUX010000040.1:377500-380000 GCA_032164185.1 Moxostoma hubbsi
TCGCAAACTTTCTGAAGAGTTTCTTCTTATTTTACTATCTGAACTGAATAAGATTCCCTACATTGTGTATCCTGGGAATAGTATCCCTGGAAACCTTATTAAAATGTAATGTACCCTAGAAACACCAAAATGTCTCCGTCACTGCAGTAAAACTGTATCAGCTGCCCCGGTCATCAAAAGAATACAACAAATAAAAATGATAAGATTGTGAAGTTTCTTACTCTGTTTGAAGGAGATCAGTAACTGTAATCACTGCGGTGTTTTGGGTAAATCTCAATGTACTGATCACATGTTCATGTAAACGAATCGTGTCAGCATGTGTGATACATTCATTAGTTCTCAGCAAGAGTTTCTGGTACCGCACACAACTGGTCACCATGCAGATATGTTGAGTACAAGCAGGATGCTTTTATATTAGCCTGCACTGTGTTTCTCTCATTAATATTTACGAGCAGAAGAGAAATCGTCACTTCAATGCTGCGTCGGTTGCTGACGCTATGGGACGCTCCTCCCAGGAGTGCCGATTTCTGAAGCCCTTTAGAATTATGGCACTTGACGATCCCAATGTTTGTGTCACCGCGAGCATATAAACCAGAGCACAGCACCATTTCATCCGAATTTTCTTCTTCAGTCCTCCCCTTCGGCTTGTCCCTAGCTCCACACACATTCCCGAAATCTGTGGACGTGCTGCTTGATCCGCTGAGACGAGCGGTGTCCATGTTCTCAGTCACACTGACGACAGGTTGCTTTTAGCGCAGTCAGAGGCACAAGCATGCGAGCACATGGACCTGTTGGTTGCACATTTGGAGAATTTGGGCCTCAAAGTCAACTGGGCAAGAGTGTGTTTGTACCCAGTCATCAAGTTTCTTTCCTGGGAATGAAATTCGACTTGTTGGCTTTGTCAGAGCACCTGACCGACGAACGCACTCAGTCTATCTTCCGATGCTTAAAGATGTAGGGAGAGCTATGCTCTTTCAGCTGGCCTTGGGTTTGATGGATACCCAACTGTGTTTAATACATATGAGGCCTCTCCAGTGTTGGGTCAACTCGAGAGTGCCTTGTCATTTTCTCCCAATTGGGGAATGCCCAATTCCCAATGCGCTCTAAGTCCTCGTAGTGGCGTAGTGACTCAATTCGGGTGGAGGACGACGAATCTCAGTTGCCTCCGTGTCTGAGACCGTCAATCTGTGCATCTTATCACGTTGAGCGTGTTACCGTGGAGACGTAGCACATGTGGAGGCTTCACGCTATTCTCCGCAGCATCCACACACAACTCACCACACGCCCCACTGAGAGCGAGAACCACATTATAGCGACCACGAGGAGGTTACCCCGTGTGACTCTACCCTCCCTAGCAACCGGGCCAATTTGGTTACCCCATGTGACTCTACCCTTCCTAGCAACCAGGACAATTTGGTTACCCCATGTGACTCTACCCTCCCTAGCAACCGGGCCAATTTGGTTACCCCATGTGACTCTACCCTCCCTAGCAACCGGGCCAATTTGGTTACCCCATGTGACTCTACCCTCCCTAGCAACCGGGCCAATTTGGTTACCCCATGTGACTCTACCCTCCCTAGCAACCGGGACAATTTGGTTACCCCATGTGACTCTACCCTCCCTAGCAACCGGGCCAATTTGGTTACCCCATGTGACTCTACCCTCCCTAGCAACCGGGCCAATTTGGTTACCCCATGTGACTCTACCCTCCCTAGCAACCGGGCCAATTTGCTTACCCCATGTGACTCTACCCTCCCTAGCAACCGGGCCAATTTGCTTACCCCATGTGACTCTACCTTCCCTAGCAACCGGGCCAATTTGGTTGCTAAAGAGACCTGACTGGAGTCACTCAGCACGCCCTGGATTCAAAGTCACGACTCCAGGTGTGATAGGTACCCAGACCCCCTTGTCATTCTTAGTGACACAGTCTCTTAAGTCTTGTAGTGATGCGCCGCTTCCTTGCTATTTGGAAAATACCTGCATTTAACAAAATAGCTGTTGCGTTCGGCCAGATGCAAGGTTATCATGATGGATGCTTCCAATACTTTCTGTCTTCAAAAAACATCTAAAAACACATTTTCCATGAGGACTTATCCAGCCATAATGTTTTCCTCTTTTGTAAGTGGCTTTGGATAAAAACTTAATTTAAATTAAATTAATAAATGTAAATTTAACCAGAAAAAATTGTGATTTCTAGGAAACTCCTGCGAGAAATGTGCCACTCATTTTCCCATTCACGTGAACTTTGGGGCAAACTCTTCATTGTTGCCACAGGTGTGCCAGTGTTTGCCAGTGTTGTCAAAGGGTCACTACAGGTGCTGCAAACGTCTGCAAACACTTGCGGCCAATCGCAAGCATGCGTGTGAAAATGACAAGTGGCAAATTTGCCAGAACTCTTCATTAAGAATCATCATCTTCACTGAAATCTCCAATTATCTGTGTTTTTGTAAGTAAATATTGAAAGTCTGACAGTGTTTGTGTTTGTTTGCAGTCAGCACAG
>JAVLUX010000040.1:385000-455000 GCA_032164185.1 Moxostoma hubbsi
AAACCGGTTTCATTCGTTTGTGCTCGGTTTGTGCTGGTTTGTGCCGTTAAAACAAACATTGTATCTATTTTCCTTTCGCAGATATAGCACATTTAATTCTGGAGCTGTGACGTCACTCTCCACAACATGCCGTCCAAATCGCCCCAAAACGGTGCCTTTTGTTTGTGCTCGGTTTGTGCTGGTTTGTGCCGTAGAAAGAACCATCATAAATTATTCCATTCTTCAGACATAACAAAATCTTTGGAGGAGTAGTGACGTCACGCAAGCAAGCCGAGCTCTCCATCCATCTCGTCTACAAACCTGTCTGGTGCGTTTGTGCTCGCACAGGGCCGCTGCTGTCTTTGTCTTTTCTTCTTTAGATAGCCTACTGAAATGTTTTAGTTTAGATTTGTGCTAGATATTGACATTTGGTCTTTATAAAATCACCAATGCACTATGATATGTAGGCCTAATGTACTGTCAATAATCTGGCTCAAGGCTACGTGTGACTGATGCTTTAATTTTGTCCAATAAAAAAAAAAAATAAATTGTGTACTGTCTTAAGTTTTCGAAAAACTTCAGCTTCAGTTTACAGACATTTAAAGTCTTTCTGCCCCCTTAAAGACATTTGTTTACCCTAAGCACTGCATAGTGGGAAAACTAAACAGGAAAAGGTATCTGGCTGTGAAAAAGGTAAGCATGTGCTCTGAGATAAAATACTAAAAAAAAAGTACTAAAATCATGTGTGCAGGTCAATACAATTCACAGGATAATTTGAACAAATAAGAAATTGACAGACCGTGAAGTTGCCCCCCACCCAACGCAAAACGTCGGCAAAATAGTCTCAATCGTTTGTGCTGGTTTGTGCTGTAAAAAGTTTCGTTTGTGCTGCTTCGGTTTTTTTAGATATTAAAAGAATATTTATAGGTCAATCTGAGGTCAGTCAGCCCCCCACATGCTCCAAATTCACCCAAAATAGTCTCGTTTGTTTGTGCTTCGTTTGTGCTGGTTTGTGCCGGTAAAAGTTTCGTTTGTGCTGCTTCGGATTTTTAAATATTTCGTTTGTGTCATATAGGCCTATATGACAACCTGTGAAGTGGAGTGACACAGTAATTCAACAGTAATTCACACAGTAATTCAATTTCAAAAGTAAAATCATTTTGGCTACTTAATTCATTGAGTCACAACTTTACACACACACACACACACATATATATATAAATATAAGTAGTCAAAAGTTTGAAAACATTCAGATTTTTTTATGTTTCTGAAAGAAGTCTCTTCTGCTCACCAAGGCTGCATTTATTTGATTTAAAATTCAGTAAAACACTAATAGTGTGAAATATGATTCCAATGTAAAACAGTTGTTTTCTATCTGAATATGTTGCAAACTTTAATTTATTCCTGTGATCAAAGCGGAATTTTCAGCATCATTACTTCAGTCTTCAGTGTCACATGATCCTTCAGAAATCATAATAATATCAAGAAAAAATAATTATTATTATTATCAGTTGAAAACAGTTGTGCTATATATATAAAATACTTTTATTCAGCAAGGACAAATTAATTTGATCAAGAGAATGTAAAAGACATTTATATGGTTAAATATTTCTATTTCAAATAAATGCTGTTCTTTTTACCTTTCTATTCATCATAGTTTCTACAAAAATATTAAGCATGCAAAAATTGTTTTAAACATTGATTAAAAAAAAATAAGAACCATTCTTAATAATTGAGCACCAATAATAATGATAATAGCTCAAAATCAACATTTTTCTATGATTTCAATGTAACATTGAAGTTTGGATGTTTTTTTTTTTTTATTATGCCAATTATATTGTATCCAACACATATAAACCTGAGCATATATAGACTACAAATAGGAAAGACAAAACAAAAACGAAATTATAAACAAACAAACAAACAAACCATTGAAGACTGGAGTAATGATGCTGAAAATTCAGCTTTGACATCACAGAAATAAAATTACACTTTAAATTACATTAAAACAGAAAACAGCTATTTGAATGTGTATTGTTTCACAATATTACTGTTTTTATTTATTTTTTTATCAAATAAATACAGCCTTGATGAGATTACGAGACTTCTTTCAAAAACATTTAAAAATCTTAATGTTTCCAAACTGTTGACCTGTACTGCACACACGCACAGCCAATGTGTGTATAAACACAGAGCTACAGCGAACAGATTAAGGTGCCTATATTTATGACAATGTTAATATTACTATTGTTATACACATAACTACATAGAGAAACAAGTTAAAACACTTACCTTGGAGTTTGTGTTACATTCCACTCATCCTGTGATCCGCTGTGTCCCGTTACAAGTTGAAAACGAACAGTGGATCGGTACAGTTAAGTGAATTCAACTATTTATGTGATTTGGTTTGCCATTTGGATCTTACCTTCTTTCTTGAACTGTGTTGTTAAAAAAAGACATTCGCAAAACGAAACTTTTACCGGCACAAACGAAGCACAAACGATCGAGACTATTTGGGGTGAATTTGGAGCATGTGTGGGGGGTTGGTGACGTCATCGCCAATAATTCAATGTCTAATATTTAAAAATCCGAAGCAGCACAAACGAAACTTTTACCGGCACAAACCAGCACAAACGAAGCACAAACAAACGAGACTATTTTGGGTGAATTTGGAGCATGTGGGGGGCTGACTGACCTCAGATTGACCTATAAATATTCTTTTAATATCTAAAAAAACCGAAGCAGCACAAACGAAACTTTTTACAGCACAAACCAGCACAAACGATTGAGACTATTTTGCCGACGTTTTGCGTTGGGTGGGGGGCAACTTCACGCTCTGTCAATTTCTTATTTGTTCAAATTATCCTGTGAATTGTATTGACCTGCACACATGATTTTAGTACTTTTTTTTTAGTATTTTATCTCAGAGCACATGCTTACCTTTTTCACAGCCAGATACCTTTTCCTGTTTAGTTTTCCCACTATGCAGTGCTTAGGGTAAACAAATGTCTTTAAGGGGGCAGAAAGACTTTAAATGTCTGTAAACTGAAGCTGAAGTTTTTCGAAAACTTAAGACAGTACACAATTTTTTTTTTTTTTTTATTGGACAAAATTAAAGCATCAGTCACACGTAGCCTTGAGCCAGATTATTGACAGTACATTAGGCCTACATATCATAGTGCATTGGTGATTTTATAAAGACCAAATGTCAATATCTAGCACAAATCTAAACTAAAACATTTCAGTAGGCTATCTAAAGAAGAAAAGACAAAGACAGCAGCGGCCCTGTGCGAGCACAAACGCACCAGACAGGTTTGTAGACGAGATGGATGGAGAGCTCGGCTTGCTTGCGTGACGTCACTACTCCTCCAATGATTTTGTTATGTCTGAAGAATGGAATAATTTATGATGGTTCTTTCTACGGCACAAACCAGCACAAACCGAGCACAAACAAAAGGCACCGTTTTGGGGCGATTTGGACGGCATGTTGTGGAGAGTGACGTCACAGCTCCAGAATTAAATGTGCTATATCTGCGAAAGGAAAATAGATACAATGTTTGTTTTAACGGCACAAACCAGCACAAACCGAGCACAAACGAATGAAACCGGTTTGGAGCGATTTGAACGACATGGGGTGGAGAGTGACGTCACAGCTCCCGAATTAAATGTGCTATATCTGCGAAAGGAAAATAGATACAATGTTCGTTTTAACGGCACAAACCAGCACAAACCGAGCACAAACGAATGAAACCGGTTTGGAGCGATTTGAACGACATGGGGTGGAGAGTGACGTAACACAACCAAAAAAATAATGTTCAATATCTCAAACACCAAACCAGCACAAACGTTGGTTTTTGCGGCACAAATCAGCACAAACGCAGCACAAACCAATGGCATAGTTTTGGAGATTATTTCGTTTTATGGGGTGCCAACTTCACGGAGGTGAAACCGTGATATATGTTCACACAACCCGACCTTTAACCGTTGAGGCCACACTGATTCTTACATGACTTCATGACTCAAGTTTTCATAGAATTATGTATTTATGAGTTCTAGGGAGACTTGAATGCTTTAATCAAGTATGATTATTAATGAGGATGAATGTATGTTCAGCACAAGCACTTCACTGAAGACATCCAGACCCGTCAGTACCGCTCCATCGAGGTTCTGATTGGTGCCGGATACAGTACGCCTGCTGATATATGGAGCACCGCCTGCATGGTGAGCGTTCTGATTGGCTGATGCACGTGTCAATCGGTCATGTTTACATCAGAGGCAGATGATGTCCTGAATGAAACACAGATACAGTCTGATCAATGTTACAATTCAGCGACAAACAATAGAAATACGGCAGATTTCCAGTGGCCAAACAATCTAGAAAACAAGGTGGTGAAAATTAAGTATGACCAAAAGACAATGCCGGCATATTAAACATACTGCACTTGTGTTTGGACTGAATGGTGTGTGTGTGTGTGTGTGTGTGTGTGTGTGTGTGTGTTTGTGTGTTTGTGTGTTTGTGTGTGTGTGTGATGTCTGCAGGCGTTTGAGTTGGCGACGGGTGATTATCTGTTCGAGCCTCATTCTGGTGAAGACTACTCGCGTGATGAAGGTGAGACTGTCATCTACACATTCAGATAGACACTTGTGTTCAGAGCGGCGTACTGCACACGACACACTGCACACGGCACACCGCACACTGCACACCGCACACAGCACATTACACACTACACACTACACGCTGCACATGACACTGCACACGACACACTGCACATTGCACACGGCACATTACACACTGCACATTGAACACTGCAGACAGCGCATTACACACTGCACATTACACACTGCACAATTGCACATTACACACTGCACACGACACGCTGCACACGCATGCCGCACACGGCACGCCGCACACGACACGTTGAACACGACACACTGCACGCTACACACTGCACATTACACATTGCACACTGCACATGACACACGGCACATTACACACTGCTCAATTGCACATTACACACTCCACACTGCACATAACACACTGCACACTGCACATTACACACTGCACATCACACACAGCACACTGCACAATACACATTACACACTGCACATCACACTGCACAATACACACTGCACACTGCACAATACACACTGCACACTTGCACATTACACACTGCACATTACACACTGCACAATTGCACATTACACACTGCACATTGCACAATACACACTGCACAATACACACTGCACACTTGCACATTACACACTGCACAATTGCACATTACACACTGCACAATTGCACGTTACACACTGCACATTACACACTGCACAATTGCACATTACACACTGCACATTACACACTGCACATTACACACTGCACATTACACACTGCACACTGCACAATTGCACACTGCACAATTGCACATTACACACTGCACAATTGCACACTACACACTGCACACTACACACTGCACATTACACACTGCACAATTGCACATTACACACTGCACATTACACACTGCACAATACATACTGCACATTGCACACTGCACAATACATACTGCACATTGCACACTGCACAATACACACTGCACAATTCACACTACACACTGCACACTGCACAATACACACTGCACACTGCACACCGCACACAGCACATTACACGCCGCACACGGCACGCCGCACATTACGCACATCACACACTGCACACGACACACTGCACATTGCACACGGCACATTACACATTGCACACGGCACGACACATTACACACTGCTCAATTGCACATTACACACTGCACATTGCACACTGCACATTACACACTGCACAATTGCACATTACACACTGCACATTACACACTGCACAATACATACTGCACATTGCACACCGCACACAGCACATTACACGCCGCACACGGCACGCCGCACATTACGCACATCACACACTGCACACGACACACTGCACATTGCACACGGCACATTACACATTGCACACGGCACGACACACGGCACATTACACACTGCTCAATTGCACATTACACACTGCACATTGCACACTGCACATTACACACTGCACAATTGCACATTACACACTGCACATTACACACTGCACATTACACACTGCACAATACATACTGCACATTGCACATTAGACACTACACACTGCACATTACACACTGCACATCACACTGCACACTGCACAATACACACTGCACACTTGCACATTACGCACTGCACATTACACACTGCACAATTGCACATTACACACTGCACATTACACACTGCACAATACACACTGCACAATACACACTGCACACTTGCACATTACACACTGCACAATTGCACATTACACACTGCACAATTGCACGTTACACACTGCACATTACACACTGCACAATTGCACATTACACACTGCACAATTGCACATTACACACTGCACAATTGCACACTGCACAATTGCACACTGCACAATTGCACATTAAACACTGCAAATTGCACATTACACACTGCACAATTGCACATTACACACTGCACAATACACACTGCACACTGCACATTACACACTGCACACTACACACTGCACATTACACACTGCACAATTGCACATTACACACTGCACATTACACACTGCACAATACATACTGCACATTGCACACTGCACAATACACACTGCACACTGCACACCGCACACAGCACATTACACGCCGCACACGGCACGCCGCACATTACGCATATCACACACTGCACACGACACACTGCACATTGCACACGGCACATTACACATTGCACACGGCACGACACACGGCACATTACACACTGCTCAATTGCACATTACACACTGCACATTGCACACTGCACATTGCACACTGCACACAGCGCATTACAAACTGCACACTGCACATTACACACTGCACAATTGCACATTACACACAGCTGATTGCACACAGCACACTGCACACGACACGCTGCACACGGCACGCCGCACACGACACGTTGAACACGACACACTGCACACGACACTCTGCACACGGCACATTACACACGGCACATTACACACTGCTCAATTGCACAATTGCACATAACACACTGCACATCACACACTGCACACTGCACATCACACACTGCACATCACACACAGCACACTGCACAATACGCACTGCACAATACACCCTGCACAATTGCACATTACACACTGCACATTACACACTGCACAATTGCACATTACACACTGCACAATTGCACATTACACACTGCACATTACATGCTGCACAATTGCACATTACACACTGCACAATACACACTGTACACTGCACATTACACACTGCACATTACACACTGCACAATTGCACATTACACACTGCACAATTGCACATTACACACTGCACAATACACACTGCACAATACACACTGCACAATTGCACATTACACACTGCACAATTGCACACTACACACTGCACACTCGCACATTACACACTGCACAATACACACTGCACACTGCACATTACACACTGCACATTACACACTGCACATTACACAATACACACTGCACACAACACACACTACACAATGCACACTGCACACTACACACTGCACAATGCACACTGCACAATGCACACTGCACATTACACACTGCACAATTGCACATTACACACTGCACATTACACACTGCACATTACACACTGCACAATACATACTGCACATTGCACATTAGACACTACACACTACACACTGCACAATACACACTGCACACTACACACTGCACACTACACACTGCACACTACACACTGCACACTGCACAATACACACTGCACACCGCACACAGCACGCCGCACAGCACATTACACGCCGCACACGGCACGCCGCACATTACGCACATCACACACGACACACTGCACATTGCACACGGCACATTACACATTGCACATGGCACATGACACACGGCACATTACACACTGCTCAATTGCACATTACACACTGCATATTGCACACTGCACATTACACACTGCACACAGCGCATTACACACTGCACACTGCACATTACACACTGCACAATTGCACATTACACATTGCACACGACACGACACGTTGAACATGACACGTTGAACACGACACGTTGAACACGACACGTTGAACACGACACACTGCACATTACACACTGCACACGGCACATTACACACTGCTCAATTGCACATAACACACTGCACACTGCACATCACACACTGCACACTGCACATCACACACTGCACATCACACACTGCACACTGCACAATACACACTGCACACTTGCACATTACACACTGCACATTACACACTGCACAATTGCACATTACACACTGCACAATTGCACATTACACACTGCACATTACACGCTGCACAATTGTACATTACACACTGCACAATACACACTGCACACTGCACATTACACACTGCACAATTGCACATTACACACTGCACAATACACACTGCACATTACACACTGCACAATCAAACAGTGAATGAAACCGAGTCTTTTGACTGATGATGTCACATACTAAATTATACATACCACAGTTGAATACGATGTACTTCAGTGTTCAATGTTTATACTTTGACAGTCGCTGGCATGACATGAAGATTCCCGCCTGTATCTGCACTTCCCTCTGAACTCTTGATTCTATGGAATCACACTGAATCTTTCTGATTGAATCATGAATCATGTTCAATGTGTTTGTGGCTGATACTGATCTCCTCTGCTCTCTCTTCCTCCATGTTTCCTGTCACACTTCCTGCTTCCCCTCCTCTTCCTGTTTCTCCTGTAGATCATATAGCTCACATCATAGAACTTCTTGGCTGCATTCCTCGACACTTTGCTCTTTCTGGAAAATATTCCCGGGAATTCTTCAATCGGAGAGGTAGTGTTAGAAACACAGGGAGGGACGGATGGCAGCGCTCTGCAACACACACACACATTTATAACAGCAGACAGGTGTCTCACCTGAACTGAGAAGCTGTGGTCACATGACCTGAAAATCTACATGATCCAGTGTGTGTCGCAGTAGATGTGTCGGCGTCCATCCCCCAGCGCTGCATGAATAACTGATGTGTGTGTGTGTGTGTGTGTGTGTGTGTGAGTGAGTGTGTGCGAGTGAGTGTGTGCGAGTGAAAGTGTGTGTGCGAGTGAAAGTGTGTGTGTGTGTGTGTGTGTGTGTGTGTGTGTGTGTGTGTGATCAGATCACTCGGATTATGGGTTATGGGTTACTGGGAAAAATCCATCGCAAGATCATTGTAGCAGGAAAATACAGTTGTGAGTTCTTCTCTGAAAGGTAACGCTGAAAACAGCAGCACCTCTCGACTTCATATTTATTGTAAAAGACTGTAATAATAATTACATTGTAATACTTGCAAACTGTGAAGACTTTTCTACTATAGAAACATTCGCTTTGTTTAAACACGTTGGGCCTCATTCATCAAACTCCAGCAGAACGAATGTGTGTGTAAATCATTCTTAAAGATGACGTAAATTCACGGATTCATAAAGTTGTAATATTTTCTGAATGTGTAAATTTTGTAAGACATCTGAACGTTTTGTGTTCTTTCAACTGTCATGACAACATTTTGATAGAAGTGAAGTATGGGATAACCCACGGCCAGGTGTGCGTTAAATGATTTTAAATGCACAATGTGGAGATGAAGAACAACCGACGCAAAGCAAATTACAGCTGTAATACAGTATTTTTAGCAGCACAAATTTTGAATGGAACAATAAAAGCATAGTTTAATGTATGGGCCGTTGATCTGCAGCTCCACCTCTTCTAAATCAGATGCAGAGAAAAAGTAGCGTGGCCACACACTTGCTCAAAACTGCATTTAAACGCACAGGATGTAGAGGGGTTGGCACTCTAGAGAATTTTTATTCAATGTAATTTTTACATTACAAACGTGGCAGTAAAAGTAGCACTTACTGTATGATAAGAGGAAAACCATTCGAAACGCTCTAAAACCTGCAGATGTTGACCTCGGAGACATCGGGATGATATCCATCAATGCTGCAAGATTAACTGAATTAACGCTACCTGCGCTTGGAAAACAAACAGTGCTTCTCCTTCAGCGACTCAGAGATGTGCGAGCCGGGGGGGCCTCTAGTGGCTATCAGTGACACTTCAGCACAGAAGCATAACAAACACAACACAGTTTAAATCATCTTGCATCGCCAGACGGCGACGGGCACATTAAATAGGTCCTGATTTCAGTCTCTCACCCTCTGTGCAAAACCAGCGAAAGTCCATTATATTCTCTATGCTGGTGAAAGGGTTAGGAAATGTTTTCAGTTGCTATACTTCACTCTGCTTGCTCTGTAATGTTATGTTGCTATGGTTACAACAGCGCATTAATATTGAATGGTGATTAAAACTGTCCGACATATATATATATATTTTGCTACCTGTTGTTGTCTCATAAGGAAAACAAGATAGTTCTGTGTACATTCACGTTTTGGTGAACTTACCTCAGAAGTATGGCAACCAAAGAACTGGAGAGTTTAGGTGTGCATCTCCCCGATTATGTGTGCATCTCTGCAAAAGATTCTCATCCTCGTGCCTCGGGGCTAAACAAGCTCTGGCCGCATTGTCCAGCCTGGAGGTTGCCCCCATTGTTCATCCTTCTCGACAAAGGTTCGGGAGAGAAGGTTGAGGGTTGCAGTCGTGGGCAAAACAGACCCTTGTCTCTCTTCTCAGGCCAAAGAAGAGTCAGCGGAGCATCCGCAGGGCCCATCATGGGGCAAAATGATGGACAATGTGTCTCCAGTCCTTCCCCCGCTTTTTGAGGACACATTGGCAGGAGAGGATGACGACGGTGTGGACGAAGTTTTGTCTGACATCAGGAGGAGTGCTCTCCATCTCCAGTTCAGTCTGAGTTGGATTTGTTTGAGGTCTGTTGCAGGGCCGATGCCAAGCTCTTGATCGACTGGCCTTCACAGCCAGTGGGTACAGGAGCTGAAAGAGACTTGTACGATGGTAAGAGGCTCCTGTCTCGCCTCCCTCCAGTGAAGCAGCTCCTCCCAGCCATCCAAGCCTTTTTCTCACTGAGTTCTGCTCAATGTGTTCTCGAGGCTCGATGTCCAGGGGATGGGGTACATGGGGATGTCCATCCGCCAGCGGCCACTGAGAGATTCCACCCTTCTAACACCCAGGGGCATAAGAAGAGACGGGCAACCTGAGGCATTTGTTCACCTCGAGGAGAGAGCTGTTTATGTGACATCATTTCAAATGCTGCCACCCTGCCCAATTCAATGAACCATTCTTGAAATGAGGGAGCATCAATTAACTTCCATCCTCTAAGAATTATCTGTCTGCCGATCATTTCACTAGTTTGGACTCAGCTTTTTTTGTATTTGTCACCTATTTTAATGACTGCCCCATCACCCAATACACATAGTCTGGGACAGAATTACATGTGAGGATCTAAAGCCTCAGATAAAATTACCCAGATTTCTTAAATCTTAGTTCAGAACCACAGATCATGGGATGTCTCCATCCTCCAACTGACATCACCAGAAGATCTATCTGTCTAATCTAGAGGGAGTCCAGTAGGAATTACACAAAATCTTAAACTGAATAAGGTGTACCCTTGCATCCCTAGACATTGTTTTAATATTTCTCAAAATCCTTTCCCACTCCTCATCCTCCAATACCAAGTTCCCCTTTCCCATAATCTCTTAAGAGCTGTTAAGGCCCCGTCATCAAGTCTCTGAATCCATGAGGAATAATACACAGATGCTTCATGACCCTTTCCAAAGACTGTGAGCACCATACAGAGGGTTGTCTGCAGATTTACAGGGCACTACAAACCAAAATAGTACAAATTAGATGCCACACCTGTGAATACCTGAAAAAGTGAGACCTAGAAATCCCAAATTATTGGGTTATATTTTCAAATGATCTCAAAGCTCCATTTTCATAAAGATCACCAAGTGTAGCAACACCTCTCAACCCACTCTTTCATATGGCTCAACCCCAAATTATGCATAAAGAATCTTTTAGGCAAGAATCAGAATTTAACATGCAACCTTTGTCCACTGCATGCAAATGTGAAATAATGGGATCCATTTTTACTTCAAGGCAGTTTGATAGATGACTTTGCAATGGTGAGATTGGGGCAAGGACTGCTTGTTTAATGTTGTCCCAGCTAGGAGCTCCATCAGGTGGAAGAGACCAATGGGTCAGGTGTCTGAGATTAAAAGCACAGTAATAAAACAACATTTTGGGGAGGCCTAAACCTCCTTTGTCAGTTGGTCGATGTAACTTACTGAAATGTAACCGAGGTCGTTTACCATTCCAAATAAAAGACTTAGATATGCTATTGAATTGTTTACAATAAGAAATATTAACTTTGAGGGAGAGACTGTAATAGATAATTGAATTTGGGGATACAATTCATTTCTATATCATTGACCTTCCCTGCCATAGACAGATTTAGTGAAGCCCACCTATCCACATCACACAAGGACCTTTTCATTAATGGGTCAAAATGAACTAAATCTCTCAAATTAGCTGGAAAGAAAATGTCTAAATACCTAATGCCTTACTTGGGCCATTGGAAGGTGCCAGGTTGGAAAGCCGTGATAGGGCAATATGCTTTTAGAGCAAGATTTTCCAAATTAGACTACTAAAGTCAGAGACATATAATAATGTCATCAGCGTAGAGTAGAAGTTTATGCACCACTCCTCCTGCTACAACTCCAAACATCTTCCTCCGTTCTTATCGTGGCTGCTAATGGCTCCAGGGCAACACAGAATAATAAAGGGGAGAGAGGACAGCCCTGCCCGTGCCCCCATCCAGAGGAGAATAATCTGAAATTAATCCATTACTTTGCACTGCCGCTGACAGATGTTTCATGTAACTTAATCCACCCAATAAAAGTGTTCCCAAACCCGTACATTTCCAGGATCTTAAAAAGATAATTCCACCCTATCAAATGCCTTCTTGATGTCAAGTGAGATGGCAGCGATCAGCGTCTGATCATTCGCTACTGATCACACAATATTTATAAAACATCTAATATTATAAGAACCACGTATAAACCCCACTTCATCTATATGTATAAGAGATGTAATTACTCAGCTTAATTGATTAGCCAGAATTTTAGACAATATTTGACATCTAACTGGATCAGTGAAATTGGGCGATAAGTTTTACATTTACTTGAGTGCTCATCTTAAGAATAAGACTGATCAGGGCTTGCTAAACTTCTAACATAAGTGGAGCCAGACCTGTGACATTAGATCTAAACAATTCTGTGGCAAAACCATCTGGCCCCACCACATACCCTGTTGGCAAAGCTTTAATTATCTCGGCAAGCTCCTCCAAAGTAATATTCGAGTCAAGCAAGTCTTTTTGATCATTCCTCATTTTAGGAAGTTCTAATGGCTCTATGAAGTTGCTAATATCCTTATCGGAAGACGTGAACTCTAAAGATCTATAAAGATAGCGTAGACTATTTTATTTATAGAAATTCTGCACCTGAATTCCATTCTACATCTTGATGTAATCCTCATGATCCCGCAGTGTGTTTATGAGCTGAATGGGAGGATAAATATAAAGTTAAAGTGTGATGAGACGGCAGTGTACCCATCAGACTCGTGCAGCGGGTGCAAGTCATTCACGCATCACGTGCCGGTAGCGCATCAGTTTCTGTTAATCACGCGTGTAAACACGCCCGCTTTGCTTCGGTCAGTCTGTGCGGATGACAGCCTATATTCAGTGTTTCATTTGTTTCTTTCTGCTTTCAGAACAACGTGATGTAATAAAGGAAACAGCGCAATTAACCCTTGAGATTTCACATACAGGTGCACCTCCTTAAACCATAATCACATTCAAAATTACATTAAACAATTACAAGAGAAAACATACAAATCTGAGTGAAAACCTGGAAATAAAGTTTTAGGATTTTAAACTTCATATAAATCAAACATTCTGCTCCTCTCTCGCTGTTGCTTGAGTACTGGTGATTTCCCCTAATGTATGCCATTATATAGAAATATTTAAGATTCTGCACAATTTCGTGACCAGTAATCAAATAAGCAAATTTGTGACATTAACTGTGTTCACTCATTTTGTACAACATGTTTACCCAGAATGCAGCAGCACATCTGGTCTTTAATGAACCAAAGAGAGCACATGTTACACCCCTCTTTGTCTCTCTCCACTGGCTGCCGGTTGATTCACGTATTAAATTCAAGGCTCTGATGCTGCATACAGAACAATCACTGGGTCTGCTCCAGCATACCTAAAAACATTTATGCAGAGCTACACTCCCACCAGAAGCCTGCGGTCGGCTAAGGAACGTCGCCTTGTCGTACCAAAACACTTTCCCAGACTTTCAGTTTTATCATACCACGTTGTTGGAATGACCTTCCCATCTCCATCCATGAAGCTGACTCACTCTCCATCTTCAAAACACGGCTGAAAACACATCTTTACCATGAGCACTAAACCAGTCACTAAAGAAATAATATAACTCTTGTTGCACTTCAATCTGTTTTAAAATACTATTCCGATGCTAGCGAAACTTTTCCTACCACTGTCTCCTTAAGATGCTTCGGTTACGTTCTCGTCTTTTGTAAATCGCTTTGGATAAAAGCATCTGCCAAATGAATAATATAAATATTAAAGTCAAAGATCTTGTGCTCATTTCTTTGAAGAATCTTCTAGATCAAAGTTACATCGTGATTTACTCAAGAAGTTTCACAAATGATGCCGACAATGCGCTCGACAGAGCCAGGTGGCGGGTCTCCTGAACTGGTCATCTCAAAAAAATAATGCACTGTCGACATCCTCTCCGAACATGTTTAACTTGCACTTCTGGAGTGTACGCAGCGTGTCTTAAGCCGGAAGAATGTTTTCGGGAAGGTCCATGTGTGAATTACTCCCAATTTTTCCTCGCAGATTTACAAAAGTTTAATGGATGAGGCTCAATGAATCCGCATTGATAGTGAACTCCCTTTATTTCCTCAGAATTATCAGAGCTCAAGGAAGTCATGAAAATATAGAAATACCAGGAAATTTCCAAATGATTTGCATATTAATAATATCTTATAGTTAATATACATATATTTAGTTGTGTTAAATATTTCATCAGTTATATATTGCACTCGTGTAGAGTAAAACGTGCTGACTTGTCAGTCACTCGAGTCGGTTCTTTTCAACAAATCATTTGAACCGGTTTACAAATCTGGGGCGGCTGTGGCTCAGGTGGTAGAACGGGTCGGCTGCCAATCACAGGGTTGGTGGTTCGAATCCCGGAAGTGTCGTTGGGCAAATCACTGAACCCCAAGTTGCTCCCAATGGCAGACTGGCACCTTGCATGGAGCTCTGCCATCATGTGTGTGTGAGAATGGGTGAATGGGACGCAGTGTAAAGCACTTTGAATACCGCTAAGGTTAAAAAAGGCGCTATATAAGTGCAGACCATTTACAAATCGTGTGAACGATTCTTTCTACATTTAAATGATTTTTAGAAAGGCGTCGGCAATGATTTCTAGCGTTTACTTGTAAATGTCGTTGTATTCTGGCTGATCATGTGATCTCTCTCTCTGCAGGTGAGCTACGGCACATCACTAAACTGAAGCCCTGGTCACTATTTGACGTTCTGTTGGAAAAATACGGCTGGCCGGCGGAAGATGCCGATCACTTCGCTCACTTTCTGTTGCCCATGCTGGAGATGGTTCCAGAGAAACGCGCCTCCGCTTCAGAATGCCTCACTCACGCCTGGCTCAACTCATAGCACTTTACACACTCGGACTCATCACCTGACCTGCGGGGTCAGAGGTCACGGGGGGGGGGGGTGGGGGGGGCTGTGAATCACGAGTGTCGAGACTCCATCAGATCAGATCCGTCGACATACACACAGTTTGAATCTGAGATGAATCTTCAGTCATCATCCTCAGACACACTGAACTCTGCGGTGGATTTCACAACCATGTCATTTGTTTCTCATTTTATTTAAATAGTTGTTTTAAGGGAGACTCACACTTGATTTTTAGTGTTTGTAAAACATGGAACTCAGTTTCTTTTATATTCATATATTTCACAGATGTTTTCATCCATTATATGAGCGTGTTTACTGGCAATCGAACCCATGACCGTAGTGTTGCTAGCGCCATGCAGGAACACTTCTGAGGGTTTCTTCTGAAGGCGGCATGTGCCCGTGCATCGAGTCAAACTCTCTTGAAATTCCTAGAAAGTTGCTGGCAAACATTTAGAGATAATAATCAGGTTTTCTGCGAACAGTCAGTCGATAATATTCTGATACCTCTAGAAACAGTGTGTCAGTGACCGAACATTAGCGACACTGACGCAACTGTTTGTGTTTGTAACGTGAACATTGAAGCTTCTCATCCAATCACTGACATTCATGAGCCCATCTGAGACCCTCTTTACGCAGCCCCGCCCCTTTTGCACCTATCTTCCAATCAGCAAAGAATCCGCTGTTTACAAACAGACACACCCCTCGGACGCACCGCCTCTGGACAAATCTACAGCTCAACATAAATCCATAAGATTCTACAGATGGTTTGATTTCAGACTGACGCCTGATGATGGACAGACTGACAGGTGTCACTCAAACACTTCTCAGCATTCACTCCAGTGAGAATTCTTCAGCCCTTGATTTGAGTTTTTTGTGGTTTGGATTTCCGTCCTGCCCGATTCAATCTATAAACTTCAACATTCTTGACTGTGGCGGGCATCAGCTACCGGCGATGAGCACGCTTGTGATTATCTGCACTTTCTGGCAGGACGGCTTCCGCTCGCAGAACGAGTTGCACTTGTGTTTGAACTTCTTGTTCAGGGAACAATTACCAATGTACAGCAAACTATCCCAAAACTGCTGGGCGCAAGATAAAACAGATTGCTATAAAGAGAGGAGTGGTGACGGCGTGGTAAGATGCGACACGGACAGATCGACTCCCCCCTGTGGCTGCGTGCGTCCTGTGACATCACACTGCTCAAATGACATCATCAAATTCACAGATTGTCCAGTTGCCTATTTTCGCAATAAAAAGAAGTAGATGGTGAAATATTTTTCAAAACGTGTAAATCCATTTAAAAAGGAAACTGATCTGATGTTGTGACCGTGATGAATTTTAGTCGTAATAATAAGGTGATTGTGTTTTGTCAATTTAGGAATATTTTTGGTTTTCACATTTCTCCCCTCATTAACTTGTGCTGCTCCGTTGGAATCATGTAACATTAATGACTTTGATCAAACATGTTTGCAATAATAGTGATTATGATGAAGTTTTGAAGGGTCCCGCGGTCTCACGCTGACTGTTCTTCCTCACGTCGACAGAATCACGTCTCGTGTTTTTCATCAAATGATTTAATAAAATTGTAAATGAATGGATTGCCGTGACAACGTTCCCATCATTCTTATTCTCTGTTCCCATATTCACAGTATTTGCATGTGATATCAGCAGTGCTGTTTAAGTTTCAGGTACATCACATGCCCAAAATCGGGAGCACACCCCTTTGACTGTTTCATGTTCTAGCGGGACAGAGATCTGTGCACACAGAGAGGTCCATATAGACATTATTCACAGTCACTTGTATGTTACACATCATTTAAAGCAGCTTTACAGAGAATCAGACTGTTTAAATGTGTAATGAAGTGAACAGATTTATAGAAATATAAATATATTCATCTTTGACTTTAAGCACTTATGCAAGTAAAGTTCAGTAAACAATCTATAAGATGTCAGTGAGACGTCACACAGGTCACATAAACTGCAACACATAGAGACAGTATCACCTAGATATCATCTAGAGACTGTATCTGTTCCCCGAACTACCAACCACAAAACCCTCATTAAATCATTTAGAAAAAATTTGATTAAGGCCAGACTTGAAAATAACAAAAATTTAAGCTAAACATCATATAAAAATAGGAATTGTTAATGAAATGATTACAGATCATAGATTGGATGCGCTCTGTTTGACTGAAACCTGCTTAAACTGGATGAATATATTAGTTTAAATGAATCTACATCCCCAGGTTATTCTTATAAACATGAGCCTCGTCTGAAGGGTCGAGGAGGAGGTGTTGCTACAATTGAAGTTTTCAGTGTTACTCAGAGGACAGGATATAAATGTAAGTCTTTTGAACTAATAATGCTTGATGTGACCGTCAGATATAAATAACAAATCTCTGTCATCATTTGTCCTTGCTACAGTATATTAGGGCTGCATGTAACGATTATTTTTCCGATTAGTCGATTAATCTAATGATTATTTTCCGATTAATCTAACGACTAATTTGCTGATTTTTCTAAAGATTTTGTATTATTATTACTTGATTCATATAACAATTAATTAACCCAAAATAAATATAAAAACTTGTCTCATTAATATTTAAATATGTTATTCAATTATCTTAAACACAAAGAAATGTAAAAGAAACACAAATATAACCTGTAATCTGCATTTTTCAGTCCAACATTACTTTAATTGGTGAGATTTCATGTTGACTGATAAATGTAGATTACACTTTCCTTTTACTCGAACAAGTTCTTACTTAAAATCACTCCAAAATAAAATTAATCTACATTTAGCAATCAGCAACAAAATAAATGAAACAAATGTCAAATTCAAGTCAGTTTCGGGAGGAATATTAAAACATTGTGCGAGTTTAGCAGTCCAACATGAAACCATCTTACAGTAACATTAGGGCAATTTGAGTAACACAGGAAGTGTTAAAACTATTGCAATCTTTCATTTAAGTGTTTTTATTTAAGATTTGTTTGTTAATTTAACGTTTAGAAATAGTTTTTTAAAATGCGGTTGGAGAAGGTGTCCAGCGTTGGAGAAGGTGTCCGGGGTTGGCGTATCTCCTGGCTCCGGGGTTGGAGAAGGTGTCCGGCGTTGGAGAAGGTGTCCGGCGTTGGCGTATCTCCTGGCTCCGGGGTTGGAGAAGGTGTCCGGCGTTGGAGAAGGTGTCCGGCGTTGGCGTATCTCCTGGCTCCGGGGTTGGAGAAGGTGTCCAGCGTTGGAGAAGGTGTCCGGGGTTGGCGTATCTCCTGGCTCTGGGGTTGGAGAAGGTGTCCAGCGTTGGAGAAGGTGTCCGGGGTTGGCGTATCTCCTGGCTCCGGGGTTGGAGTATCTCCTGGCTCCGGGGTTGGCGTATCTCCTGGCTCCGGGGTTGGAGAAGGTGTCCGGCGTTGGAGAAGGTGTCTGGTGTTGGAGAAGGTGTCCGGCGTTGGAGAAGGTGCCCGGCGTTGGCGTATCTCCTGGCTCCGGGGTTGGAGAAGGTGTCCGGGGTTGGCGTATCTCCTGGCTCTGGGGTTGGAGAAGGTGTCCGGCGTTGGAGAAGGTGTCCGGGGTTGGCGTATCTCCTGGCTCCGGGGTTGGAGAAGGTGTCCAGCGTTGGAGAAGGTGTCCGGCGTTGGAGAAGGTGTCCGGCGTTGGAGAAGGTGTCCGGCGTTGGAGAAGGTGTCCGGCATTGGAGAAGGTGTCCGGGGTTGGCGTATCTCCTGGCTCCGGGGTTGGAGAAGGTGTCCGGCGTTGGAGAAGGTGTCCGGCGTTGGAGAAGGTGTCCGGCGTTGGAGAAGGTGTCCGGCGTTGGCGTATCTCCTGGCTCTGGGGTTGGAGAAGGTGTCCGGCGTTGGAGAAGGTGTCCGGCGTTGGCGTATCTCCTGGCTCTGGGGTTGGAGAAGGTGTCCGGCGTTGGAGAAGGTTGTCGGCGTTGGAGAAGGTGTCCGGGGTTGGCGTATCTCCTGGCTCCGGGGTTGGAGAAGGTGTCCGGCATTGGAGAAGGTGTCTGGCGTTGGAGAAGGTGTCCGGGGTTGGCGTATCTCTTGGCTCTGGGGTTGGAGAAGGTGTCCGGCGTTGGAGAAGGTGTCCGGGGTTGGAGAAGGTGCCCGGGGTTGGCGTATCTCCTGGCTCTGGGGTTGGAGAAGGTGTCCAGCGTTGGAGAAGGTGTCCGGCGTTGGAGAAGGTGTCCGGGGTTGACGTATCTCCTGGCTCCGTGGTTGGAGAAGGTGTCCGGGGTTGGCGTATCTCCTGGCTCTGGAGTTGGAGAAGGTGTCCGGGGTTGGCGTATCTCCTGGCTCTGGAGTTGGAGAAGGTGTCCGGGGTTGGCGTATCTCCTGGCTCCGGGGTTGGAGGAGGTGTTCCTGCGCTCTGTCAGTGGCCTGTTCGACGTGCCGGGACTGTATCAGAGTTGATTAAGGTTCCTACTACGTTGATTCGTCTGTCCTGGAGGGATTTCTCTTCTACTATCGGACAATGTTCATCCTAATCCAGGACCAGAGCTGGTTCAACTTCAAACACCTGATGAATATAAATGGATTACGGTTCCTTCATTTATAGGTGCGCAGTCTGATAAATAAAATGGACTCAATAAGAGTTTGGGCTGATGTGACTGATGCAGACATTAAAATCATCAATTACAAATGATATGATTAATATTGATGGATATTATGTCCTTAGATCTGATCGTGCTGCTGCTTACAGTCATTCAAACCAAATGCTTTTGAATTATTAGCGATTAAATTAAACCTTTCAGCTGGCTCAGACATTATTGTGGTTGGATGTTATCGACGTTAAGTACTTTACTTGCTGACTTCCTCCATACTTGGACCAAATCTGAACTGGTTTTACTTGCTGATTTGAACTGGGACTGGTTATCATCATCCTCGGACCCATTAAAGGAGATTTGTGACTCTCTGGTGCAGTTAGTTAAATCTACTTTACTGGACATCATTTTAACCACCTCATCCATTTCCTGCGGCAGGAGTTCTCTGTAATGTTGTTAGTGATCACTGCACAAGTGTTGGTGTGAGATTCCCAAAAGTTTACCGCGTTTTATTTATAAAAGATTTTTAAACATTTTAACGAACAAGCTTTTAACAGTGATTTGAGTGTTGTAACATATATGACAGATGTAAATTTAGCCTGGGATTATTTTAAATCCACTTTCCTCACCATATGTGAAAAACATGCTCCTTTTAGATGATTTAGGATTAGTGGTAAAAATAATCCTTGGTTTAATGAATCTGTTTGTACTTTTATTAGACAAAGGATTGCTGCTTGGGCTAGCAAAGAAAACAAATGATTCCTTAGATTGGATCTCTTATAGAGCATTACGCATGAACAAAATTCATAAAAAGTGCAAAATGTGCCTATTGCCTCTATATTTAAAGTTTAACTTCTAACGTTACAGGCCTGGTTGTCCCTTTATTAAAGGGTGGAGGTCCTTCTGATCCAAATAATTATCGTCCTATCTCCAAACTGCCTGTTTTAGCTGAAGTATTTGACTCTTTGGTAAATGATCAATTAAAACAATTCTTATAATGATATAGTTAATCATACTTAATCAGTCAGGCTTTAGATCAGGCCACATTACAGCAGCTGTTAGTCCCAAATGATATTATTAATTCCTCAGATATAAACAGTCTTGTGCAGCATTATTTATTGATCTTTCAAAAGCATTTGATTCTGTAGATCATCATTTATTATTACAGAGACTTCGACATACATTCTGAACGAACCCAATTATTGCTCATTTATTCTTAAAGTTAACAATGTGTTCCACAAGGATCTGTTTCAGCTCCCCTTTTATTCTCCATTTTTATTAATGATGATAGTTTCATAATAAAGTTTAAAAGACAAATACTCAAAATATACAAAGAAGAGAGAGAAATATATATATATATACATACAATCAGATCAATAAAGACAATTACAATTTTCCTTTAAAACTGTTTGTAAAAGATCTTTAAAAGTGCTCAAAGTGGGAAGTATATTTAATTTGATCACATTTTGCAATTCATTCCAAGCCCAAGGAGCATAAAATTAAAAATCATTTTTACCAAATTGTGAATGTACCCTTGGGACTGTCAGCTGAATTTGAGTTGAAGATCTTGTGCAGTAGCTATTTGTACAATAGGTTAAACGATTAGAAACATAAGGGGGTAATTTACCAAAAAGTGCCTTGGCAATAAATACAAACATATGCAGTTTTGTCCTGTGATATAAGGAGGACCAAGCGAACGATTCATACACAATACAATGACACACAAAGCGCAGTGCAGCGTGATAAACACAGTCCAGTTCCTTCAGGATGCAGATGAATGCATGTATAATAGATCTCCATACTCCATTACACATAGAAAAGTACTCTCTACTATTTTCTTTCTAGCCCCATCAGTGAAGCATTTTTTAATCGATAAAAGAATCCCAATTTGAGCTTTTTCAACAAGTTATTAATATGTACATCGAAAGCTAATCTTTATACCTAATTATTGATAAGAACTAACCCTTTCTATGGATGTACCTGCTAAAGTCGATATCGACAGATCCGCTGTTTTAGAGCGAACACGACTAGAAATCATATTTTGTCTTTTTTGGAATTTAAAATCAGTTTTAAATGTAATAATGAATGCTGCATTATTTGAAACGCTCTCTGCAATCGCAAGGCTTGATTTAAGGAAGGAGCTGCTTATAGATCACTGTATCATCAGCATATAAATGAGTTTTAGCTAGATTTCATGTGCTAGATCACATGTGCTGCCGACCAGGACTCCCCGGAAGAAGAGATTGTATGATCTCAATGGGACCTTCCTGGTTAAATAAAGGTTATAAATAAATAATCTGCATTAAATCTTAGTGTGGCGAGGAATATAATTGAAAGGATTGACAGACTGTCACTCACACATGGACGTTAAAATAACAGAAAATATAAAACGAACAAATAACAAAATGACGAGTTACATCAGCAGACCTTTAACATGATGAAACATTTATAAAATCAACCTTCTGCGATCAAGCTGGAGAAAGATTCGTCATCGGAGAGTCAACTTTAGTTTGATGACACGTAAGCATAATTTAACTACAATTATAAACTGAGGGTCTTCAAATATATTCACACAATATTGTATATTGGCATTTGTTTATAGATTTTGCTTTATGATTTTCATCACATTTTAGCTTTTTCAAATTGTACAAATTTCACATTATATTAATTTATATGATGTCATGAAATTGCATTTTTAATAAGGAGAAGCTGTTGTCACTGCTGGAAATATCGTACATATGTAACAAAACAACTCACAAGGTGGGACCTAATAATGAAAATTAGGCTGACAATTAATTGTCAAGCAAATAGTTATATTATATTATATTGTGCAATAGTAAAATATTTCTGCCTTAACTTCTTCACTTTCACACATTATTTTAAAGCTCTCTGATTTAACTTTAAGCCCTTATTTGTCATGAAGACTTTGAGATTGTGTTTCTTGCATGCGATCATCACAGAAATGGAGCATCTGTCTCACAGCACTCTGGCCTGTTAATAGTTCCTAAAATATCAAAATCCACAAAAGGAGGAAGATCCTTTTCATATTTGGCTCCTAAACTATGGAATAGTCTCCCTAACACTGTTCGGGACTCAGACACACTCAGTTTAAGACTAAAGACTCGTCTTATCCAGACATACACCTAATTTATCCTCCAACACACAATTAGGCTGCTTTAGTTGGGTCTGACAGAAACAGAAACATTGATCATGATTTATAACTCTGCAATACATTTAATGGCATCTATGCTTATATTATTTTATTTGTCTCCCTGTCTCAACCTATAACTGCTGCCTCGACCTCACATAAGCATTGGCTATAAATCAGATTTTTAGGGAAGGGACCTACTAACTATTTTATTCCTCTGTTTAAATACAATAAGGCAAAAGTACACCATATAACTAATGATGACATAAAAGCACCAAATGTAAGTCAAGTTTGCAAGCTCAAAACAGTTAGTTTGTGAATTATATCCTTTAACCTCCACACCACATTGAACAACAGACACCATATACACAATACATATCAGCAGAATGAAAGAAATGTAGTCTTATCTGAATGATGATGATGATGATGAATGTCCTTCCCAAACAAAGCATGAAGAATACACAGGGCCGTGAATGAAAGTGTTGGTTGTAATACAAATACCCCCCCCAGGAGTTTTTATACTCCTTATTGAGGCTTCGTGACTCACACACCCAAACACTGCCCATAGTCCTCACTATGATACATGTGGTGAATAAACATTAAACTCAGGATTGTGAAATCATTTTCAGATTGAGCTTTAAATGCAAGGTTTCATTGTTTCGAATGATAAGCCATGCTTACTTTCCTCATTACAAACCCCTTCTTCTACTACCCACACCTGTCTTGCACCTGAGACTACTGCTCTCTAGCGCCCTCTCAGGTGAGTAGTACAATTAAGCTAGAAAAAACCATGTAAACAGGTGTGTCTGTCTCAACCTCGGGACTCCTATCCTGAGGTCACCAGAACCGGCTGGATCCAGCACCATTCCTGCTTCGTGTTGGACTCCACTGCTACGTGTCGCAGAATGATGATGAATAAATGCAGCCGGTGCCAAACATCACCTCAGTCTATTATGATGGACTTCAGAGGATGAACTGATGCCAACTTCAACCATAAGACATGGGATACTTCATATGCCATTGTCTGAACCTTGGGTTTAGGATGGACCACACCGAACCTCACCGAAATTACCGACCGGTTGAACTGTGATGCACCTCACTAATCTCTGCCTGCATCACCTCGGTCTATTGATGGACTACACTCTTATAATGGAATATATAGACTAACAATTGCCAACAAAAGCTTCATCAGACACTTAACAAGGACAATTGCATCTATGTGAACTTCTGCAGTTAATCCAGGATGGACTTCAAAGACATTAATCATTAATCTTACAGTTCATACAAAATCAATGTTTAAACACTGACCCTTAACACTTACTTAGTTTAATCATTTTAAACCATGACTTTAACTATACATAAGTAATATTTACATTATATTCATGATGTTAGTCAGAGGGGAACTGGCCCCCACAGTGAGTCTGGTTTAAGGTTAGGGTGGGGTTGGCCAGATGGGAACCGGCCCCCACAGTGAGTCTGGTTTAGGGTTAGGGTGGGGTTGGCCAGAGGGGAACTGGCCCCCACAGTGAGTCTGGTTTAGGGTTAGGGTGGGGTTGGTCAGAGGGGAACTGGCCCCCACAGTGAGTCTGGTTTAGGGTTAGGGTGGGGTTGGTCAGAGGGGAACTGGCCCCCACAGTGAGTCTGGTTTAGGGTTAGGGTGGGGTTGGCCAGATGGGAACCGGCCCCCACAGTGAGTCTGGTTTAGGGTTAGGGTGGGGTTGGCCAGAGGGGAACTGGCCCCCACAGTGAGTCTGGTTTAGGGTTAGGGTGGGGTTGGTCAGAGGGGAACTGGCCCCCACAGTGAGTCTGGTTTAGGGTTAGGGTGGGGTTGGTCAGAGGGGAACTGGCCCCCACAGTGAGTCTGGTTTAGGGTTAGGGTGGGGTTGGTCAGAGGGGAACTGGCCCCCACAGTGAGTCTGGTTTAGGGTTAGGGTGGGGTTGGTCAGAGGGGAACTGGCCCCCACAGTGAGTCTGGTTTAAGGTTAGGGTGGGGTTAGTCAGAGGGGAACTGGCCCCCACGGTGAGTCTGGTTTAGGGTTAGGGTGGGGTTGGCCAGATGGGAACCGGCCCCCACAGTGAGTCTGGTTTAGGGTTAGGGTGGGGTTGGCCAGAGGGGAACCGGCCCCCACAGTGAGTCTGGTTTAGGGTTAGGGTGGGGTTGGTCAGAGGGGAACTGGCCCCCACAGTGAGTCTGGTTTAGGGTTAGGGTGGGGTTGGCCAGAGGGGAACTGGCCCCCACAGTGAGTCTGGTTTAGGGTTAAGGTGGGGTTGGTCAGAGGGGAACTTGTCCCCACAGTGAGTCTGGGTTAGGGTTAGGGTGGGGTTGGTCAGAGGGGAACTTGTCCCCACAGTGAGTCTGGGTTAGGGTGGGGTTAGTCATAGGGGAACTGGCCCCCACAGTGAGTCTGGTTTAGGGTTAGGGTGGGGTTGGTCAGAGGGGAACTTGTCCCCACAGTGAGTCTGGGTTAGGGTGGGGTTAGTCATAGGGGAACTGGCCCCCACAGTGAGTCTGGTTTAGGGTTAGGGTGGGGTTGGTCAGAGGGGAACTTGTCCCCACAGTGAGTCTGGGTTAGGGTGGGGTTAGTCAGAGGGGAACTGGCCCCCACAGTGAGTCTGGGTTAGGGTGGGGTTGGCCAGAGGGGAACTGGCCCCCACAGTGAGTCTGGTTTAGGGTTAAGGTGGGGTTGGTCAGAGGGGAACTTGTCCCCACAGTGAGTCTGGGTTAGGGTGGGGTTAGTCAGAGGGGAACTGGCCCCCACAGTGAGTCTGGTTTAGGGTTAGGGTGGGGTTGGCCAGAGGGGAACCGGCCCCCACAGTGAGTCTGGGTTAGGGTGGTGTTAGTCAGAGGGGAACTGGCCCCCGCAGTGAGTCTGGTTTAGGGTTAGGGTGGGGTTGGTCAGAGGGGAACCGGCCCCCGCAGTGAGTCTGGTTTAGGGTTAGGGTGGGGTTGGTCAGAGGGGAACCGGCCCCCACAGTGAGTCTGGTTTAGGGTTAGGGTGGGGTTGGTCAGAGGGGAACCGGCCCCCACAGTGAGTCTGGTTTAGGGTTAGGGTGGGGTTGGTCAGAGGGGAACCGGCCCCCACAGTGAGTCCGGTTTAGGGTTAGGGTGGGGTTGGTCAGAGGGGAACCGGCCCCCACAGTGAGTCCGGTTTAGGGTTAGGGTGGGGTTGGTCAGAGGGGAACCGGCCCCCACAGTGAGTCCGGTTTAGGGTCAGGGTGGGGTTGGTCAGAGGGGAACCGGCCCCCACAGTGAGTCCGGTTTAGGGTCAGGGTGGGGTTGGTCAGAGGGGAACCGGCCCCCACAGTGAGTCCGGTTTAGGGTCAGGGTGGGGTTGGTCAGAGGGGAACCGGCCCCCACAGTGAGTCCGGTTTAGGGTTAGGGTGGGGTTGGTCAGAGGGGAACTGGCCCCCGCACATTGTGTGTTTACAATCATATTTAATCAAACTACACAATGATGATTCAAACATTATAGACATCACAGTTTTATCGTCTGTTAATGTCCGATCTTCTGTAAAGCTGCTTTGAAACAAGGTGTGTTGTGAAAATCACTATACAAATAAAAATGACTTGACTTCAAAGTCTCTGGTGTGCGTCCGAGAGAGCTTGATACACTTCACCACAAGAGGGAACAACCATAAAATAAACCTGAAGCTAAACAAACACAAAGTGATTTTTATTTTTATAGCGATTTTCACAACACACATTGTTTCAAAGCAGCTTTACAGAAGATCAGACATTAACAGACGATAAAACTCTATAATGATGGAGTTATTGTGTACTTTGATTAAATATGATTGTAAATTGTGTATAAATAAGTAATTAAATAATAATTGTATTAATAATCCCAGTGAGCAGCTGACTTGTTTGTTTGGAAGTGGGGCAGTTATTCTGCGTTTTGGGGGACTCTCGAGGAGGGGATTTATTATGTATAATGTGTTGTATGTGACTACAGGGGTGTTCGTTGGGATATTAGTGGGGTTTAAATGTTATTTCGATGTGTATGTTTTCTCTGTTGTGCATTTTTGAATCAATAAAATGTTTGAATTGTAAATGAGGGGGACATCGATCTTCATCATTAACCATTTTCACATCTTTGAAAACATGTTTATTCTGCAGCTTTTGAATAAACTGAACTGGATAAATACATGATGCAGTATTTAAAGGCATTCATTTTTAATGTTTGCTTGTATATTGATCACTCTGTGTATTTATTTGATCTGTACAGCACTTTGAGTCAACAGTTGTTTTTAGGGATCTATAAATAAAGGCCGACTTGACTATGAAAAATACAATTCAGTTAATGTGTAAAACTTTAAATTGGCTCCAAAATACTGAATGCACCTTTAAAATTGACATGTAAAAGGAAAATGATATATTACAGGTCAATACTTATTCTCAATTTTTAAAGTTTACTGGCAGCGTGAAGAATATTAAAAGTACAGATATTCAATGTAATATAAAATACAAAAAATAAAATCATTTGTAAAATAACTTCCAGATCAAGTATAATGTAAGTGTAGGACAAGTTAATGTAAACCAGTAACATGCGTGTAACATGACAATCACAGATCTCGTTTAAAATGTTACATTCGTTGTGCACAATATTTGCTACATTTAAATGACACATTCGGTCTTGTCTGGAATTGTGTGAAATCAACAGAAATCCTGCAATAAACTGTTGTCATAGCAACCGAATACAAACACACTTTAATGTTTATAAATAAATACAATCACAACTGACACGTTCATTGTTTCCCCCCAAGTTTTATTAAGAGATATATTACAAATGTTTAGACGCCGCGTGGAGTCTTGAAGTTCATGCCAACGGGAGGTTGGGTAACCTGGAGGTTGGACAGGCTGCCGAAATCCTAACGAACAGAAAACGGAAGAAAGCAATGAGGAAACGCACAGAATAATCATCGTTGATCGATTCTCTAAGTTCACAACCGCTAAACAGAAATAATAAATAAGCATATCAGGGCTATAAATGTGTGCAGCTGAACATTGTGTGAGAGATTCAGGGTTTGTCAGGAACAGCATCCAGCAAACACGGGAAAGACTTTCAGTTTTGTCTTCCTGTATTATCAATGACCTGGAGACACGTCACCCCACAGTCACTTTCGATACAGGAGCAGAAAGAGCGTTCAGTGATTCTCACCAGAAGCTTGAGCATCTCCTTGGTGTCCGTGTCCACCTCGATGATCTCCTGGTCCAGAGCGGAGACCTGCACAAAAACACGTCAACATCCCGTCAGTCAGCTCGTCACAACATTATTAGAGTAAAGGGGGGGGGGGGTAATGCAACCCTAACTGAGAAATTAAGATTTTGCACCAAAAATATTGCCAACGTTATAGTTATGTTGTAAATCCACCAAAGGCTGAAAATAATTCATGTCTCAATGCCATTCCTGATCTGATCAGCTGCACACGTGTGTGCGCTCCAAATGAACAACACGGGAACACACGTGATATTCCCAGTGTGATTGTAGCTCCGCTTCGGCCATCATACACCAGCTTAAGATCATAACTGTTCTCGGCGTGCACGTGTGGATGAACGGCCTCCTTTTATTTGACTCATAATAAAGCGTTAATGGCGCTTCATTTCCAATCACGGAGAGGATATACACGGGACAAACATCCGCTGCTCTTGTCATGATGATTCATCACATCTGTGATGTGTTTTACTGCAAATATCTGGCGATCGATCATTTGTGAGATGAATTATAATGATAAATGATTTAATATTGCTGTTCAGCAAGTGCCACTAGAGGGCGTGTCTATCGGCAGCGGTTTAATATACATGAGTAAACTTGATCATTTCTAGATTGACTTGGTTTAGTCCTACACTTGCTAAAATGTAATTAGCAGATTTCTTATTTATTTCTGAACATGTGGATTTATTGGATTTTAATGTATTTTACATTTAACTGTGTTGGCATCTTCCCCCTGTGGTGCATTCATCTTGCACAGCTTTGTTTCCTATAAAGAAAAGGATTTCTCTAACCAGGTTGGCTTGCGTTCTAATAAAGCAACATTTATAAGTTGAAATAAATTGTGAATCGTCCACAAGTTTGATAAAAATCGAGCTTTGATTTTCTTTTTGCCATATCGCCCAGCCCTACTTTCAAAAGTACAAAGAGAATTCTTCTGGAGGCTGCAGATTAAATCACGTTTAGATTAAACTGCGGTTATTATTTCATAAACTCAAATACAATTCCTTCTGCAACTAATGAATACATCAATTAAAATGTTTCTAAGGAACATTGTGTGAGAGATTCAGGGTTTGTCAGGAACAGCATCCAGCAAACACGGGAAAGACTTTCAGTTTTCTCTTCCTGTATTATCAATGACCTGGAGACACGTCACCCCACAGTCACTTTCGATACAGGAGCGTCAAACGACATCTGACATGCACCGCGTGTTCTTCATGTCTTCATGCCAATCACAAACAACTGACACTAATGTTCAGGAAATCCCACAATTCCCCTTTACGAAAACATCAAGATATTCAACAGAACGGTCCGAATCATTCTGCAGAATACATCGAGAATCAAACTGACCTCGGGGACGTAGTTATCTCGTCGTTCTCGCTCTTCCTCCTGTAGTTTGATGGAGATACCTCTGACTGGACCTCTCTGAATCCGCTTCATCAGGTGCGTCACATATCTGCACAAACACACACACACTCATAACATCATCATAGACACACACTTCATGTTCTGAGACAGGACACGCCATCTCACTGCACCCACATAACCTTCAACATCCCACCACACTGCACCCACATAACCTTCAACATCCCACCTCACTGCACCCACATAACCTTCAACATCCCACTGCACCCACATAACCTTCAACATCCCACCACACTGCACCCACATAACCTTCAACATCCCACCTCACTGCACCCACATAACCTTCAACATCCCACTGCACCCACATAACCTTCAACATCCCACCACACTGCACCCACATAACCCTCAACATCCCACTGCACCCACATAACCTTCAACATCCCACCACACTGCACCCACAACACCACACTGCACCCACATAACCCTCAGCATCCCACCACACTGCACCCACATAACCCTCAGCATCCCACCACACTGCACCCACATAACCCTCAGCATCCCACCACACTGCACCCACATAACCCTCAGCATCCCACTGCACCCACATAACCCTCAGCATCCCACTGCACCCACAACATCCCACTGCACCCACATAACCTACAACATCACACCACACTGCACCCACATAACCCTCAACATCACACCACACTGCACCCACATAACCCTCAGCATCCCACCACACTGACCCACATAACCTACAACATCACATCCCACTGCACCCACAACATCCCACCACACTGCACCCACATAACCCTCAACATCCCACCACACTGCACCCACAACACCCCACTGCACTCACATAACCCTCAACATCACATCCCACTGCACCCAGAACATCCCACCACACTGACCCACATAACCCACAACATCACATCCCACTGCACCCAGAACATCCCACCACACTGACCCACATAACCCACAACATCCCACCACACTGCACCCACATAACCCTCAACATCAAACCACACTGCACCCACATAACCCTCAACATCCCACCACACTGCACCCACATAACCTTCAACGTCCCATCACCCTGCACCCACAACACCCCACTGCACTCACATAACCCTCAACATCACATCCCACTGCACCCACATCACATCCCACTGCACCCACATAAACCACAACATCCCACCACACTGCACCCACATATCCCACCACACTGCACCCACATAACCCTCAACATCCCACCACACTGCACCCACATAACCCTCAACATCCCACCACACTGCACCCACATAACCCTCAACATCCCACCACACTGCACCCACATAACCCTCAACATCCCACCACACTGCACCCACATAACCCTCAACATCCCACCACACTGCACCCACATAACCCTCAACATCCCACCACACTGCACCCACATAACCCTCAACATCCCACCACACTGCACCCACATAACCCTCAACATCCCACCACACTGCACCCACATAACCCTCAACATCCCACCACACTGCACCCACATAACCCTCAACATCCCACCACACTGCACCCACATAACCCTCAACATCCCACCACACTGCACCCACATAACCCTCAACATCCCACTGCACCCACATAAACCACAACATCCCACCACACTGCACCCACATAACCCACAACATCCCACCACACTGCACCCACATAACCCACAACATCCCACCTACATAACCTACATCATCACACTGCATCCCACAATGCAATGTTTTTTGAATTTCTTCACTCATTATTTAATCAAAGAGTCAAAGGTTAAACACAAAATTGTAAGAAAAATGCTAAATTTTTATTAGATTTTTATTTCTGAAATAACAGGATGTCACTCACTGAAATAAACCTGTAATGTAATGAGGTCATGTGATGCTGAAACGGTGTCCAATAGTACACAAGAACTATATTATCAAAGAACTGTGATGTCAAATCAGTTCACCAGTGATGTCCGATTCACCAACAAATCATTCTTTTGAAACAATTCTTTATAATGACTCATTCGCAAAGCTTGGTAGATCACACAACAGTAAGGGACGACTTCGGCCAGACTTTTTCAGTTTCCTAACATCAATATTTTCCACAGTATGAGCTTACGGAGAGTGTTTAACAAGTCTCTGTTTTCATCACTGTTCCGGTGTGATGAGCCGTAAATGTGCTTTCAAATGAAAACACACATGTGGACATTACCCATAAAGCTGTGCGGCACCTATAATGTTAGTGATATTCTTCATATTGGAACAATAGACAACATGTGACAGTCTAAATGAGAATGAGACGTTTAATCGATCTGAAGTGAATCGGACGTCCCAACGCTACAGTTTACAGGGATATAAAAGCACTTATTTAATGCACCCACAGGTCGTGTAACTTCAGTCTTAGATTTACTAGTCAAACCGGCATGTTCAGTTTCGGAAATTAAACTTCTGTTTCAAAGCATTCGGTGTGTCGTCTGCATATTAATGTTACGTTTATATTGCACTTCTGACGCTACACTCCAAGCGCTTCACCGCAGCTGTCGGTGGAGTGAGCGATACAGACAATTCTGGGATGGGGATTATATTAGGAGGCCAAGATTGAGAAGGGCCAATTGGGGGAGTTTGGACAGGACACCAGGATTACACACTCCTATTTATGGGCATTGTCAACTCAAGTACTCGGACTAATTACTCGTCGCATACTCGAGGGGCAATGACATATACATAACTGTATAACATGTCTGACAGACATCTCGTTGTTCCAGTGTATCATCTATTCATTTTGATAGGCTGTTAAAAGATTGTTACGAAATGCACAAAAGGTTTTATAATGAAAATATAATACATCATATTAATTAATTGCAATGTCGTATATCAGTTTGGTTGCTATGAGACGTCTCTGACATTCAATGACCGCTCAAAGTCACACTGTAATCAATCTCAAAATCAGAAACAAGCCTCGACAGGTTTGTGTTCGGTTGTCAGGTCACATGTATGATAACCATCGATCAATCATTGCTGCCACGTCAGAGTACTCGTGCCCATCATTTAATCATTTCGAGAAGTACCCTGGGATATTTAATGAACACAGCGAGTCTGGACCTTAGTTTAATGTCTCGTGCCTCTTGAGAGTACAGTATCCCCATCACTAAACTGGGACATTAGGACACACAGAGCGCAGGGTGAGCGCCCCCTGCTGGCATCACTGACCAGACTCAACCTAACTTCAGTGGGTAACCATGTGAGAGCTGCAGGGTCATGTGGCTACAGGCTATTATAACCCAAACACTGTGATCCAATCAGATTCATTTAGATACCTGAGATTTGATTGGCCGCATAGGCCGTCACTCACCCGGCGATCTTGTTGCGAAGCTTCTTGCTGGGGATGATGGCGATCTCCTCACACACACGCTTGTTAGTATGGAAGTCGTTGCCCAGACGGGTGTAGTACTTCTCAATGATGACCCGAGCGGCCTTCTTTACCGTCTTGGTCCTGACTCGACCCTGAGAAACACCATCAGAACATCATGAGTAGAACCTCAGAACATGACAAACAAGGAGACACTCGCAGAACTGTGTTGGTCAATTTATTAGACTCTGAATGATTAATGCATTTATATATCACCACTTTTACATCCCAGTACATGTGTCTCTAGTGACAGACAGCACATTGTGTGATCTGAAGCCTTAATACACCCAACACACACACACACACACACACACACACACAACACACCAGACACACACAACACACCAGACACACACTAACCCTTTACACACCAAACACACACAATACACACTACCCCGTTACACCCGACACACACACACACACAATACACCCGACACACACACACTACCCCTTTACACCAGACACACACACACACAACACACCAGACACACACACACACACACTACCCCTTTACACCCGACACACACACCCGACACCCGACACACACACACACTACCCCTTTACACCCGACACACACACACTACCCCTTTACACCCGACACACACACACACAATACACCCGACACACACACTACCCCTTTACACCCGACACACACACACACACACACACACACAATACACCCGACACACACACACACACACACACACACACACACACACAATACACCCGACACACACACACACACACAATACACCCGACACACACACTACCCCTTTACACCCGACACACACTACCCCTTTACACCCGACACACACACACACACACACAATACACCCGACACACACAATACACCCGACACACACACACACACACACACAATACACCCGACACACACACACACACACACAATACACCCGACACACACACACACAATACACCCGACACACACTACCCCTTTACACCCGACACACACACCAAACACACTCACACAAACCTAACACACACACACGCGCAGTGTCAGAGCTGTTACAGTAACACCTAAAAACTCATTACAATTCACACACTAAAGCACTTTCCAGTTGCTCGAATCAGATGTATTAATCAATAATCATTCATATGATTAATACAGTATTAATACACAGAAAGGAGCGCGCGTTCCCATCCGTATGAGTTTTTAATATCGGACGCGTTTAATGTGTCACACTCATCTGACGCGTCATACTCACGCACACACTTGCGGATGAATCCCTAGATCACATTCATGTGTTTGTTGTGATGAATCGATGAGTTTTTAAAACGGATTACAGCAGATTATAACGAGAAAGAAACAGTCAGATACCCACCATGATGGATCCGGAGAGTAGAAGAGAGCGGCGAAACGCGAAACCGGAACACGAAGCGTCAGAGAGACGTCACAGCGCGCACTCACTGACCTCTAGTGGTGGAGGAACGACACTGTTCCGAACTACCACAGTTGTGTCATGACTAAACAAACTGGATAATTAGATGTTTCATCCTGTTAAAATGTGGAATTATGCTTTAATTTCATAATCATTTTTGATATTTTTATTAACGTCATATATGACCAGACATAAATCATTCTGTTAATGGAGTCACGGGTTTAATGACAAAAAGTTTAATAGAAAAAAAGTAATTAATAAAAGTACAAATGTATATTTGTATATAATGTAAGTGCAAATAATAAAAACAATTATTTTGTCAAGCCTTAAGATTTTATTCACGTCCAAATTCACGAACACTAATTAAACTGATTTGAGTTTGATCCTCCAGACAAACGCAGCATTAAACAGACTGAATTTGGTGGACAAGTAGTTTAAAATAATAATAAATTAAAAAAAGTAACTCTTAGCAAATTTGACATAATTTTATTCTGAAATCATTAGATTAATAATATTCATTTGTCATATTTTTAACAGTAAGAAATAAACAAATTGCCTTTACATTTTATAAAAATATCAATTTATTTCTATGTATTAATTTCTCCTTCCCTCATGCGATCTTGGCAGTTTCTCTGTGCATGATACAAATACATCAGAATAGAATTGATGTTTAGAATCGCCAACTAAATGTAAATAACTCCACATAATATCTCAGCTTTGGGTTTAGAAGAATATCAGTATAAAGGCATTAACTTTGCCAGCTAAATCTTTAATTATACTACATTTCTAGTAGTACTATATCATATACACTCACCTAAAGGATTATTAGGAACACCATACTAATACTGTGTTTGACCCCCTTTCGCCTTCAGAACTGCCTTAATTCTACGTGGCATTGATTCAACAAGGTGCTGAAAGCATTCTTTAGAAATGTTGGCCCATATTGATAGGATAGCATCTTGCAGTTGATGGAGATTTGTGGGATGCACATCCAGGGCACGAAGCTCCCGTTCCACCACATCCCAAAGATGCTCTATTGGGTTGAGATCTGGTGACTGTGGGGGCCATTTTAGTACAGTGAACTCATTGTCATGTTCAAGAAACCAATTTGAAATGATTCGAGCTTTGTGAGATGGTGCATTATCCTGCTGGAAGTAGCCATCAGAGGATGGGTACATGGTGGCCATAAAGGGATGGACATGGTCAGAAACAATGCTCAGGTAGGCCGTGGCATTTAAACGATGCCCAATTGGCACTAAGGGGCCTAAAGTGTGCCAAGAAAACATCCCCCACACCATTACACCACCACCACCAGCCTGCACAGTGGTAACAAGGCATGATGGATCCATGTTCTCATTCTGTTTACGCCAAATTCTGACTCTACCATCTGAATGTCTCAACAGAAATCGAGACTCATCAGACCAGGCAACATTTTTCCAGTCTTCAACTGTCCAATTTTGGTGAGCTCTTGCAAATTGTAGCCTCTTTTTCCTATTTGTAGTGGAGATGAGTGGTACCCGGTGGGGTCTTCTGCTGTTGTAGCCCATCCGCCTCAAGGTTGTGCGTGTTGTGGCTTCACAAATGCTTTGCTGCATACCTCGGTTGTAACGAGTGGTTATTTCAGTCAAAGTTGCTCTTCTATCAGCTTGAATCAGTCGGCCCATTCTCCTCTGACCTCTAGCATCAACAAGGCATTTTCGCCCACAGGACTGCCGCATACTGGATGTTTTTCCCTTTTCACACCATTCTTTGTAAACCCTAGAAATGGTTGTGCGTGAAAATCCCAGTAACTGAGCAGATTGTGAAATACTCAGACCGGCCCGTCTGGCACCAACAACCATGCCACGCTCAAAATTGCTTAAATCACCTTTCTTTCCCATTCTGACATTCAGTTTGGAGTTCAGGAGATTGTCTTGACCAGGACCACACCCCTAAATGCATTGAAGCAACTGCCATGTGATTGGTTGATTAGATAATTGCATTAATGAGAAATTGAACAGGTGTTCCTAATAATCCTTTAGGTGAGTGTGTGTGTATATATATATATACAGCTCTGGAAATACTGAAGAGAAGACTGTGAAATGGTCAGTTTCTCTGGATTTACTCTTTATACGTGTGTGTTTGAGTAAAATGAACATTTGTGTTTTATTCTATAAAGTCCTGACAACATTTCTGCCAAATTACAAATATAAATATTGTCATTTAGATCATTTATTTGCAGAAAACACCAGCTGCTCAAATAACACAAAGATGCAGTTTTCAGACCAGGAATAATGCAAAGAAAAGTTCATATTAATTTATTAAACAATATGTGATGGGGACTGGACCGGTCACAAGGAGAGGTCAAGCGGTCCAAAAGATGTCTAATCCAGCTCTCACCTCTCCTTTCTTAAATAAAACAATCTTTGAATAAATACATAAGAATGGGTCAAAATGAGAGTTAAAAATGAAAACAATAAATTGGATGCATAAAAACATTTGCACTATTAAACAATATATAAACAAAATGAAGAGTAAAACGATGAATCGGTGCTTTGAACAGTATATTTCTGTGATGGAGGCGACTCAGTGTCTCATCACACAGTAATAATGTTTTAACGGAGTTCAGAAATCAATATTTGCTGGAATAATCCTGATTTTCTATCACAGCTTTCATGTGTCCTTCACGAAGACTAATCTGCCCGAATCCAGCTGACACACCCTCCGATCGTCATCGATCCTCCACCTAATTTCCCAGTGGGTGCGAGACACTGTGGCTCGAAGGCGTCTCCAGATCGTCACGATCCTCCACATGATCATCTAACGATTACCCGGAGGTGCTTCAGCAGGACACATGAATTAAGTCACATACAAGACTATCCTGGAAGAAAACTTCTTTCTGCTCTGGCGATGTTCCCAAACTCTGAGAATGGGTTTCTCCAGCAGGGCAATGCCCCATGCCACACAGACAGTTCAATCAAGGTGTGCATGGAGCACCGGATCGAGACCCTGTCATGGCCAGCCCAATCTCCAGACCTGAACCCCATTGAACACCTCTGGAATGTGATCAAGAGTGGCATAAAGTCACCCAACAGCAATGTGAAAGACTGGCAGAGGGCATGCCAAGACTCATGAAAGCGGTGATTGAAAATCAGGATTATTCCAGAAAAATATTGATTTCTGAACTCTTAAAACATGAATATTGGTGTTCATTAATAATGAATATTAACTCGTTTTCTTTGCATTATTCAAGGTCTGAAAACTGCATCTTGTGTCATTGACAATTATTTTATTTATTTGAAATTTGGCAGAAATGTTTCAGGACTTTCTAGAATAACACACATTTATTTTACTTACACACACACGTATACAGAGTAAATCCAGAGAAACTGATCATTTTACAGTCGGTTCTTCAGTAGATCCAGAGCTGCATGTACATTCATCTTATGTTAAGGAAGGGAATCCCTCTCAATGGGGCCCATTATATTCTGGGGGTCTTTGGAATCAAAGTTTGAAATCCTGCAATTTACCCAATTAAATGTCATCCTTGCTACAGAAAAGTGACCAATTATGGGATCTAATAATACATTTGTGCGAATGATTAGCTGAATATTTGTTTAAAGAACATTTAACCAGCCGGGGAACCAGACTTCATCATCTCGCATCCCAAACCTCAAAGTGCCAGTGAATATAATGTCATATGAATATAATGAATTTGAAATAAACACAAAACACAGATTAAAAAGGTGTCCGAGTTAAAAACAAACCCCAAGTGCTACAGTTCAAACTATCTATTGTTTGGAAATAAATTACAAAAGGCAATGCTCTCGAAAAACAACATTTTATTAAACGCCTGTACAAGAATGGAAGGAAATATCAAAGTTATTTACAAAGATTTACACTTAAAATAATTCAGAAATCATGTGAATGAAACATGAAATTATTAATCCTCCTCATCATCAATGATCGGCCTGGACCTGAAACACAAAAACGGTTCAATCCATTCAGCCGAACCAAAAACAAAAGCAGCTACAGGAGATATCAATCCAACATCACAGCATCATCACAAACATCCGAACAATGGAGGACTAATCTTAAAGCAGTTTCACTGTCAGGGGTCCCACGGGTCAATACTCACTTCCTGGGTGCTTTACTGACACCGCTCCCCCCCGCCTCTTCATCATCAGATGCAGGATGAAGATTCTCCTTCTCTGGTTTTCTGCTCGGACCCCCAAAGAAATCCCCAATGCCCTTCTGCCATATGGGGGTGGGCCGCGGGCACACAGGGTTTCCACCCGCATACTTATTCTTGGCTAGACAAACGAAACATCTACATGAATATAAATCTAACTCAGATCACAAACTCAACTGGTCAAACGGCTCTTACACAAAACTGTGCTGCAGTGTGATGCATGTATAATAACACTGATGTGCTCAAAGAAACAATATTGAGTTCATATTAATTGTATATTATATATTAATATTTGATGTGATTTTGAATAAAGTTTATAATAATGCAGCTGCCCAAAATAAATCCTAAAACTTCAGTCTCATAATACATCCTGAATGTGTTATACATTTCTAAATACGAGTACAGAGTTATTAAAAAGCCCTTATTTTAATTAAAAACTAAAGCAGTAGAAGTCAATGGGAATACTGTGTTAGACGTGTGCGCGCTCACCAGGCGTGTCCGACTGCGCGCCGCCGCTGCTATGCGCGTTCACGGATCCAGAAGCGCCGAATGATTTCCGGGGCGCAGAAGCGGCAACAGCTAAAACATAAACACACCGAATGATAAAACATTAAATAAACATGGTATATTACACAATCACAGAACGAAACTAATGCACATTCTCCTCACCGGCTCATTGTGACGCACATCCGGTGTGACGTAATGAATGTGAAAGTGGCGCCAATTCATTTGTCAACATCAAACTCAGTTTAAAAACTCTTAAAACTCAACAGACTTTCACGATAAAAGGCAAAAGTCATAATTAAATGTGCATTACACGTTAGCTTTGCGTCATAATTATGCAATAATGACATTAATAACGAGTAAAACGATGTTCGCTTATCAACAACAATATCGCGGTAAATGACCTTTATAAAATAATTTCTATAAAACTTTCGTTTCTTAAAGAAAACAAAACACTTTTGAGATGATATAGATTCACACAACAGACACAATTACTCTCATTAAACGGACTCGTACATTATGTATGGAAAAACAACTAATAACAACCATAATGGCATAAACGTACAACGGTGTTATGACCGTGAGTTAGTAAACTGATGTTATTGTAATAAGTGATATTTACCTTTCCTGTAAGTGGCGGGAACACTGTCAGCTTTAGTTCGCACCATTGCGGCTTCCGCTCGACTCTAGAAATAAAACGTGAGATTCCCGCCGGCCTTTTAAAACACAAGCCAACACGCATGACGTCACAGTCCAATAGCCAATAGGCAGACATGCTTCTGGTACACGTGACTATTGAGCACGCCTCCTCTTGTCTGCCGCCTGTTAAAGGACATTAGAACACGTTACCCTGGTTACCACAGATGCCGCCAAAATACCATAGTTACAACAGATAACTTACTATTAATCACCACTGATATTAAAATCACATAGAAATTAAACAAAATGACAGTAAGATTGTTAAACTTCTCACACTCATCTGATTAAACTGTATGATTTCACAGTAAACAATAACTGTAGTAACTGCTATTATTCCAGAAACTGTGGTACACGTTCTGATATTGTTGATGTAGAACACGTGACGACTGCTCATTAAAGCTGGGAATTGCCCCCATTGACTTCCATTAAGTGTCTCACTGGAACACACATTTGTGCTTTTGTTTTTATAGAAAAGGAGGAACGAGTCGAAATACATTTCTGTGGTAATCAACATTATTCCTCAAATGCTGTTGATTGAGATTAACTTGTACTGACCTGGAATATTCCTTTAATTCATGAATTAATAATGTGATTAATGTATACTTGCATCTGAAGCTCCAGTGTGAAACACAGTGAGGGTCTTTGTGTTTTTTGGAAAGCTTTCTTTTGTCCACTCGATTAACAAGTATGAACTTTATTGGGGGAAGCTGCTACACAATAAATATTGAAATGGATTCTGGTTATTTCACTCTTTGTTTAGAGTTTTTAACATGTAAATCATTTGTATTTCTTTAATGGATTTTCATGGTTTAATGCTGTAAATTTGGAGCCTAAAACGGGCAAATCTAGACATATAAAGACATTTTAATAGTAACAAGAATAAATAAACGAAGGTCTGGTAAAACATAAAAAGTTTCTAAATCAGTTTTAATGAGGCCATATAATAAAAATCAACTCCTGGGACATGAAAGTGCCCAAAGTGAAATAAACACCCATAATTGATATTCACACTCATTATTTCTGTTGTTGAATCTGTTCATCTGTTTATAACTGTGATCAAACCAGCATCACATGTTCAAACGATCTGATGACGTCACAGTGTTTATAACACAATGAAAAGAAGAATATATCAGTCTCATTCACTTTACAACAGACCAAACATTCTCAATTGAGAAATAACGAATTAAACATACTTAAACTCACAACCACTGATGTTCTGTTAGTCATCAGGCCAGAGATGGATGTGATTGGTCCATGAGGCGTCTGTCCAAACAGGCAGCGCAGATCATTGGTCAGGTCAGCACTGGCCACGCCCACCGCTTGATTCTCGTCCTCAATCTGACACACAGACACAGTCCTATGTGTGTAACCTGATTTATTTTCTTTGTTCACAAAAAGACTTATAAAAACAAGTGAAATATAATTGACCTCATTAAAGAATATGAATTGTTATATATTGACACCTGCAGGAGGCGCCAGAGGACACAGTGACGTCATAGGAGACACAAAACTCACTGCTGTGATCAGAAGAATTGATCTGAACAGAGAGACAGATCATGATCAAACATCACACACCACATGTGTAACATGTCCTCTGATTATTAGTGAGCAACATATTCTGCTCCTGTCTGTAGCTTTAACTCAGCGCTTCTCAACAGGTTTTCATTCAGGACAGATTTTACAAGTGACGACCCACTAAAGTAAAAACACAACCTGTATTTAATGTATCCTGGGTTGCATTTCCTTTTTGTTCATGGCTTTCAAGTACAAGGACATTATTTTAGTTTACACACACACACACACACACACACACACACACACACACACACACACTTTCTCACACACACACACACACACACTCACACTCTCTCTCACACACACACACACACACACACACACACACACACACACACACACACTCACACACTCACACACACACACACTCTCTCTCACACGCACACTCACACACACACACACACACACACACACACACACACACTCGCACACACACACACACTCACACACTTGCACACAGACACACACACACACACACACACTTGCACACAGACACACATGATGGGCTGACAGATCGATGTGTGTGTGTGTGAGTGTGTGTGTTTGGGGTGTTTAATGCAGCCGAGCGTTCAGTCTGACAGTCAGATTGTCACATCAGAGCGAGTGTGAAACAGACTGAAACATGAAGCATCATTGTGTCATCAAACACGCCGTCTTCAAAGAGTTCCTCGCCGAGTTCCTCGGGACGTTTGTGCTGGTGGTGAGTAACTGCATCTCTCTGTTTGTAACGGGACTGATGATGTGTCAAGACTATAAAGAGTTGTTTTATTCACCTGTTCTTCATTCTACAGTACAGAAATCTCATATATGACCATATAACAACAGATATATTTGAGCATGTATGTACATACATGAGTGTTTGGGGGGAATACATTACCTGTATAAAAACAGACACTTTGAATTATATGTTGCATAAATGTTCAAGCATGTGACTTTAAATAAATGAAAAATGAAGACTTTACATTTGCATAGTTAACACAAAGTGTTTTTATCAATGAATCGATATGAATAAATGCTGTGGGAATATTCGCTGATAGTTTATGACAGTAATGTCCTGATGTACACTGATGGAGCGTTCATCATACATCTGTTGTGTGTTTGTGTACTGTTGTGTGTCAGTTGTTCGGTTGTGGGTCTGTGGCTCAGACGGTGTTGAGCAGAAACACTCTCGGCGAGCCGTTGACCGTTCACATCGGCTTCAGCACTGGACTCATGATGGGTGTGTATGTGTCCGGCGGCGTCTCAGGTAAACACATCATGTGATCACACACAACACCACACATGTGTTATATAACATCATCTCTCACATGTGAGACACAATGTGATTATCAGGATTCTCAGAAGGGATCAATAAATGAACTGCTGTAAGTGTTGTCAGGTTTGTGATGTCATCAGGACCCTCATCATCATAATGCTCCTGAATAACGATTGATCTGATTTGTCAAACTCTCTCTCTCTGCTGATTTCTGAGGTCATATGATGCTCGGGGCGAGTGTTCTGACGGACCCATTGATCCGGGCACATGCCAGTGTGTGTGTGTGTGTGTGTGTGTTTAGAGGAGAGCAGATGAGTTTATTCAATGAGTTTGTGTAAAATGATGGTTGTGTGTCTTATATAAGAGCTCAGTTAAATACTGCAAATACAGATATGAACTAGTGAAGGACTCAAAGATCATTCAAAAATAAAACATTGTGTAGTGTTTGTGTAGTGTTTGTTGAGTGTTTGTGTAGTGTTAATGTGTGTGTAGTGTTGTGCAGTGTTTGTGTAGTGTTAAAGTGTGTGTAGTGTTTGTGTAGTTTTGTGTAGTGTTCATGTGTGTGTTGTTTCACATCGCCTTATTATTTCACCTTGTCAAATAGTTATTAGTCTTAAATTACCCCGTCTCAACTGTGTTGGAGCGTGTTGCAATCATCTGATTTGAAATTACTGTACATAAAACAACAATGAAATTCTCAATGTAAAACATCATATAATGTGTAGTTGTAGTGCTTTCAATATAGCAAAGGGTGAATTTAATTTACAAATCACTCCTTTTTGTTTTTATTAGCATTTTTCATACTGTCCCAACTTCTTAGTAATTGGTGTTGTATGTTAGGGTAGTGTTTGTAGTGTTTGTTTAGTGGTGTTTATGTTTGTGTAAAGCCACACAGATCCGCTGTCTAATATTGCATTGTTGAATCTCAGCGGTTTGAACAGTGAATGTCTTCGTTTGTGTGTCAGGTGGTCACCTGAATCCCGCTGTCTCTCTGGCGATGGTGGTTCTGGGGAAGCTGAAGTTCTGGAAGTTTCCCATCTATGTTCTCGCTCAGCTGCTGGGAGCGTTCGCAGGAGCGGCCGGAGTGTTTGGACTCTATTACGGTGAGTTTGTTCCAATGAAAACACTGCACACAAATCGCTAAACTTCACATACTGTTGCATCATCCTGCTGTCACATGGGGAAACACACAAGTGAGGCCTCGATTATTTCTCTTAGACTCTTGTGAGAGCAAATGGAGACATTTTCTTCCCAGATGAATCTCCTGAGAACAAGACACCAGTAATCTCACTAGTTTTATTTGTCCTGAGAAACACTGAAGTTGATACGTTTACACTGAGATCTCGATTCAGTATTTTCCTCTGGTGTCTCTCCACGATCAGGATCATGTGATAATGAATGTGTGTTTTGTTGTTTAGATGCGTTCATGGATTTCACGAGTGGAATTCTGTCAGTGACGGGAATCAGTGCCACAGGACACATTTTTGCATCCTATCCCGGCAGACACCTCTCAATACTGGGCGGATTTGTGGATCAGGTCAGAACATTGTGTTGATGTTAAAATACTCTTTGTATCCCAGATTAATATGCAGAGACAACTAAAAGTTATTCACGCTATGAAGTTTAATTTGAGAGACCCGTCCAGCCCGATACAACACCACTGACTTGACCAATGGCGTGAGTTTGGGGTGGGACTTTCTGTTTGTCTGACCAACAGCAGATGGGACGTGTATTCACAAAGATGTTTGAAAACTTTTTATTTTCGCAGTTTCGGAGCGGCACAATGACACACTTCAGCTTTAATGTATCTTAATCAGTCTGTTCTTACAACAAACAATTAAATCTATCAGCACAGGCTGAGAGAACTGATTCTGGGTCAGTAAACTGTTTACGATGAGAGAAAATAATTAGTAATAAATGTTTGAGATGTACAGACTCTCTAGATAAATTAAACTCCATCTGACCTGGAATAATCAACAAGTTTCGTACACACAGTGTTTGTAAACAGATCAAGATCATAGAAACGGAAGAAAAGCGTTACACTGGAAAAACATTTTGAGACTTTATGTTGAGGGCGCACACAGATGGTCATAACCCAGACTAACATTTGTCCTCATTCTGTGAATTTGCCTAATGCACATTGATTGAACATTTCTACCCAGAAAACCACCAATTAAATGAGTCTGAACCAACTGACCTCATTCAGCTTGTTCTGTCACAGATAAACACAATAAACACAACACAGATAAACACAATAAACACCTCACAGATAAACACAATAAACACCACACAGATAAACACAATAAACACAACACAGATAAACACAATAAACACCTCACAGATAAACACAATAAACACAACACAGATAAACACAATAAACACCTCACAGATAAACACAATAAACACAACACAGATAAACACAATAAACACAACACAGATAAACACAATAAACATCACACAGATAAACACAATAAACACAATACAGATAAACACAATAAACACCACACAGATAAACACAATAAACACCTCACAGATAAACACAATAAACACAACACAGATAAACACAATAAACACCACACAGATAAACACAATAAACACCTCACAGATAAACACAATAAACACAACACAGATAAACACAATAAACACAACACAGATAAACACAATAAACACCACACAGATAAACACAATAAACACAACACAGATAAACACAATAAACACCTCACAGATAAACACAATAAACACAACACAGATAAACACAATACACACCACACAGATAAACACAATAAACACAACACAGATAAACACAATAAACACCACACAGATAAACACAATAAACACCACACAGATAAACACAATAAACACAACACAGATAAACACAATAAACACAACACAGATAAACACAATAAACACCACACAGATAAACACAATAAACACAACACAATAAACACCACACAGATAAACACAATAAACACAGAACAGATAAACACAATAAACACCTCACAGATAAACACAATAAACACAACACAGATAAACACAATAAACACCACACAGATAAACACAATAAACACCTCACAGATAAACACAATAAACACCTCACAGATAAACACAATAAACACCACACAGATAAACACAATAAACACCACACAGATAAACACAATAAACACCTCACAGATAAACACAATAAACACAACATAGATAAACACAATAAACACCACACAGATAAAAACAATAAACACCACACAGATAAACACAATAAACACAACACAGATAAACACAATAAACACCTCACAGATAAACACAATAAACACAACACAGATAAACACAATAAACACCTCACAGATAAATACAATAAACACCTCACATATAAACACAATAAACACCACATAAACACATCACAGATAAACACAATAAACACCTCACATATAAACACAAGAAACACCTCACTGATAAACACAATAAAACAATAAACACCACACAGATAAACACAATTAACACAATAAACACCACACAGATAAACACAATAAACACCTCACATATAAACACAATAAACACCACATAAACACATCACAGATAAACACAATAAACACCTCACATATAAACACAATAAACACCGCATAAACACATCACAGATAAACACAATAAACACCTCACATATAAACACAAGAAACACCTCACTGATAAACACAATAAAAACAATAAACACCACACAGATAAACACAATAAACACAATAAACACCACACAGATAAACACAATAAATACCTCACATATAAACACAATAAACACCTCACTGATAAACACAATAAACACCACACAGATAAACACAAAAAACACATCACATATAAACACAATAAACACCACAATAAACACCTCACTGATAAACACAATAAACACCACACAGATAAACACAATATACACAATAAACACCACCCAGATAAACACAATAAACACCACACTGATAAACACAATAAACACCTCACTGATAAACACAACAAACACCACACAGATAAACACAATAAACACCACACAGATAAACAAAATAAACACCACACAGACCTGCAAAAATAATGACCATTTTAAACAGGGTTCCTCAAGCACTACCCTGTCTGTCATTGGTCAATCAAACAGATAGTCCCACCCCATACTCACTCCATTGGTTGAGGCATGTTGAATCACTCAAACAGATGTTTTAAATAGCATCACAGAATCAGTGTTTCACTCTTCAGGAAGTCAAACACTTCACAGAAATGACACACATCTTTAACTGGTGAAAGTGATGATAATGATCTTTCAGAATGTTCCGTGCGTGTCAGATGTGATGACAGGTGATGTTTAATGCCGTATAACGTGCATCTGTCAGGTGGTTGGCACAGGAATGCTGGTTCTGTGTATTCTGGCCATCATTGACGGGAGGAACATCGGCGCTCCTAAAGGTGTGGAGCCTCTGGCCATCGGTCTGATTCTCCTGGGCATCAGTGTTTCTATGGGCCTGAACTGCGGTTACCCACTGAATCCCGCACGAGATCTCGGGCCACGGCTCTTCACCGCTGTAGCCGGATGGGGGATGGAGGTGTTCAGGTGAGAAAACACATCAACAGATGATCTGGAACTCTTTGAGAACTCGTCTAGATCTTCAATTCACTCTGTGTGTGTGTGTGTGTGTGTGTGTGTGTGTTTGAGTGTGTGTGTGAGAGTGTGTTTGTGTGTGAGAGTGTGTGTGAGAGTGTGTGTGTGAGAGTGTGTGTGAGATTGTGTGTGAGAGTGTGTGTGAGATTGTGTGTGAATGTGTGTGTGAGTGTGTGTGTGTGTGTGTGTGTGAGAGAGTGTGTTTGTGTGTGAGAGTGTGTGTGTGAGAGTGTGTTTGTGTGTGAGAGTGTGTGTGTGTGTGAGAGTGTGTTTGTGTGTGAGAGTGTGTGTGAGAGTGTGTGTGTGAGAATGTGTGTGAGTGTGTGTGAGAGTGTGTGTGAGATTGTGTGTGAGAGTGTGTGTGAGATTGTGTGTGAATGTGTGTGAGTGTGTGTGTGTGTGAGAGAGTGCGTTCGTGTGTGAGAGTGTGTGTGTGAGAGTGTGTTTGTGTGTGAGAGTGTGTGTGTGTGTGTGAGAGTGTGTTTGTGTGTGTTTAGGGGTTGTGTTGGGTTTAGGGGATAGAATCTATTGTTTGTACAGTATAAAAATCATTATATCTATGGAAAGTCCTCATAAAACATGGAAACCCAACATGTGTGTGTGTGTGTGTGTGTACTGCAGTACTGCTGATTACTGGTGGTGGATTCCCGTGGCGGGACCGCTGGTGGGGGGTGTGGCTGGTGCGATCATCTACTTCCTGTTGATTGAGTTGCATCACTCCAATCACACAGACAAACCTCATGAAGAACCCGAGGAAGAGGAGGAGGAGGAGGATGAAGATGAGGACAGCAGCCTGAAGGACAAATATGAGATGATCAACATGAGCTAGAAACCAGAAACATTAATTTTCAGAAGATACATGAATGAGTGAATGAATGTTCAATAAAACTTCAGTTCAAATACCACAGAAAATAATTTAAACTCTTATTGTTTGTTTTATAAAGACAAACAAAAATGACTCACAATGGAAGTCTATTGAGGAAACACATTGAAATATGATGCAATATTTAATATACATATAATGTACATGAAAGGGCTGTTTCTACAGAGAGAAATCTACACAGGAATAATGTCTGTAACACATAACCAGACGTTCATCTGCCAAGAAACGTTCCACCTCAAAAGGATGATTAAGAGACACATAATGGCAAAAACATACTGTAAGTGCTTTAACAAAAGTACAAGCTGCTCATTTGTGCTTTTAATCCTTCAGAACACTTTCCCCATAGACATCCATTGTATGTGCTTTACTGGTGAGGAATTAAACCATTCTTATGGTAATCGAATGCATGTTACAGACGCTCTAGAGCTGGACTTCAACCCAGAACATTCATTTACACCGTTTTTTACTTTGCTCTGTAAGATCTTGTTAATTATACTGTTCATGTTCGATTGATCTCTGCTGTCGTCCTCTCATCTGTCCAGATTAAGACACACAATGACCAAACACACAGCATCAGTTTATCTTTATACTGTTCATGAAAAACCTCCAGAGATGAACACACGGCTGCACTTCACTGTGAACATATAGTGTTTCTGCACGTCTCATTAGCAGATTTCACTACAACATACAACACGCAACCATTTACATTGAATCATTCACAGCAACAAAAACAGTTTTGCCACTTGATGCTCACATTTTCATGTTAACTGTAATCTTTATTTAACCTTAACGTCATGTAATGTTGAATGTTCTTTCTTTTAAAGGTTACATGTATAGTTAGTGTTCATGTGTTCATGTGTTCTTGTGATCATGTGATCACGTGTACATGTGTTCATGTGATCATGTGATCATGTGTTCATGTGATTGATCATGTGATCATGTGTTCATGTGATCATGTGATCACATGTTCATGTGATCATGTGTTCATGTGAATATGTGTTCATGTGATCATGTGTTCATGTGATCGTGTGTTCATGTGATCATGTGTTCATGTGAACATGTGTCCATGTGATTGATCATGTGATCATGTAATCATGTGTTCATGTGAATATGTGTTCATGTGATCATGTGATCATGTGTTCATGTGATCATGTGTCCATGTGATTGATCATGTGTTCATGTGATCATGTGTTCATGTGATCGTGTGTTCATATGTTCATGTGGTCATGTGTCCATGTGTTGATGTGATCATGTGTTCATGTGATCATGTGTTCATGTGATCATGTGTCCATGTGATCGTGTGATCATGTGATCATGTGTTTATGTGTTCATGTGATCATGTGATCATGTGTCCATGTGATTTATCATGTGATCATGTGTTCATGTGATTGATCATGTGATCATGTGTTCATGTGATCACATGTTCATGTGATCATGTGTTCATGTGAATATGTGTTCATGTGATCATGTGTTCATGTGATTGTGTGTTCATGTGATCATGTGATCATGTGTTCATGTGATCGTGTGTTCATGTGATCGTGTGTTGATGTGATCATGTGTTCATGTGATCATGTGTCCATGTGATCATGTGATCATGTGATTATGTGTTCATGTGATCATGTGATCATGTGTCCATGTGATTTATCATGTGATCATGTGTTCATGTGTTCATGTGATTGATCATGTGATCATGTGTTCATGTGATCACATGTTCATGTGATCATGTGTTCATGTGAATATGTGTTCATGTGATCATGTGTTCATGTGATCGTGTGTTCATGTGATCATGTGTTCATGTGATCGTGTGTTCATGTGATCGTGTGTTCATATGTTCATGTGGTCATGTGTCCATGTGTTGATGTGATCATGTGTTCATGTGATCATGTGTTCATGTGATCATGTGTCCATGTGATCATGTGATTATGTGTTCATGTGATCATGTGATCATGTGTCCATGTGATTTATCATGTGATCATGTGTTCATGTGATTGATCATGTGATCATGTGTTCATGTGATCACGTGTTCATGTGATCATGTGTTCATGTGAATATGTGTTCATGTGATCATGTGATCATGTGTTCATGTGATCGTGTGTTCATGTGATCATGTGTTCTTGTGATCATGTGTCCATGTGATTGATCATGTGATCATGTAATCATGTGTTCATGTGAATATTTGTTCATGTGATCATGTGATCATGAGTTCATGTGATCGTGTGATCATGTGATCATGTGTTCATGTGTTCATGTGATCATGTGTCCATGTGATTGTGTGTTCATGTGATCATGTGGTCATGTGTCCATGTGTTGATGTGATCATGTTTTCATGTGATCATGTGTTCATGTGATCATGTGTTCATGTGATCGTGTGTTCATGTGATCATGTGTTCATGTGATCATGTGTTCATGTGATCGTGTGTTCATGTGAGCATGTGTCCATGTGATCATGTGTTCATGTGTTCATGTGATCATGTGTTCATGTGTTCATGTGATCATGTGTTCATGTGTCCATGTGAATATTTGTTCATGTGATCATGTGATCATGAGTTCATGTGAGTGTGATCATGTGATCATGTGTTCATGTGATCATGTGTTCATGTGATCGTGTGTTCATGTGTTCATGTGATCATGTGTTCATGTGGTCATGTGATCATGTGTCCATGTGTTGATGTGATCGTGTGTTCATGTGTTCATGTGATCGTGTATTCATGTGTTCTTGTGATCACGTGTCCATGTGTTCATGTGATCATGTGATCATGTGTCCATGTGTTCTTGTGATCATGTGATCATGTGTCCATGTGTTCATGTGCTCATGTGATCATGTGTTCTTGTGATCATGTGTTCATGTGATCATGTGTTCTTGTGATCATGTGTTCATGTGTGTGTAGACTTATTTGGTTTTGACAGTCTTTCATAAAAGAAATGTAGCAATATTTTTATGTAATGATATTGCAAGACTTTGTTTGTTTTTTTGCTGAAATACAGATTGAACTTTTACAGCAGAGGAATTTTGAGGGAATATTATGGAATCTTGGCTGCGGCTCTTTTTCCTATATAAAATCACTTCCCACACGTTAACATTTAACAGATGACAGTAACATTCAGAGACATTATAATGTAAGATACTCATTATAAAACACTCATCTAGTACTGAAACCTTCTTGCTTTTACTTTCATTTACTGGAAGTCTGTTATCAGTTCATCAGGGTACAAAATGTGTTTCTTTTGTTCATGAAACCATCAATCAAAGTCGAGGGGAATTCTGGAATTACAGATTGCGCAACAAGTTCATATCTGTAATGTCTTTTATATTTGGGGTCTCTTGAAATGTCCATAAAACAGAAAATATTACTGCAGATATAGTTGAGTTCACATTGAGATCTGAGCACAGATTGAGACTCTGTTGAGATCTCTTGTGAACTGTAGACGAGACACACGTGAGATTACTGGAGAAACATCTGAGATGCAGGAGACACCAGTTAAAGTCTAATTTAATCTCAGTCGAGGAGAAATGGTTGAGATATTAAAGAGATGTGACTCTCAGGAAGGGTTAAATGTGGAGTTTGTGCTCACATGATCATCTCTTGATCTTGAGCTTTAAATGGATCTTGTCATGTTACATCAGAGGCTTTCACTAAGGAAGTAAAAACACCCGCAGCACCTTTATATAGTATTTATAATGGCAATAAAAAGTGTACACAAGCCCTGACTGCAGTATTTAAACCACTTGAATATGTTCTGTTCTCACATCATACAATAATACAGTACAAATATATATTCAATGTAATTTTATGAGATTACATGAAACATAAAAGTAAATATATATGAAGCTAAGTCACTTTTTGGCAATCACTACGAGTATCTGGTAAATGTCAAATAAAGTGTAAATAAAATGGGCTCATTTACATGCAATCAGCACACACCTTTACATGCTACTACACAAGTGTTCATCTGAAGAAGACCATAACATGAGAAGTGCTGCAATATACTGTAACCCTCCATCAACGCTGAGAGAACACGTCAAGTCTCAACAAGTTCACCCAGAAAGTAAATTCTCTCATCATTTACTCACACTCACGCCATCCCAGATGTGTGTGACTCTCTTTCTTCTGCAGAACACAAATGAAGATTTGTAGAAGAATATTTCAGCTCTGTAGGTCTATACAATGCAAGTGAATTGTGACCAGAACTTTAAAGCTCCAAAAAGCAGAGGAGTGGATGTGTGAACGGCAAGCTCTGCACACTTTGCTAGTTTTTAGTTATTTTTGTGTTATAATCTGATGAGATTTGATACATCCTGCTACATATTTGTTCTTTGAAGTCAATATGGCAAAGAATTCAAAATCCTCAGGCTCTGGAGATATTAAAAGACACTTACGTGCTCAAGCTGACACCTCTGACGGGCCTGCAGACCGGGGACTCAGGTTGGACGGTGCAGAGGGAGAAATCCAGCGTCAATGGTCCAACATGTTACGGCAATGGAAACAAAATTCTCTGAGTTGGTTACAAGAGTGGCAGATGTTGAGAATGGATCGATTATCTGGAGTCATCGGAGAGGGAATTATCTGATAATCCGCTTGCGACCAAAGTTGATTTGGAACACGTTCTTGGAAAACGTGAAGATCTTGAGAATAGCCACAGGAATAACGTCCGAATTGTTGGAATTCCTGAGCATGAGGAAGGAGGAAATATGGTGAAATTCCTTGACGAGCTCTTTCCGAGTCTGCTAGCCATAACAGGCCATAAGCTGGAAATCGAGCGAGCTCACAGAGTTCCGGCTCGACGATCCGCTAAGGGAGACAGGCCTCGATCAATCCTGGCCAAATTTCTGAGATCATCCAATACAGATCTCATGTTGCGCCAGGCAAGGTGCAAAGGAAGGCATTCTTGGAAGAAGCACAACATTTTCTTGTTCCCAGAAAAGAGAGAAATGCGATCGGTTTATGGAATGCAAGAAACTGTTACATCAACGGAAGGTCACTTTTGCTCTTGTTTTGTTCCTGGCCAAACTGAGAATAGATGTTTCTCATGTGAGTGGATTTACTCACTGTACTTACTCTTGGCTGTCTGAGGAAGCTGGGCGCCTGGCCAGGGATAAGGATGACAGCAAAATATCTACATGCATAAAACAAGCAATGTCTTTTATAGAGTTGATGGACTGAGGAAATCATGGTGTGTTTCTTATGTGGCCTCTGAGTCAACTCGACTCATTAAATATACACTTGACCGTCTGAGGAACCGAGACGCCAGTTTTGCTTCTTTTGGTGCTGGTTCTGCCTAGCGACTGGAGTTTGTTTTGGGGAGGAAAATACCTTCGGGACAGCTGTGGATGAATCTGTTCATTCTTTGTTTTTATTCTGACTATTAGTTGGAGTCTGTTTTGCAAAGTTTTTTCTGTTATGTAATTTTGCCTCAAAAAATTTGTACAGAAGCACCGGACTCAAGCAATTTCGAGACACAGGACATATAGATTCATTCACAGAACTGTCTCAAAGGTGTGTTCCTGCACAAAACAAATTACAGCTGATATAAAGCCGTTCATTTTCCTCTGACAAACAATCAAGTGATCAGTGAGCCGGCTGTTTATGAGTTCAGCAGATGACGTAATCATTCTAATGTCCCTTAAAAATACTCCACAAAAACAAACTCCAGCCAACAGGAGGCATAAACACAATTTATGTGAGCATGTAGATATTTTGCGGTCATCCATCATGTCCATTTTCAATCTGAACAGGAACATCAGTGTAAAAACGATCTTTCGTCAATGCAAAAGTTTCTTGAAGGAGTGTCATTCAACAAAACAAACTCCAGCAGCTAGGTGCAGCCAACACAGAAAGAAACAAAAATGGCACCCAGCTTCCTCAGACCATTCAGTCACTGAACAGCGAGTCAGTTCACTATTATAAGAGACATCAAATGCCTTACTCACTACAATGTTTTTATGAAGGAGAGTGCCAGTTTGGGACATGTAAATACTTTGCAGCCATCCTTAGTATCTATTCTCAGTCTGGCCAGAAACATCAGTGCAAAAGCAATCTTCCGTTGATGTATGAGACTCGTGCATTCCTTGAACCGAACGCGTTTCTCACTTGTCAGATTCGCAAAGTCCGGGAACAAGAAAATATTGTGATTCTTCCAAAAAACCTTTCTTTTGCTCCTTGCCTGGCACAACATGGGTGCATCTTTATAGAATGATCTCATAAATTTGTCCAGAATTGATCGAGGCCTGTCTCCCTCTGTGAGCTCACTCGATTTCCAGTTTATGGCCTGTTATGTCGAGCAGACTCGGGAAGAGCTCATCAAGGAATTTCACCATATCTCTGCCTTCTTCATGCTCAGGAATTCCAACAATCCGTATGTTATTCCTTCGGCTAATATTTTCTACATTATCAAGTTTTTACAAAATGTGTTCCAAGTCTGTTTTGGACGCGTGTGGATTAGCGGATAATTCATGACTCCAGATAATCAATCTGTTTCTCAACATCTGCCACTCTTGTGACCAACTCAGAGAATTTTGTTTCCACTGGCGTAATCGATCTACGTATCACAGCAAGATCCTCCAAGTCAGCAACAACCTTCATCAGCATCACAGAGATTTTGGACAGTTGACGCTGAATTTCTTCTCCCGACGTGCCTTCCAAATCGAGTCCCTGGATCGCAGGGCCGTCAGAGGCCTCAGCTTGAGAATTTGACTTCTTTGCCAAGTTTGTCTCATGGAGCAAGTGTGTAACAAGGTGTATCGAATCTCACCACATTATAATATGAAAATTATGAAAAAAATAGCAAAGTGCGCAGTGTTCGTCTTTACACATCTGCTTCTCGCATGGCGTCACCTAAAATCGATCCAGCTAGATGTTAAAATATTGTCGAAAATTTTGGCTAATTGATTAAGTAAAGTTATGTCATCTCTTATACTGCAGCTCTTCTGATAACATCAGTCGTCTCATCAATATCATGTGATCAGTGGCGAATGATCAGACTCCTGTTGCTGCCATCTCACTTGACAAAGAAAAGGCGTTTGTTAAGGTAGAATGGGATTATCTTTTTAAGATTTTTTGAAATATACGGGTTCGGGAATACTTTTATTGAATGGATAAAGTTCCTTTATAGACACACGGTAGCGGTGGTACAAACAAATGGATTAATTTCAGATTATTTCACTCTGGATAGGGGCACCGGCAGGGTTGGTGTGACAGGTTTAGGTTTATGTGATTCCATGTTTTCTGTTATTTTTATTGGATTTGTCATTGAAATAAAAAAAAAATTGTTAATGGCAAAAACAACAAAAAGCTCCAAAATCCACATTAAGGCAGCATAAAATTAATCCATAAGATTCCAGTGGTTTAATCCATGTCTTCAGAAGTGATATGATAGGTGTGGGTGAGTAACAGATCAATATTTCAGTCCTTTTTTACTATATGAATCTACACATTTGACCAGCCCAAACCTGTAGGTGTCTGAAAGTGAAGGTGAAGATTTACAGTAAAAAAGGACTTAAATATTGATCTGTTTCTCACCCACACCTATCATATCATTTATGAAGACATGGATTAAACCACTGGAGTTTTATGGATTATTTCCTTTATGGGATTTTTGAAGTTCTTGTCACCATTCACTTGCATTGTATGGACCTACAGAGCTGAAATATTCTTCTAAAAATCTTAATTTGTGTTCTGCAGAAGAAAGAAAGTCACACACATCTGGTATGGCGTGAGGATGAGTAAATGATGACAGAATTTACATTTTGGGTGTACAATCCCCAACATTTAGAGGCAAATAGTTTATATTTTCTGTTCCAATTGACCCACACCATTTTCCCCATTTAACGTGTGCCAAAAGCCAGCAGCCAATCAGAGAAAATAATGTTTGCCTATGACTCATCCAGTCCCTCCCAATGTCTCTCTTTATCTCTCTCTCTGTGTGTCCTTTTACCTTTAGCAGCTCTTAAAACAGGTTCCTCCCTCGAACAGGCAACAGTCTCTCTCCCACAAGAGCAGAAATTCCCAACAGATCCAGTGGACTTTTCCATCATTTCCTTGAATCATGTTGATCTACAGCAGGGTCGTGACCTCTTTATGTCTCATTTACACTTTGACTTCAGCTGCAGAAGAAAAAACTAACTTCACAGGTGAGGAAATAAAGCCTTCCTTCACATTCTGTAGGTTTAAAGTCTGATGCATATGAAGATAGCTCTTATTTTAGACTGTGAACTTCTATATTGTTCTTACATAAAGTCTTTGAAAGTTTGCCATGGAAACATTTAACAAACCACAGGATAGTGCTGCTGCCGCTAGTTAAATTTTCTGAAAAGACACGTGTGTGTGTGTGTGGATGTATGTGTATGTGTGTGTGTGGATATGTGTGTGTATGTGTGGTGTGTGAGTATGTGTATGTGTGTGTGTGAGTGTGTGTGTGTGAGAGTGTGTGTCTGAGAGTGTGAGTGTGTGTCCTAGTCAAGTCATTTTTATTTTTATAGCGCCTTTCACAACACATATTGTTTCAAAGCAGCTTTACAGAAGATCAGACATTAACAGAAGATAAAACAGTGATGTCTATAATGTTTGAATCATCATTGTGTAGTTTGATTAAATATGATTGTAAATTATGTTAAAAAATAAGTCATTAAATAATAATTGTATTAATAACCCCAGTGAGCAGCCGGAGGTGACTGAAGAAACACAAAACTCCATAAGATGTTGATTAATGGAGAAAAATAATCTTGGGAGAAACCAGACACACTGTGGGGGCCGGTTCCCCTCTGACCAACCCCGCCCTAACCCTAAACCAGACTCACTGTGGGGGTCAGTTCCCCTCTGACTAACCCCACCCTAACCCTAAACCAGACTCACTGTGGGGGCCAGTTCCCCTCTGACTAACCCCACCCTAACCCTAAACCAGACTCACTGTGGGGGCCAGTTCCCCTCTGACCAACCCCACCCTAACCCTAAACCAGACTCACTGTGGGGGCCAGTTCCCCTCTGACCAACCCCACCCTAACCCTAAACCAGACTCATGTGGGGGCCAGTTCCCCTCTGACCAACCCCACCCTAATCCTAAACCAGACTCACTGTGGGGGCCAGTTCCCCTCTGACCAACCCCACCCTAACCCTAAACCAGACTCACCGTGGGGGCCAGTTCCCCTCTGACCAACCCCACCCTAACCCTAAACCAGACTCACCGTGGGGGCCAGTTCCCCTCTGAGCAACCCCACCCTAACCCTAAACCAGACTCACCATGGGGGCCAGTTCCCCTCTGACTAACCCCACCCTAAACCAGACTCACTGTGGGGGCTAGTTCCCCTCTGACCAACCCCACCCTAACCTTAAACCAGACTCGCTGTGGAGGCCAGTTCCCCTCTGACTAACCCCACCCTAACCCTAAACCAGACTCGCTGTGGGGGCCAGTTCCCCTCTGACTAACCCCACCCTAACCCTAAACCAGACTCACCATGGGGGCCGGTTCCCCTCTGACTAACCCCACCCTAAACCAGACTCACTGTGGGGGCTAGTTCCCCTCTGACCAACCCCACCCTAACCTTAAACCAGACTCGCTGTGGAGGCCAGTTCCCCTCTGACTAACCCCACCCTAACCCTAAACCAGACTCACTGTGGGGGCCAGTTCCCCTCTGACTAACCCCACCCTGACCCTAAACCAGACTCACTGTGGGGGCCAGTTCCCCTCTGACCAACCCCACCCTAACCCTAAACCAGACTCACTGTGGGGGCCAGTTCCCCTCTGACCAACCCCACCCTAACCTTAAACCAGACTCGCTGTGGGGGCCAGTTCCCCTCTGACTAACCCCACCCTAACCCTAAACCAGACTCACTGTGGGGGCCAGTTCCCCTCTGACTAACCCCACCCTGACCCTAAACCAGACTCACTGTGGGGGCCAGTTCCCCTCTGACCAACCCCACCCTAACCCTAAACCAGACTCACTGTGGGGGCCAGTTCCCCTCTGACTAACCCCACCCTGACCCTAAACCAGACTCACTGTGGGGGCCAGTTCCCCTCTGACCAACCCCACCCTAACCCTAAACCAGACTCACTGTGGGGGCCAGTTCCCCTCTGATCAACCCCACCCTAACCCTAAACCAGACTCACTGTGGGGGCCAGTTCCCCTCTGACTAACCCCACCCTGACCCTAAACCAGACTCACTGTGGGGGCCAGTTCCCCTCTGACTAACCCCACCCTAACCCTAAACCAGACTCACTGTGGGGGTCAGTTCCCCTCTGACTAACCCCACCCTAACCCTAATCCAGACTCACTGTGGGGGCCAGTTCCCCTCTGACTAACCCCACCCTAACCCTAAACCAGACTCACTGTGGGGGCCAGTTCCCCTCTGACTAACCCCACCCTAACCCTAAACCAGACTCACTGTGGGGGCCAGTTCCCCTCTGACCAACCCCACCCTAACCCTAAACCAGACTCACTATGGGGGCCAGTTCCCCTCTGACCAACCCCACCCTAACCCAGACTCACTGTGGGGGCCGGTTCCCCTCTGACCAACCCCACCCTAACCCTAAACCAGACTCACTGTGGGGGTCGGTTCTCCTCTGACTAACCCCACCCTAACCCTAAACCAGACTCACTGTGGGGGCCAGTTCCCCTCTGACCAACCCCACCCTAACCCTAAACCAGACTCATCGTGGGGGCCAGTTCCCCTCTGACCAACCCCACCCTAACCCTAAACCAGACTCACCATGGGGGCCAGTTCCCCTCTGACTAACCCCACCCTAAACCAGACTCACTGTGGGGGCTAGTTCCCCTCTGACCAACCCCACCCTAACCTTAAACCAGACTTGCTGTGGAGGCCAGTTCCCCTCTGACTAACCCCACCCTAACCCTAAACCAGACTCGCTGTGGGGGCCAGTTCCCCTCTGACTAACCCCACCCTAACCCTAAACCAGACTCACTGTGGGGGCCAGTTCCCCTCTGACTAACCCCACCCTGACCCTAAACCAGACTCACTGTGGGGGCCAGTTCCCCTCTGACCAACCCCACCCTAACCCTAAACCAGACTCACTGTGGGGGCCAGTTCCCCTCTGACTAACCCCACCCTGACCCTAAACCAGACTCACTGTGGGGGCCAGTTCCCCTCTGACCAACCCCACCCTAACCCTAAACCAGACTCACTGTGGGGGCCAGTTCCCCTCTGATCAACCCCACCCTAACCCTAAACCAGACTCACTGTGGGGGCCAGTTCCCCTCTGACTAACCCCACCCTGACCCTAAACCAGACTCACTGTGGGGGCCAGTTCCCCTCTGACTAACCCCACCCTAACCCTAAACCAGACTCACTGTGGGGGTCAGTTCCCCTCTGACTAACCCCACCCTAACCCTAATCCAGACTCACTGTGGGGGCCAGTTCCCCTCTGACTAACCCCACCCTAACCCTAAACCAGACTCACTGTGGGGGCCAGTTCCCCTCTGACTAACCCCACCCTAACCCTAAACCAGACTCACTGTGGGGGCCAGTTCCCCTCTGACCAACCCCACCCTAACCCTAAACCAGACTCACTGTGGGGGCCAGTTCCCCTCTGACCAACCCCACCCTAACCCAGACTCACTGTGGGGTCCGGTTCCCCTCTGACCAACCCCACCCTAACCATAAACCAGACTCACTGTGGGGGCCGGTTCCCCTCTGACTAACCCCACCCTAACCCTAAACCAGACTCACTGTGGGGGCCAGTTCCCCTCTGACCAACCCCACCCTAACCCTAAACCAGACTCACTGTGGGGGCCAGTTCCCCTCTGACTAACCCCACCCTAACCCTAAACCAGACTCACTGTGGGGGCCGGTTCCCCTCTGACTAACCCCACTGTGGCAGCGGGGGCGTGGTCAAGCGCCCGTCCGGAGAGGGGGAGTGGTAAGGGCGCTTGCACCTGAGCTAAATTATGTCTAACAACTGTCTCTAATTTCAGTGAGTATGGGGAGAGCGGCATAAAAGAGCACCAGTACCTCCAGATCGAGAGAGAGAGTTGCCAGTCCAGTGTTGGCCATAGAGAGCAAAATTAAGCTGTTAGTCTAGTTCACGAAGTTTATGTATAGCACATTTTGCACTACCCCTGTCTGTCTACTACCCGTAATTAAAGAGCCCTTACCTTTGTGTTGAACTCTGTTCCCGTGTCCTCCTTCCTGTGAAGTCTTTACACCCACCCTAACCCTAAACCAGACTCACTGTGGGGGCCAGTTCCCCTCTGACTAACATCATGAATATAATGTAAATATTACTTATGTATAGTTAAAGTCATGGTTTAAAATGATTAAACTAAGTAAGTGTTAAGGGTCAGTGTTTAAACATCGATTGTGTTTGAACTGTAAGATTAATGATTAATCTCTTTGAAGTTCATACTGGATTAACTGCAGAAGTTCACATTGATGCAATTGTCCTTGTTAAGTGTCTGATGAAGCTTTTGTTGGCAATTGTTATTCTATATATTCCATTATAAGAGTGTAGTCCATCAATAGACCGAGGTGATGCAGGCAGAGATCAGTGAGGTGCATCACAGTTCAACCGGTTGGTAATTTCGGTGAGGTTCGGTGTGGTCCATCCTAAATCCAAGGTTCAGACAATGGCATATGAAGTATCCCATGTCTTATGGTTGGAGTCGGCATCAGTTCATCCTCTGAAGTCCATCATAATAGACTGAGGTGATGTTTGGCACCGGCTGCATTTATTCATCATCATTCAGAGACATGTAGCAGTGGAGTCCAACACGAAGCAGGAATGGTGCTGGATCCAGCCGGTTCTGGTGACCTCAGGATAGGAGTCCCGAGGTTGAGACAGGGAAACAAATAAAATTGTATTTCTGATTATTTCAATTTTATCTGTAAAGAAATTCATGAAGTCATTACTCTTGTGCTGCGACGGAATATCTGGTTCTGTTGAGGCTTTATTCCTAACCAATTTATCCACAGTACGGAATAAATATCGAGGATTGTTGTGGTTATTATCTATGAGCTTACTAAAATATGCTGACCTGGCAGCTTTTAGTGCCCGTCTGTAGCTACAGACACTATCCTTCCATGCACCACAAAATACCTCTAATTTTGTATTCTTCCACATGTGCTCCATTTTCCAAGCTGCTGTCTTGAGAGCATGAGTGTGATCATTGTACCATGTTGCGGGGCATTTTTCTTTAATTTTCTTTAATCAAAGTGGGGCGACAATATCAAGAGTGCTAGAGAAGACTGCATTTATATTTTTTGTTATTTCATCAAGTTCTTCTGGGGTTTGGGGTTTATTGAGTGTATGAGATAGATCTGGAAGATTATTAGTGAAACTGTCTTTAGTGGTCGAAAGAATAGTTCTACCTGAATGAAAGCATGGTGTAGATTGAGTAACATTAGCTGATTGCACATACAAGAGACGAGGTAATGATCCGTGATGTCATCGCTCTGCTGCAGAATTTCTATATTATCAACATCAACTCCATATGACAGAATTAAATCTAGCGTATGATTATGGTGATGAGTTGGTCCTGTTACATTTTGTCTGACTCCAAGAGAGTTGAGAATATCGATAAATGCTAATCCCAATGTGTCATTTTCATTATCTATGTGAATGTTGAAGTCACCAACAATTAAAGCTCTATCTACAGTAACTACAAGATGCAAATTCACCAAGGAAATCAGAATACGGCCCAGGTGATCTATACACTGTAGCACGGGTACAAGATGACAGAGTTTTTTTATTTATATCAGGGAGGGCGCAGGGCGCAGGGTGGGGCTGGGTCGGGATGATACACACCCGGTCCTGTATCAAGCTAATCAAGCCTCCGAGAGGGATAAATGCCGATGGCAGACGGTGGTGCGAGGAGAGTGAGATCATTTACGGACATGTCCGTCGTCATGTGTTTGTGTCCTTTGTTTTAAGATCATTATTAAAACCTTATTTATATAGTCAAGCCGGTTCTTGCCTCCTCCTTTCCCTTGAACTATGTTACACACATCAAGCATTATTAGTTCAAAAGACTTACATTTATATCCTGTCCTCTGAGTAACACTGAAAACTTCACTGTAAATTGCAGCAACACCTTCTCCTCGACCCTTCAGAAGAGGCTCATGTTTATAAGAATAACCTGGGGGAGTGGATTCATTTAAACTAATATATGTGTGTGTGTGTGTGTGTGTGTGTGTGTTTGTGTGTGTATGTGTGTGTGTGTGTGTTTTTTGTGTGTGTGTGTGTGTGTGTGTGTGTGTGCGCGCAGATGCTGCTGTAGAGACTCACATCTTGAATCATGTGAAGACTCCACTGCTGGTCAAATCCAGTTTCCACGTGTATCTTGAGGGAAATGTGTTTGAAGAAACCTGTGCTGTGGTTCCGTTCCGATCTGAAACCCTGGACAGATGCAGCTACAACAGAAGTGATCCACTGGTGCTGATCATACACGGATGGACAGTAAGAAAATCCTTCATCACATTATGTCAACTGTGCTGTTTTGTGACATCTAGACAAGCACAAACACCTGATAAAAGCAGATTCTCATGAGAAGATTCAGTGTATTTGTATGCTTGACTCATTTACGACCCTTCTGTATGAAGAACTGAACTCATGTCAACAAACATGTAGAACAGACAGGAAGTTAAAGGTCTCCTGGAGAGAAACAGGTTCAACATAAAAAGCATGTTTATATGTGAATTAAATTCTGTTACTGTTACAGCAACACTCACAAGTCTGTTCACTGACTGATGAACATTACACAAGCACTTTCCAAACTCACAAGCCCTAATGTGATTGGCTGACTACAAAATTATATTAACCATAGCACATAATTCTATTAAACACAACACAGAATTCTATTAAACACTGCACATAATTCTATTAAACACAACACAGAATTCTATTAAACACAACACATAATTCTATTAAACACAGCACATAATTCTATTGAACACAGCACATAATTCTATTAAACACAACACAGAATTCTATTAAACACAACACAGAATTCTATTAAACACAACACATAATTCTATTAAACAACGCACATAATTCTATTGAACACAGCACATAATTCTATTGAACACAGCACATAATTCTATTAAACACAGCACATAATTCTATTAAACACAACACAGAATTCTATTAAACACAACACATAATTCTATTAAACAACGCACATAATTCTATTGAACACAGCACATAATTCTATTAAACACAACACAGAATTCTATTAAACACAACACAGAATTCTATTAAACACTGCACATAATTCTATTAAACACAACACAGAATTCTATTAAACACTGCACATAATTCTATTAAACACAACACAGAATTCTATTAAACAGAGCACATAATTCTATTAAACAACACAGAATTCTATTAACCACATCACATAATTCTATTAAACACAACACAGAATTCTATTAAACAGAGCACATAATTCTATTAATCACAGCACAGAATTCTATTAAACACTGCACATAATTCTATTAAACATGACAGAATTCTATTAAACAGAGCACATAATTCTATTAACCACAACACATAATTCTATTAAACACAACACATAATTCTATTAAACACAACACATAATTCTATTAAACTCGGCACATAATTCTATTAACCATAGCACATAATTCTATTAAACAGCACATAATTCTATTAAACAGAGCACATAATTCTATTAACCACATCACATAATTCTATTAAACAGAGCACATAATTCTATTAATCATGACACAGAATTCTATTAAACACTGCACATAATTCTATTAATCATGACACAGAATTCTATTAAACAGAGCACAGAATTCTATTAAACACAACAGAATTCTATTAAACAGAGAACATAATTCTATTAATCACAGCACAGAATTCTATTAAACACTGCACATAATTCTATTAAACATGACACAGAATTCTATTAAACAGAGCACATAATTCTATTAATCACAGCACATAATTCTATTAATCACAGCACAGAATTCTATTAAACACTGCACATAATTCTATTAAACATGACACAGAATTCTATTAAACAGAGCACATAATTCTATTAACCACATCACATAATTCTATTAAACACAACAAATAATTCTATTAAGCACGGCACATAATTCTATTAAACACAACACATAATTCTATTAAACACAACACATAATTCTATTAAACTCAGCACATAATTCTATTAACCATAGCACATAATTCTATTAAACAGCACATAATTCTATTAAACAGAGCACATAATTCTATTAACCACATCACATAATTCTATTAAACACGACAGAATTCTATTAAACAGAGCACATAATTCTATTAATCACAGCACAGAATTCTATTAAACACTGCACATAATTCTATTAAACACGACAGAATTCTATTAAACAGAGCACATAATTCTATTAATCACAGCACAGAATTCTATTAAACACTGCACATAATTCTATTAAACATGACACAGAATTCTATTAAACAGAGCACATAATTCTATTAACCACATCACATAATTCTATTAAACACGACAGAATTCTATTAAACAGAGCACATAATTCTATTAATCACAGCACAGAATTCTATTAAACACTGCACATAATTCTATTAAACATGACACAGAATTCTATTAAACAGAGCACATAATTCTATTAACCACATCACATAATTCTATTAAACACGACAGAATTCTATTAAACAGAGCACATAATTCTATTAATCACAGCACAGAATTCTATTAAACACTGCACATAATTCTATTAAACATGACACAGAATTCTATTAAACAGAGCACATAATTCTATTAACCACATCACATAATTCTATTAACCACAACAAATAATTCTATTAAGCACGGCACATAATTCTATTAAACACAACACATAATTCTATTAAACACAACACATAATTCTATTAAACTCGGCACATAATTCTATTAACCATAGCACATAATTCTATTAAACAGCACATAATTCTATTAAACAGAGCACATAATTCTATTAACCATAGCACAGAATTCTATTAAACACTGCACATAATTTTATTAAACACACCACATAATTCTATTAACCACAGCAAAGAATTCTATTATACACTGCACATAATTCTATTAAACACAACACATAATTCTATTAAACACTGCACATATTTATATTAAACACAGCACCATTCTATTAAACACAACACAAAATTCTATTAAACACAGCACAAAATTCTATTATACACAGCACAGAATTCTATTAAACACTGCACATAATTCTATTAACCACAGCAAATAATTCTATTAAACACAACACATAGTTCTATTAAACACAGCACAAAATTCTATTAAACACACAATGTGCTGCACAATGTGCTGGAGATGAATGTTCATGACTTGTATGACATTAATCTCCTGTGATGGATGAACACACTAATGGACACTGATAGAAGACCAATTAAATCTACTTGAGTGTTACAAATGTTTTATCGAGACTTTACTCTCTAGAAGTTCACGGAGATAAAAGTGGCCATTAAATTTGAAGAAACAGCAGTATTTTCAGTGTGACACTTGCTCTCTCTGCAGATGAATGGGATCATGGAACAGTGGATTTTCAAGTTAGCTTCTGCTCTGAAGATCAGGATTGGTCAGGTCAATGTGCTCATCAGTGATTGGAGGAATCTGGCCCTGCAGCCTTATCCAATCGCGGCCAAGAACAGCCGTCAGGTGGGACAGGATGTGGCTGTGCTACTCAAATGGCTGGAGGTGATTAAACTTCCACATGGAAACATTTTCACATTGAAACCTACAAAATATAAAACCCTACAAATGCTGCTGTTCCAATATGAACACATATACAGTTGAAGTCAGAAGTTTACATACACTTTGTTAGTATTTGGTGGCATTGCGTTTAAATTGTTTAACTTGGGTCAAATGTTTTGGGGATCCTTCCACAAGCTTCTCACAATAAGTTGCTGGAATTTTGTCCCATTCCTCCAGACAGAACTGGTGTAACTGAGTCAGGTTTATCGGCCTCCTTGCGCGCACACACTTCTTCAGTTCTTTTGAGGGATTGAGGTCAGGACTTTATGATGCCACTCCAATATCTTGACTTTGTTGTGCTTATTTTGCCACAACTTTGTAGGTATGCTTGGGGTCATTGTCCATTTGGAAGACCCATTTGCGACCAAGCTTTAACTTCCTGGCTGTCTCGCCCTTTTTCCTCCAAACATAACGATGCTCATTATGGCCAAACAGTTCGATGTTTGTTTCATCAGACCAGAGGACATTTCCCCAAAAGTGAGATCTTTGTCCCCATGAGCACTTGCAAACTGTAGTCTGGCTTGTTTATGGTGGTTTTGGAGCAGCGGCTTCTTCCTTGCTGAGCAGCCTTTCAGGTTATGTCCATATAGGACTCGTTTTGCTGTGGATCTAGATACTCGTCCTCCTGTTTCCTCCAGCATCTTCACAAGGTCCTTTGCTGTTGTTCTGGGATTGATTTGCACTTTTCACACAAACTACATTCATCTCTAGGAGACAGAATGTGTCTCCTTCCTGAGCGGTATGATGGCTGTGTGGTCACATGATGGCGTCTCCTTCCTGAGCGGGATGATGACTGTGTGGTCACATGATGGCGTCTCCTTCCTGAGCGGGATGATGACTGTGTGGTCACATGATGGCGTCTCCTTCCTGAGCGGTATGATGACTGTGTGGTCACATGATGGCGTCTCCTTCCTGAGCGGTATGATGACTGTGTGGTCACATGGTGTTTATACTTGTGTATTATTGTTGTCAGGGTGGTGAGAGACAGGACCCAAGAGCAGAGGAAAACAGTCAATAGGACTTATTTACAACAAAAACATCCTTTTCAAACAAAGCGAGCCCAGGCAATGATCTTCTCCGACACATGGGCAGAAGCTGAGGAATCAAGAAGCAGGCAGTGCTCGCAGCTGAAGATTGTAATGATCAGCGTTTCCATGGAAACAATCAGTGTTCTCATGGAAATGCTGATTCATCATGCCAGCATCACCTGAAACACATAAGGGCAAAATGTAAACACACTTTGAAAAAAACAGACGAGGAACGATGATGCCACGGCCCTTGTCAGACAAAAACTCAACCTGGCAAGGTGACCGGACCGTGACATCACTGGAGAGCACACGGCAGTAACTCGCTTACCAAACAACCGGTCCCGTGCCCGCTAAACACTGAGGCAGGTCGATACTGCCACGGTCCCATCAGGCAAAACCCCAAACTGACAAGGTGAGCACACCATGACATTTGTTTGTGCAGATGAATGTGGCACCTTCAAGCATTTGTAAATTGCTCCCAAGGATGAACCAGACTTGTGGAATAGTTTAACCACAATAGTTTTCTGAGGTCTTGACTGATTTCTGCTGATTTTCCAAATCTGTGGAGGGGTTAAGAAATGAGTTTCAATGACTTCAACCTAAGTGTTTGTAAACTTCTGACTTCAACTGTATATACGAGTGAAGAGTCCTGATGTCACTTCCTCTCTTGACAGGAAGCTGTCCAGCTCTCCATGGATAAAGTGCATCTGATTGGCTACAGTCTGGGCGCACATGTGGCTGGATTAGCAGGAAGTCACTTCAGAGGCTCCAGGAAAGTTGGCCGCATCACTGGTGTGTTCACATCTTATAATATAAAACAGATCGACATTCAAACACACATTTCAGAGTTTGACAGTGTTTAAATTCAGGACGAAAGAGTGCATGTGTTCTAATATACAACTAACAAGTTTTGGTTCCCAGAACGTTCTGAAAATGTTGGATTTTGGTTCCCAGAATTGTTTTGTTTTTTCAGTTGTTGCTTTTTCAGATTTGTTTTAGGTTGTACATGACCAAACATTCACAAACATTCCCTTAACCTTTTTATTCCCAGAACCTTTCAACAACCTTGCTGCAACCTCAACAAACAGACAAGCCATTGATAGATTATTATAATGAATTATCCTGTATGTGAACATCACACTGAAAACACCTTGATTTTGCATTTCCTAAAACACTGTACCTCATTAATGGACATTAATATGCAAATACTGAAGTAAATTAATCCAAATAACCATTGACTTCAACACAATCGAGGGTTTTAAAAATCAGAAATTTATGACAGACATTTAAAATTGAATAAACAATTGACCATAACTAGGCTAACATTAAATTAATTTCTAACCACTGACGTGTGCTGTTTAACAGAGACTTTTCTGTTTCTCTTCATTTGTGCTCAAAAATAAAACATAATAATAAAAAAATATGTCAGTGGCGTGTCAGTAGTGCATCAGTGGTGTGTCAGTAGTGCGTCAGTAGTGCATCAGTGGCATGTCAGTAGTGCGTCAGTGGTGTGTCAGTAGTGCGTCAGTGGCGTGTCAGTAGTGCATCAGTGGCGTGTCAGTAGTGCATCAGTGGCGTGTCAGTAGTGCATCAGTGGTGTGTCAGTGGCGTTTCACAAGTGCGTCAGTGGCGTGTCAGTAGTGCATCAGTGGTGTGTCAGTGGCGTTTCACAAGTGCGTCAGTGGCGTGTCAGTAGTGCGTCACTAGTGCGTCAGTAGTGCATCAGTGACATGTCACTAGTGCGTCAGTAGCGTGTCAGTAGTGCGTCAGTGGCGTGTCAGTAGTGCGTCAGTGGCGTGTCAGTAGTGCGTCAGTGGTGTGTCAGTAGCGCTTCAGTAGCACGTCAGTAACGTGTCAGTGCTGTGTCAGTAGCATGTTTAATAGTAGCATGTCAGTAGCGTGTCAGTGCGTCATGTGAGCTGCATTGCAGCGGGGGTTTCACTCCAAGTCTATTTTTGTAGTGCCGCTCATGCTTCACTTCAAAGACTTTAACATCCACTGTGAGAGCCTTGAAAACACTTTTCCCAACACTTACCAAAGATAACCTGCGTAATCCACTGACATCACATGAGTTTTGGCTCCTGGCTGTAGTCACATGATCTACCGTATCTCAGATCACTGGAGTCTCTATCAGCAGTTGTGTTGTATTCTGAGAACTCGTTAGTGTTTTTTAAATTATATGCTAGTGGGTTTCTGATGAAAACTTTATGAGCATTGCAACAGAAATTTTGCAGACTAGTTAATTAACAAAATTCCCAAAATCTCCCTATCGGAAGCACTTAAAATCCCAATTAAAGCTTGTGTATCTTTGCTCTGTTTTTAACGGTGTCTCTGACAGGTCTGGATCCCGCCGGGCCGCAGTTTGAGGGTCTCCCCGCGTTTGACAGATTGTCTCCAGATGATGCGCAGTTTGTGGATGCCATTCACACGTTTGCCATGAACGGTATAATGCTGGGAGTGGGAATAAAACAAACGGTCGCTCACGTGGATTTCTATCCAAACGGCGGCTCGTTTCAACCCGGCTGCAAGATGCTCGACATCTACAATAATGTTTATCAGTACGGACTGCAAGGTACCAATAACACAGATACACATCCTGCACAAAACAACAACAACAACAACAACAACAACAACAACAACAACAACAACACAGCTCACTCACAGATAAACATTTTCACAT